>CM076582.1:927922274-928282236 GCA_034641835.2 Pinus albicaulis
CTCTATAGTGTCATTTTTCTTAGGACTGCTTTTTCTTTATTATTGAAGATGATGTCAATTTCAACACTCATATTTTCCAATGTCGATATGGGAGAAGTTATTTGCTTATTTTTCCTTGTGAGTCCCTCTTTAGAATGGGAAAGTATCCATTTATTTCATGAGTGGATAGAGATGTGAAGTAATGTAATTATTTTATCTTGTGGTTCTTTTTTCTCTCTTAAATGGTCAATTTCCACTTAATATTATAATTTTTTAAATTGTATTGTAAATTATTTTATTTATAAATAAAAATTGTGATGTTTATAGTGAAGTTTGGAAAAATATATTAGATGATTAAATTTATAATAATTAGATATATTTATTACTTACTTATAACTAATATAAAAATTATATAAAAAGTAAATTCATATGAATAGTCATTAATTGTAAATTATATAAAAAGTAAATTCATATGAATAGTCATTAATTGTAAATTATATATTGAAGTTATTGCAATCATTAGATTTATTGATACTTTTATATTCTATGATTTGGGGTTGACCATTTTTTTTCTTTATTATTGAAGATGATGTCATTTTCGAGACACACTCGTATTTTCCCGAGAATTTTTTTGTTTTTTTATTTTAGAGTTCTCCTACTCATAATGGGAAAGTATTCCTTTATTCCATGAGTGGTTAGAGATTGTGAAGTAATCTAATTATTTTTAATGGATATATCTAGTTGTTTTTCTCTTACAACGTCCATATTTCACTTAATATTATAGAACTTTTCAAATTGCATTATAATGTTTTTATTTATAAATAAAAGTTGTGATCTTTAGAGTGAAGTTAGGAAAAATATATTAAATGGTCGAATTTAATATAATTAAATATATTTTATCAAAAGATAATTATATTTTCATATTTAAAATAAAATTATATGAAAAGTAAATTCATATAAATAATTATTAATTATTAATTAAATATTATAATCATTAGATTTATTGATATTATTCTATTCTATGATTTGTGCTCCTAGACAATATTTTTTATTTATTATTGAAGATGTTGTCATTTTCCAAACACCCATCTTCTCTAATGTCGATATAGGAAAAGTTCTTTGTTTTTTTTCTAGAGTTTTCCCCTTAGAATGGGAAAGTATTCCTTTATTCCATGAGTGGATAGAGATTGTGAAGTAATCTAATTCTTTGCCATGGACATATCTTATGACATTTTTTCTCTTAAATGGGGAATATTTCACTTAATATTATAGAACTTTTCAAATTTCATTATAAATATTTCTATTTCTAAATAAAAGTTCTGATCTTTATGATGAAGTTAGGAAAAATATATTAGATAATCAAATTGAATATAATTAAATATATTTTATCAATATATAATTATTTATTTATAATTAAAATAAATAAATAAATTATATGAAAGTAAATTCATTTGAATAGTATTGTTATGTTGGAGGGAATAGAGTTTGGGGTAATGTGCCCACCACTCTCAAACTCGTAATTGTGTATTGATGAGGAAAGGATGCAATTGGTGTCTTGCGTGCATGAGCATGCATATCTCTAGTTGGTGGAGGTGTTATGTAATGGCGGGTTTGGGTGGCAAATTCTTTTGCGAAGGCTATTTTTTGGGAGAGGCGAGTCCCTCAACACAATGGAATAATATGTATTCAAGGTATACTTTGGGCGAAGCTCTAGTGCAATGGGATGTGAGAATTCACTGAGCTGCTCTAATTTGGAGGCCTATAGAGAGGGTCGTTTGCTTCGCATGGTTCTGATAGAAGACGATGGCTTTCAATTGGAGGTTCTTGTTGCCGTCTGAAGTTGGTAGGCTTTGTGTGCTCTTGTTGGTATCGTCTTGGTTATGTTTGAATTTCCTGACTAGTCGTTATGAGAGTGTCAATCTTCCGGGTTCACAATCTCAGTCATTAGGTGGTGTTTATGTCCTGAGGGTTGGGGAAAATGTTGGGTCTATGAAAGTGGTATGGCATTGGGCATTGGGTCAGTCTCTTCTATGGGTGTGGGTAGTTGGAACTCTTTGCAAGAGGTGGCTAGGGTGGCTTTATTTGTGGGGTTAGCCAAGTGTAGTAGGAAGTGTTTGTTTGATTGCCTACGAGCTCTTGGATGCAGGAGATTTTTGGTTCTAGGGTGGCGTCTTGTGTGCTCAATGGTCAAGGGGGTAGAGTATTTGGCCGAGGAAGTGTTTTCCTCCACACTCTTTGGTGGGTCTTTGTCAAAATTCAGGTCATTTGTTTGGTGCTTCTATGACGATATTATTTATTGGTATCCTAGTTTTACTAAGGAAGGGTCGAGTCGGTATTTGTGTCATTTTGTAGGAAGAGGTATCCCCAGTAGAGAAAGTGATAACCTTCTTGTGACTCTATGATGCCTCATAGGCAGGGGGGAGCAAGAGGGGAGGAGGCAGCAGATCCCAACCAGGGCAGCGTGGGACTAAGCTCTTTGCCCATGACTCTTTGGTGAATTATTTTAATGCTATTCTAACTGAGACTTGGTAGGATATTCACGAGATTAAGATAAAATTTTGGGAAGAGAGACAATCCCTCTCAGACTCAAAATTTTTGGAAGACATGTGAGGTTGTGTGCCAAACACTAGGGACATCAGGGGAAGGTGCAAGCAGTATTTAAACTCAATAACATTGTAACACCCTTATTTGTGGGGTTGGCCAAGTGCAGCGGGAAGGGCTTGGTAAATTATCTGCGGGCTCTTGGATTCAAAAGCTTTTTCGTTCTAGGGTGGTGTCTTGTGTGCTCAATGGTCAAGGGGATAGTTTCTTTGGCCGAGGAAGTATTGTTCTCCGCACTCTCTGGTGGGTCTTTGTTAAAAGGCAAGTCATTTGTTTGGTGCTTCTATGATGATATTATTTGTTGGTATCTTAGTTTTTTTTTTTTTGTAAATAAGATAGGACTGGTTCTATTAAAAGCTTATAGTACAAAAGGAGTTACAATCAAGAGAAGCAGGAAATCGAGGGAGCGTGAAGTAATCAGCGATCCACCACAGTTTCGTGATGTTGTCAAGAGATCAACTAAGAGGAACAAGAAGAGAAACAAGGGATCCAAGTGAGACAGACACAGGGTTCTACCCAGAATGGGTAGAATCTGCCATACGACTTTTCTTTCCTTTATTTTTTGTGACTTTAACCCAACCGTCGGGGGACAAGTGGGTTGAAACCACTTGAAGATTGTTGTTGATCAAAGGAAGAGAATATTTATCCGAGTCAGAGGAGGTGGACTCATTTGAACGTTTCTGGAGATTCGAGGAGGCAGAGGGCCTTTCAGGGACTATCGAGGATTGTGCTTGCTGCTATATTGCAACATCCTCATCTGATTCACTCTCTTCTTCATCCGAGCTGGAGGACTCAATATCATCCATGGGAGGTGGATCAAAGGGTTTCCAGCTTTTATCTTTCAGTTTGCGTGTGCTTATTTTATTATGGGTGAGGAACAAAGTGCAGGAGTTCTGAATATGTCATGTTTGATGGCAGTGCCGGCAGTAAAATGCAGTGTTCTCATAGTCTAAGTTCTGTGACCAAGTGAAATCACAGACTTTGAGAATGACTTGGTCGGGCAGTCCTTTGCTGATGTCAATTTCGGCACATATTATGTCAAAGGTGTAGATGCCCTTTTCTCCTCTCGAGGGATCAGTTGCCAGAAATCGTCCCAGGGTGTATCCAATGCCATGGAAGATATAACAGTGCCATAGATGAGCAAGTAAGTTTCGAAGCCTGACCCAGATCGGCAGTTTTATGATGACTGTTGTGGAGGGATCGAAGTCTAGGAACCAGGGGTGAGGAATAGCCCTGCTTTGCCCCAGAACCATGGACCACCTGTAAGGATTTTTTGGTAGTCCTTACTATGAGAAAATATAATGATGAAGAAGCCCTTCGAGTAGAAAATAATCTTGCAGTCATTGGTCCAAGTGGAGTGAATCCATTGGTATAGATCTATTGTGCATGACCAAAATCCATTGAATCTGCATATGAAGGCATTTTCTACATATAGTTTATTCTGGTTTTCAAGATCTGGGTGGGAGATTTCTACAGAGGGCACTTCCTCCATTTTTTCTACCAAGAAAGGCTTGGGAGCCTCCAAGGTTTGAGCAACTTGTTTGGGAGGTTGTGCATGGACCACGTCCTTGTAAGAGAAACCCTTAGCTGTTGAGGGTTGCCCATCAGCACATCCCCACAGACGGAGGGAAATAATCACTAAAGCATCATTTTCAATATTGTAAAAGTTGAGTGGAAAAGGGTTCTCAAGTTTTTTACCTTCATGGAGAAGTCGCAGAGATGAGGAGGGAATCCCCAGCCTGAGTTCAAGGGCCTTCGAGAGGTGTTTCACCAGGTCCGTGGAATGTACCCAAAGTAGCATGGTTTTGCCTGTTAGGAGAGCAATCTAAATCTGAAAAGAGGGGGCAGAGGATTTGGGGCTTCCTGACTGCCAGAGCATATTGGTGGGTCAAGTCCGAATACCTCGTTGTGCTGCAAGGTTGTCTCATTGTGTTTGTTGTTTTTCTTTGTCAAATGGCCACGCAAAAATGAGGTTCCAAGGGGAATACGATGGAGCGATGGGTTGTTGAGGATTCGACGAGGCTGGAACCATCTGAGCCTATCTCGGAGATAGGCATCTCTCAGGTGTTCTTCCCTGACACGACGTGATGAGGAGTTGATGCAAAGCGGTCTATAGGGGCACCCTCATTCTACACAGTTTGGAGGTGGTCGTTTCTATCTGCGGGCGGAAGGGAAAATTGAATATCTAGCTGATATTTGTTTATGGTTCCTATGAATCTAACACAACTGTAGCCATGGAGTATCCTACGAGGGAGTGTAGGCTTGGCAGGCCTCTAGCTACCATGAGCAATAGGGCACGACTGTTTCGTGACATCGGTAGGGGAGCTAGTAGCGAAAACCCTAGACTCTCGAAATCCATTCTTTTTCCAACCCTAATGCTTGTTGGTATCTTAGTTTTACTAAGGAAGGGTCGAGTCGATATTTGTGTCCTTTTGTAGGAAGAGGTTTCCCTAGTAGAGATTGTGAGGAACCTTCCTGTGACTCTATGATGCCTCCAAGGCTTCCCGGGGGGAGAAAAAGGGGAGGAGGAAACAGATCCCAAAAGGGGCAGCGTGGGGAAAATCTCTTTGCCCATAAATCTGTGGTGACTTATTTGAATGCTATTATGAATGAGACTCGGTAGGAGATTCGCGAGCTTGACAAAAAATTTGGGGAAGAGAAACAATCCCTCTCAGACTTAGAATTGTTGGAATACATGTCAGGTTGTGTGTCAGACCCTGGGCACACAAGGGAAAGCCTGGTACAAGAAGCATCTAAACTTAGTAGCATTGTAACACCCCCTTTTATTATATATGTATATATATATGGTGTCTTGTATGTCTAAGCTCGATAATTTTTCAATCAATTCTGGCATAATCAAGAAATCACTAGTTGTGTGTGTGGTCTAAGCCATAGATAATGGAAATTAATGTCATATGGTGATGGTTATGCTTAATATGTGGAGACTCCAATGCATGGCATCAACTCTCCCTTTACGTGTGTTTATAAAACATAGAGTTATTCAAAGCAAGGAAATGGGGTTGTATCACAGATCCTTCCTATTCAATACACATGTAAATAATTTTCCTATAACTTCATGGAGACTGCTCCTGGAATCTATGTGGATTATAGTTGATACTATGGTATATACATGTGTGTGTGTGTGCACACGCGCGCGTTCGTGCGTGCGTGCGTGTTTGTGTGTGTGTTTTTGTTGTGCAACTACTCTGGAATATTCCTTGGGACCCTTTTCTCTGAATCTGACAGAATTGCATGGTACACCTTCCATTGTGATCCAAAATATGCCCACAAGATTTATATCTCATGCATTAAAGTTTTGATTTTTTATGCTATATAAATGCATGTATTGGTTTATGGGAATCTCCAATATTTTTTGTTAGAGACACTATATGCATCATTACAAGCTATGGGAAAAAATCCCATTCAAGGAATCACACCTCTTATGAAAACATGAACGTACATAAGGTCATTAAAATGAGGTTTCGACTCAAGAATTTTACTTTTTGCATACTTTTATGGCCAGTAATGATATCAGTTGCTTAGAAATAGATGGAATAAGTTGTATAAAATTAAAGCTAAACCAAATTCATGTCGTAGATGATTTAATATGGATAGCATGTCATTAACAACAATATATATGACAGAGTGTATACCATGGTCTAAATTAACGATATGGAAATGAATAATCACGTCCTTTAGCTTCTTCGAGCCCTTTCCATAAAACCCTCTACTCTAATGGAAGAGAAATTTTCACAAAAATTAACCAAAAGTGGATACAATCAAGCTAAAAAGTAAATGTATATAAATGTAAGGAATCAAAATTTTCCAAAGGAAAATTTGTATCTCCTGCCATAGGGAAGAAAAAACTTTGCCAAGTGCTCATGAACTGTCTCAAAAACAAGAGAATTCATAGGAGGAAAAATCATATTTCTGGTAACATGTCATATTAGAATCTTGTCCAAGAATTTGAGGTCTCAAAGAGCACATTTTCTGCCAAAGATAAAACCTAACATGATACCATCATATTAATAAAGGTTATGATGCTTAGACTGATAAGAACTTGGCCAACTAATCAATTATTATATGCTTCAAACGAATCTCTCATCCCTGTACATGTAAGGTACGAGACATGTGTGCTAGAATCTCTTCAAAGTATAAACTCACCAACTATGCATTAATTAGTAATAATATATGGCAACAAGAATTATAGAAATTTATTAGGCACAAAGGTGCAATGGTAAGGCAGGCTCACAATCAATATGCTGGAAGAGATAATTTGTTGCATAAAATAGACAATTTCAGCCCAAAATTCCATCAAACCACCAAGTATCACTCAATGAGGATTTTAATGCAATAAGCTTGAGGTAAGGAGCCTTAAAATCTTATGCATGAGGCCCTTAAAATACCAAAACACCTAAATGTCATAGATTTATTACTGGCAGTACATATGATAACCTATAATGAAGTTAAGATTTTCATATAATTGTTTAGTGCAACAATTATTTTATGGTTGTATGGAAGAACAACACGAATAGGTGACAAATTATTCATGATATCATATATATATATGTGTGTGTGTGTGTGTGTGTGTGTGTGTGTGTGTGTGTGTGTGTGTGTGAGAGAGAGAGAGAGATGGCACACCATTGGTTTGTAATCAGGTGACAATTAGAATCCATCTAACATAGAAATTTACATATTATTGTTGCTATGTGTCCCTATGAAGTTCTTTTTTCTATCATTAAATATTTATGCAATATTGTGGGCACACATCAAAGCAGGTGTAATAAATGATAGGGATGATTGTTTCAACAAATTATTATCAATCAATTAAGTGGCTGATAAAACTCATAAAAATCAGGCAAAAATCCTCTCAGCAATCAAAGATATTTTACAATTTTGTCATGATTGTTGAGAATGCAGCAAGATGATGGAGCTTAGTGAAATGAAGTCGCCTTCACTAAGTGGGCCCGCAGGCAAATTCTGGCGCAAAGTCTATTTTTAGACTATGTCTATTTTTAGACATACGGAGCATAATTTGGGAATTCTACTTGGAGATTCTTGAAGTATGCGACATGTCGATAAAAATAGATGTGACCCTATTTTTTAGGACCCAGACTATTTTTAGACTGATCTCCTAAAAATATGGAAGTCAAATATTATTTACCCTTAATAATATTTTGACTATAAACAGCAGTTTACTCTCTTGGCGCACTTCAGTTTGAGTCATGGAGGTGGCTCATGCAACTGACACAAGGAATCACATGGTTCCTAGGGTTTGATGGCATCTTGCATGGTTTACTTCAGTTAGACTTCAGTGGCAGAAGTTTTGGAGGAGTTAACGGGACAAATAGTGGAGTTGTGTTCTAATTATTTTAGTTGAACTAGTTGGGATTAGTTAAACTAACTAATCAACTAGATATGAGTGGAGTAAATTAAATAATATTTAATTTACTAAATATTAACTCATTAGTCAACTCAAGAACACTTCAGTTCACTACAGTGCATGATCAGTTCAGTGAAGACCGGTGAAAGAGATAGATGAAAGGGTAGAGTTAGCTATCAGTTGTAACTATACTGTTGCTATTTGCAACACATAGATAGGTGGAGTAAGCTATGAGTATTGCAAAGTTTAGGTTGGTGGTTTATCTATATAAGGAGGCCATCACCTAGCATTAAAATACGCAATAGAGGCTGGCTATCAAGTGGCTAAGGATTGGAGCAAGTGATTTGCTAGATCTAGCTTGAGAGTGTGTAGCATGGGAGGTAGTGCATGAGAGCTTGTGAAGAGTTTTTGTACTATGATTGTTACATGATTTCTCCATTATAATATACACAATAGCTGCGGGGTTTTCAGCTATAGGCTTTCCCCATACATACTGAGTTAATGTGTGATTGATTTGATGTGCGATTGCTTCTATATTATTTCCGCATGTGACAATTAATTGTAGAGGAGGGTTATGTGTTATGCATGCAATTCGAAATTGATGTATGATCGGGTTAATCTTCATTGAATAAGTGATTTATTCAGCTAATTTCTACATAGTATCGGAGCGAAGTTAATTGTCGAAGTCTATTACGGTGATTGCAAACTTATTTCCTCGGACAGAGTCTGCATGCGGGCCAGGTAGCCTCCGGAATATTCATCCTTCCTTGTAAGGTGAAAGATCTGGTGAATGCCCTTTGCAGTCAATCTCTGATTTGGAAATAATTTGTTTTTCAAGTATAGATCGGAAGCGATAGAGCTTGGAGTTTGGAATTCGAATTTTGCAGAAGGTTGGTTTTCTTGGTGCCGGTGTTGAAAGATGTCTTCTTTCAATGGTTTGCGACTCGAATATGCTCTTGAAGGCAGTTCGAACTATGTTGCATGGAAGAATCGCATGGAAGCAGTGTTAGAAGATAATGGTCTGAAGGAGTTCGTGGATGCGGATGTCCCAAAGCCCACTGATGCAGCTTTGGTCGATGCATGGCAAAAGAAGATCGCGAAATGTCGAAGGATCCTGTTGGAGAGCGTCAAGGATCATATTGTATCCAGCCTGCATGGAAAGGCTACTCCATATTTAATGTGGAAAGCTTTGACGGATCTATTCCAGAGTAAGAGTGACCAAAGGAAGCTGGCGCTCAAAGATAAGCTCAGGAACATCAAGATGGAGAAGGGCGACAGCAGCGCCAAATACCTCACGAAGTTCACTCAGTGCAGAGATGAGCTGGGAAGTGTGGGGGTGGTTGTCAAAGTTTCACTGATTGCATGCTTGGTTTCAAGTGTGATGGGATCGGTGTGGTTCTTGGACAGCGGTGCGTCATTTCATATGACGGGAGATCGGGAGTTGTTCTCAGATCTGGAGGACAAGGATTTAGGTATGCACATCGAGATGGGCGATGACGGTAGATACAGTGCGACTGGTATCGGTACCGTATCCTTTCAGAGGGAGTCTGGTAAACCCTTTGTCTTAAAGGATGTCATGCATGTACCTGGATTGAAGAAGAACCTGATTTCAATAGCGATGTTGGAGGATAAGGGGTATGATGTGGTCTTCAGCGAAGGAAAAGCCTTCCTGCGCAGTAAGACTACTGGAGAGACCCGGAAGATAGGGGTTCGAACCAAGAACCTTTATCAGTTGCAGGTAGATGGCTGCGCAGCTATGGCATGCAAAGTGGGAGAAGTGGTGAGCCGGGATGATGAGGGCGAACTGTGGCATAGGAGATTGGGCCACCTTCACCATGGAGCTTTGAAGATTCTGCAGCAGATTTCTACTGGGCTTCCTAAGGGCACTCTTGCGCAGTCAGATCAGTGCAAGGGGTGTGCTTTAGGGAAGTATGTGAAAGCCACCTTTCACGAGAAGGATAGTCGCGCCACGACGATCCTTGAGAGAGTTCACACAGACGTGTGTGGTCCTTTCTCAGTTGCTTCGACAGCAAAGCCCAGGTATTATGTGATCTTTGTTGATGATTTCTCTCGAAAGTGCTGGATCTTCTTCATGCAGAAGAAGAGCGATACATTCGCGAAGTTCTGTGAGTTTAAAGCACTAGTCGAGAAGGAGTCGGGGAAGAAGGTGATTTCTCTAAGGAGTGATAACGGTGGTGAATTCATATCGGCTGAATTCAAGGAGTTCTGCAGCGCAGAAGGGATTCGGAGAGAGCTCATCGCACCCCATAACCCACAGCAGAACGGGGTGGATGAGCGGAAGAACAGAACGATCGTGGGTGCTGCACGGGCGATGTTGCATGATCAGGGCCTACCCCTTCACTTGTGGGGTGAGGCATGCAATACAGCAGTGTATGTGCAGAACCGTTGTCCTCACAAGGTTCTTGGCATGAGTACACCGGAGGAGGCTTATTCTGGCAAGAGGCCTGATATTTCCCATTTGCGGATTTTTGGTTCTCTTGTCTACATGCATGTGATGAAGGATGCGAGAAGGAAGCTGGATCCAACTGCTGAGGTTGGAATATTTGTGGGGTACACTGATACACCTCACAACTACCAGGTGTATTTGTCAGACAGTCGCAAGACTGTTGTGCGACGGGATATAAAATTTCAGGAGGAGAAAGCCATGCGGTGTTCGCTTGAGAGGGAGCTACACTTGCATGCAGATGAGGAGCTGTTAGTTCCTAAGGAGGAGCTTCCGGATGTGGATCAGCCACAAGAGGAGGTTCGGGAGGTGGAAGAAACCACCCAGGCAGCGCCAACCATCAGAGGGTGCATGCGCACTACAGAAGCTGAGCGACTGGCTTGAGATGCAGAGAAGGTTGTAGGACCACCTACAGCACAGCGCAGACAGAGACAGTCACCGGATCGGTACACTGGATACATGGCTCTTATGAGTCAATGTGTTGTGACAGAGCCATCCTCTTTTGAGGAAGCTGTGGAGGAACCCGCATGGTTTGATGCCATGATCGAAGAATATGATTCGATCATCAGGAACAGTGCATGGGAGATTGTCCCAAGACCGGTTGGGAAATCAGTTGTAGGTTCGCGATGGATCTACAAGGTGAAGCAGGCGGCTGACGGGAGTGTGGAGAAGTACAAGGGGAGATTTGTCGCCCGTGGCTTCTCACAGATCGAGGGGATTGACTATGAGGAGACTTTTGCACCTGTCGCAAGGTACTCTTCCATACGGACGATCCTTGCTCTCTCAGCGCAGATGGGGTGGCACATTCATCAGATGGATGTGAAGACTGCGTTCCTCAATGGAGTTATTGAGGAAGAGGTGTACATAGAGCAGCCTGAAGGTTTTGAGATCTTCAGCAGTGAGTCGCATGTGTGCCGACTCAAGAGAGCACTGTATGGGCTGAAGCAAGCACCTCATGCTTGGTACACTCGGATAGACAGCTACTTCACCGAGCTTGGATTCTCCAAGAGTGAGGCGGATCCAAACCTGTACCAGATTGTGGTGGAGGGGAAGCTGTTGATCATCGTACTGTATGTAGATGATCTGATTTTGACTGGCGACGAGCAGTTGATACTTTCATGCAAGGAGGATCTTGCACGGGAGTTTGAGATGAAGGACCTAGGCATCCTTCATTATTTCCTGGGATTGGAGATTTGGCAGCGCAGTGGAGGACTGTTTGTTTCTCAGGGCAAGTATGCCCGGGAGATTCTGGAGAGGTTCAACATGCAAGGCTGCAAGCCTGTTGACACCCCTCTTCCTGGAGGTTGGAGGAAGGGAGATGCTACTTCGGAGGAGGTAGTGGATGCCACTGTCTATCGACAATTGGTGGGGTCGTTGATGTATCTGGTCAATACTCGACCCGATATATGCTATGCAGTTAACCAGCTTTCGCAAGCTATGGTTAAGCCTACCAAGCTCTTTTGGAAGGCGGGCAAGCATGTATTGCGCTATATCAGAGGCACATCGGGATATGATCTATGGTACAGACAGGAGGATGGAGTGAAGCTTTCTGGTTTCACTGATGCAGATTGGGCAGGGAGCCCAACAGACCGGAAGAGCACTTCTGGAGGAGTTTCCAGCATTGGGTCGACAGCAGTTTCCTGGTACAGCAGGAAGCAGAGATCCGTGGCACTCAGTTCAGCAGAGGCCGAGTACATGGCAGCAAGTTTGGCTGCATGTGAGGCTATTTGGATGAGGAAGATCCTCGCAGGTTTGTTCAGGTTGCATTTGGAGCCTACGGTGATCTACTGTGATAACCAGAGCTACATCAAGCTCTCGGCTAATCCAGTATTTCATGATAGGTCCAAACATATCGACATCAGGTACCATCATATCAGAGATTGTGTTCAGCGGAGAATCATGATGCTTTCATATGTTCCCACGGAGGATCGGGATGCCGACATCCTGACGAAGGCGCTCACCAGGAGCAAGTTCGAATTCCACAGAGGCAGGATAGGGGTTGCAGATAATCCATATCTTGCTGAGAGGGAGTGTTGAGAATGCACCAAGATGATGGAGCTTAGTGAAATGAAGTCGCCTTCACTAAGTGGGCCCGCAGGCAAATTCTGGCGCAAAGTCTATTTTTAGACTATGTCTATTTTTAGACATACGGAGCATAATTTGGAAATTCTACTTGGAGATTCTTGGAGTATGCGACATGTCGGTAAAAATAGATGTGACCCTTATTTTTAGGACCCAGACTATTTTTAGACTGATCTCCTAAAAATATGGAAGTCAAATATTATTTACCCTTAATAATATTTTGACTATAAACAGCAGTTTACTCTCTTGGCGCACTTCAGTTTGAGTCATGGAGGTGGCTCATACAACTGACACAAGGAATCACGTGGTTCCTAGGGTTTGATGGCATCTTGCATGGTTGGCTTCAGTTAGACTTCAGTGGCAGGAGTTTTGGAGGAGTTAACGGGACAGATAGTGGAGTTGTGTTCTGTTTGTTTTAGTTGAACTAGTTGGGATTAGTTAACTAACTAATCAACTAGATATGAGTGAAGTAAATTAAATAATATTTAATTTACTAAATATTAACTCATTAGTCAACTCAAGAACACTTCAGTTCACTACAGTGCATGATCAGTTCAGTGAAGACCAGTGAAAGAGATAGATGAAAGGGTAGAGTTAGCTATCGGTTGTAACTATACTGTTGCTATTTGCAACACATAGATAGGTGGAGTAAGCTATGAGTATTGCAAAGTTTAGGCTGGTGGTTTATCTATATAAAGAGGCCATCCCATAGCTTTGAAATACGCAATCAAGGTTGGCTATCAAGTGGCTAAGGATTGGAGCAAGTGATTTGCTAGTTCTAGCTTGATAGTGTGTAGCATGGGAGGTAGTGCATGAGAGCTTGTGAAGAGTTTTTGTACTATGATTGTTACATGATTTCTCCATTATAATATACACAATAGCTGGGGGGTTTTCAGCTATAGGCTTTCCCATACATACTGAGTTAATGTGTGATTGATTTGATGTGCGATTGCTTCTATATTATTTCCGCATGTGACAATTAATTGTAGAAGAAGGTTATGTGTTATGCATGCAATTCGAAATTGATGTATGATCAGGTTAATCTTCATTGAATAAGTGATTTATTCAGCTAATTTCTACAATGATTTCCAATGTAACGCCCTCCTCTTACATTTACCCAAGCTAACCGGCCAAAGGGGTAAAAATGTGACGAAGAAATACTATGATATGATTCAGCATCCTAGATCACCCTAAGTAAGTGGAACTGATGGACCAGCACTTAAAGACCTCCCTCAGGAGCTATAGAACCTTCAAGAGACAACTAACCCTTCTAAGTTCCCAACCCCTAAGACAACTTGATGTTTTGTTGATCTAGACCCCTAGTCGCACCTGACAAGCTCTCCATGTGACTAAAACCTTCTAGTCACATGCACAACATGGGAATCCATGTAACTATAGAATTTTTCAAGAAGTTATGCACCAATGACCCCATATTTTGATCCAGTTTTTTAGGGCCAAGACTCAGGCCTCTGCCCAGAACTTGATGAAACTTTCAAAAATGATAAATAACAAGATAAAAAGACCTTCAATATAAAACTTGAACATGGATTTTACCTGTCAAGGCCTATCCATGATAGGATTTCATCAAACACATTATAAACATTTACTCTACAGGTCATAACAATGTATATGAACATAGGGATCTCATATTTATGTGAGAATTGTTAAGGGGGATTGATTTATCCTCCCAATAACAGCATTTTTATATAGTAGGTCATTCATTCATAAATATTTCATCTACTAACTAAAACATGAAGAGAGCCATACATCAAGGTTGTCATAAAACATGCTTATAACCAAAAAATAATCAAGTATATATCAATGATTAAAAAACCATTAAAACCACATAATGACAAGCACATTTACTCATGAAATACCAAAGGAAAAGGAGCTTTTATTAACATATGCAAATCCAACCAACTCAGGGACTTCCACATACCACCCGACCATAAATTGGGCTGAACAAAATCTCTCTTTCAACCAATCACCCCCGTGCCATATTCCAAGCATGAATGTGTGATCTCATGGAATAAACCAAGAACACCAAACCAGGAATTCCAAAGGCCAAACCACCTCAACCCTCAACCATTGATTCCACCTCACGGTCAAAAATCACTAACCATCACCAAATCGGTCTTTATCGAAGCTGTCTAGGGATCCAGAGTGTTTGTTCCAACCAAGGCTTCTAGAAATATTAACTCAGCCCACAGTTGTTTTTGGGCTCCAGAGAATTTTTCCAACCAGGGCTTCCAAGACTAGTAACTCAACCCACCAAGGGCTCCATAGTGTTTTTCCAACAAAGGTTTCTAAGACTAGTAGCTCAACCCAAGTTGTTACAGGGATTCCAAAGCATTTGTCCAACCAAGGCTCCAGGAACTAGTAACTCAACTCACAGCCAAAGGAACATGAGCGCCAACCAGAAAACAAAGATAAAACCCAAAACACCATGGTTATCTAGTAAATGATAAGGCTAGGAAAAATTGTTATCAATCCAGGCAATCCTCCATGCCAATGACATATCATAACCAAGAAACTACATGCATGTGCAATGCATGCCAAAACTAGCAAGGAAATCTTGAATGCAATTTGGTACCTGCAAGCAATACCCATTGTATTCCTTGATCCCGTTGTCCTCTTTCACTTTCATGATTTTCCTTTGCCTCCTTGCTCCAATTACCAAGTATGCCACACTCATCCAAGAGATCTCCAAGAAAACTCTAAGTGTCCAATAGTATGGGAGAGAGTATAGAATGAGAGTGCCAAATACTAAACTGGAAAAAGCTGAGTACTGATCCTCAGAAGCCTTTTTATCATTTAGGCTTCTATTTTCTTCATTTTCAATTATTTTCCTTCATTTTCCAACTCACATGCCACCTATGACCTTCACCTTCCTTTTCTCCTATTTTGCATTATTTTTATAAATAAAATGCCAATAAATGCCTCATGCTTTTCCAAATACTTTGTTATTGGCGTTGCCAATTTCCATAGCCATTAATTAATCACAAGTGATTCCCCATCACTATGATTTATCCCAACATTCATTTTGGAATACATTTCCCATGACCTTGGTTATTATTTTGGCTTTATTAACTTTATTACATGATAGATGGTTAAGGGTGAATTGTGATTTGTATTTTGCAGTGAAGGGAAGGCTCTACAGTTGAGCGCGCAGAGACCTGGGAAGAGTTTGCAGCTTAGTGCGCAAACCACCTGAAGCTTAGTGTGTGGGTCAAAGAATCGATTGTATTTAAATATTTATCATACTAAAGAAGCAGTTTGGTGGATGATATTATGTTATTCTTATGTGTTTTTTGTATGTATTTGCTTAATATCAATTATTGCGAAGCAATTGTTACAGTTGCATGATAGGTCAGTGTAGTAATGGTTTATGGACTTATATGATATGTTTATCTGATTAATTGAATGTTGCGAAGTGATTTATAAGTTTTAAGTAAAAGGTAATAGAAAAATACCACATCTCCTTGTCCCTCAAGGCTGCAGAAACTTGTTTCTGCATCCACCCATAGTCACTTCGGGTGAGACTATGATCTGCTTGCAGGTCGTTGTCGAAAGGGCCAGTGATCAGGGGTTTTGTTGGTGCACAAGTTTCTGCATCCACCCATAGTCACTTCGGGTGAGACTGTGATCTGCTTGCAGGTCGTTGTCGAAAGGGCCAGTGATCAGGGGTTTTGTTGGTGCACAATAAGATCAAACCTTGGTCAGCCCAAATCAGCCCAACAAATGGTTATGTTGTCGAGATCGGGATCTGTTTGAGGGATATGTGGATGTGGCACCCATCGAAGAAGGAAATTCAAAATTGGATAGACATGAAAGAGAGAGAATTTTCATATCAAGAAAATAGAAATCCTCATCTGACATCGAAAGTGTGGTTACAGAATTATATTTTTACAGATAAGTACGAGATTTTCTTCACTTCTTTTCCTGCTAAGTTGTACAAGTGGATATTGAGATTGTTTGAAAGAAAGGAATTTTTTTAAGGGTGACGAACCTACGATGTGGTCTCTTGAACTGATATAGTGACTTAAGATCACTAACAATAGGATTTCAAGTGTTGTTGATTTATGGATTGATAACATCTTAGGAGGATTCATTATTGAGTTTGCAGTAGACTTGATTATGTCCTACAACGAAGTAGAACGACGATTCTTCAAAGGAACACGAGGTAAGTATTTGAACTATTTGAAACTGTGGATTAAGATGCTTCTGTGTCAAAAGGGAGATTTACGAATGAAATCAGATTGCTAGTTTACTTATGTTTGGAAGAAGAGAAATTAAATCTGATCAAAAGAGTGATGCAATGCGAAGTGGAAATATATATAGAGTAGATACCATAAATAATTATCATGGACAATATCCAAAGACCTTTGTAGAGACTGATCATAGTCCTCTTTTGAGTGAATATGAAAGTGAAAGAGAAGGAAGCCACCCCTAGGTAACTTCGCAGTATTCCCCCTCCCATCCTGAGATTTCACCGAAGCCAGAGTCCATCAATAGTCAGGGTATTTGTGGTTTCCCTTCTCCCCCTACCCCTCCTACCCCCCATACCCTCCCCACCCAATAAGAGGTATGGCTAATGATATTAAGCTACATGTTTTTAGAGGAACTAGATTGGGGAATCCATAGCAGTTATTATTTTTATACGAAGTTGTATGGATCGCGAAGTAGATCAACGATGAAAATGTAAAGAAGGAAGAGCTTGTTACGACACTGTGTGATAGAACATTGACATGGTATATGAAGTTTTCAACTAATCAAAACAGAACATTTAAAAACATTAAATCAACACTGGTAGGAGAGTTTAAGAAGCCTAAGTCTCAGTCACAGTGCATCACTGAGTTGAAAGAAATCAAACATAAACCTATTGAGTCTGTTTGGGAGTTAGATCAGAGATTTAAGTTGTTATTGAATCAGGTAAGCTTTGATATAGCTTTGCAACAACATCACCAAATATCAGATCTCCATTGATGCAACAGAAGATAGGAACTCAAGCCAAATCTTTGTAGATTGCGATGAAGTTGGAAGCTTCGCCTATATGAGATATTAATGCAAGTATGCAACAGATTTAGAACTAGTTCGAAAAACTGACCCTGCAGAGCCAAGACATCAAGAAAGACGGGGAATTTAGAGAAGAAGTGTGGTGTCTGAAGTGCAGATCAGAGGGACATTCTAAATAACAGTTCCTTGTCTTCAGGGATTACATGGTTGGTGGAGCACCTTATCCCTTGAATGCAGGATCTAGCCTGTGGTACAAGATATGTAAGGCTATAGGTCAACATTGGTCAAAAGATTGCTACATGTTGCAGAAATATGTGCATACTCCAAGGAATCTATTTTGAAAATTATGTAAATCAGTAGGACATGATGAGAATAATTGTCGGAGTTATGACCTAATGATGGAGCTCAATGATGACACTTATAGAATGAAAGAAGAAGAGCATGGACATTAGGATAACAGAAAGCATGGTGGTCAAGGAGGTTACCAAGGAAGGGGTCAAGGTGTTGGAGCCGGTCGAGGACGTGGATAGATCATTTTCTATAACTGCAGCTAGCCAGGTCATTTTGCAAGAGACTGCCATAACCCCACTACAACATGTAAGTATCGTAAATATTTTGACCATGTAATTGAAGAATTTCTTGTACTTATGGAAAAGATGCAAGAAAAGAGGAACCAGCATCTGACACCTAATATTCAAATGATTACTGTTGAAAGGAGGACCGACAAACCTCGAATTAGTATTGTCACTAGAAGTGGAGATGTGGTCGGTGGTGATAAGGAGGATGGAAAGAAGGAATTTGAATATGCATGGGTTATAAATACTGTGGAGAAAGTTCCCCTTTTCTATATTTATAAATAAAAAAGAGTATTTACGGAAGCAAAGTGAAGTTTTATGGATGCTGGAGCTTCAACCTATAGTGCATAGCCAAAGCCCGATCTGACACAGGATCAAACTCCGACACAATACTAGGATGTGGCAAGCCAAGTAAGTATTTTAAGGTATTTTCTACATACTTGTATGAAATTGTAAAGGAACCAAAAGGCTGTAGAAGGGTTTCAGGAGTTGATAGACTCATGTGCATCAAAATAAACATCACGAAGTGAGATGCTTGTAGTCAATAATTTGCATCGACAAAAGAGAACTAGAAGAGACAAGAGGCTTAATGCAAAGATAGGAGAATATGATATGGATCAATTTATTATGGATTTGGTATATGATGCTAATGTCTTGACAAAGCAGACATGGGAATTAATGGGTAAGTTGAAGATACCATGGTCACCTATTTAGTTAAGGATGTAAAATAATCAAGAGATCTTTCCTATGGGAAGACTACCAGGTGTCACAGTGGATATTGAAGGAGTGTGCACTAGTGTTTATTTTGAAATAATAGATATTTTTTATGATAGTAACCCTTATCCTGCATTTCTTGGACTTGACTGGGAATTTGACAATATGGACATAATTAATCTGAAGAAAATACAGATGATATTTGAAGGAAACAATATGAGAATGGTTGTTCCCTTGGACCCATCGGAAGGAGCAAGATACACAGAACCATACATAGAAGAATATTTTGAAGTAGATATAGACAGTATTTATCAAATGAGAACGAAGGAACAAGATTGGGTTAACCCCAATTGTAGAAGGAAAGTTGAGTTGGGAGCATGATAGTTCTTGTAGCTCAGATTCAGAAGAAGAGTTTGAAAATTGGTAGGATAGGTTGCATGAAGTATCCAAAAGGCATTGTTTAATAACTACCAGATCAATATGTTGTCTCATATGTGAGGTATGTGACATGCCTCCTTATGATGGCGTAGGAGATGTGAATAATTTTCTTAATGACTATGAAGAATGGGTTCAAGAAAATAAAACGTTGTTAGCCTTAAATGTAGCCCTGAAAGCTACCCCTGCTAGATGGTGGAATGCACATAAGAAGAATATAGGAGGTTGGAAGGAATGTCGAATATTGATGTGGATAAGGTTTGGACAGATAGAAATAGAAATGGAGATAAAGTATGATGCTCAAACTAATGCTAGGGAGCATATTCAGTTATGCAATTCATCATGGAAGGAGGTTACACAACAAGAGTGGGTACATGGATTCATTCATACATTGGAGACAATACCTAAGAATGGGTACCTAGAAACAGAGCTTCGATATGCTACCGAGAATTGGGCAGACATGGTTGATGGTTTCATATTAACATTCAGCTTTCAGGATGATTTCCCACACATAGATTTGTCTCTTCAGGCTGTCAAGAAGAATGTATTTGAAAATATCACCTCGGTGACATGGAAACAACCTGATTGGGTTGCGCAGATAGAACATACATTGGAATTCTATAACATTATTACAGATGGAGAAGAAGAAGATCCTTGCAACATTGACATAGAAAATTCAGAAGGACACCGCGAATTCATTGTACCTGAGATAGAGATACCAGACATAAAAAAGCCACTAAAGACTAAGAAGGTAAACATAGGATCATAGGAGGATCCAAAGTTTGAAACTATAGGAGCTTACTGGGATGAAGAAATAGTCAGTAAAGTTACAGAGTTACTTCATGAATATCAAGAATTCTTACAACTTTGCCCTAAAAAAGAAATGAGAAAATTCTTAGTGCCACCTGCAGTTGAAAGTGGGCACTGGACTATAAACTTCATTGCAGAGAGAGCTTCGACGAAGGAAGTTGCTTCACCACAATCTGGATTGTGTCGAAGTTTGGTTGTTCACTACAATATGGGATGTATTGAAGTTCGCTGGAAAAATATGACCGTTAAAAGGGAAAGTTGCATTTATGAGGACAGATTAGTAGGATCTAGCGAAGAATATGCAGTTAATGAACAAAATCTGAACAACATATGAGGTAATGATGAGGTTAGAATTTCAAAATTATTATAAAAGGCCACGTCCCGACAATATTTTGGCAATTTACTGTCTAAGAGCTCAAAAATTACTAAGTATCGAGAAATTGCACATGTTTCTCTACTCTATGAACACTCAATATTTTATCTATATATTAGAAGAGAAGGGTATAGAAGGAGTCATGGAACAAGCTGCAAAGTGACTAATGCACCTGCGGCACTAGCTAATATGCCCGCAATAGCATCACCACTCACGTAGTGGAGATCTCCATGGAAGAAACTGACCAAGGAACAGAGAACGAAGCCACAGCAAGAACCCCAACCTATGAAAGACAATGAGGAGGAAGCAGAGCAAGAGAAAATGGAAACGAAGGTCGTAGCATTTCCATCACCTCTCCCATCATACATTCCACCTAGAAATCCAATTGCGAAGTCAATAAAATATTTGAATGATGCAAAGTATGGCACCTTCACATCCCTATTGCCAGAATTAGTACCATTCATTGGAGAACTCCTTGGGAAATTTTGCAGCTGAAGTTTACATACTGCAATTTCAATGACAAGAAGAAATACCCATAGTTTGCACCAGGCGGGTATCTAAAGCAGGTGAATTACCCTGACAGTGGAGTGACAAGGTTGGAACCCCAACAATCGGAAACTGGATTAGAGTAGTCGGGGATATTGAACAAGTTGAATGTGTCGCACTTCGGCAGAAGCCTAGCAAACAGAGCTTGTATAAGAAAATTGCTCGTGTTGGTGCACGACTGATGCCTCTGGATGGGAAAGAGGATCCCTATTGACGAGATGCTAATATGGATAATCACGAGATTTCCATATCAAGGACGAAAACCACAAAAAAATTTGTGGGCAAAGACCAAGACAAGGAAATAGCAGAGAACATGAAGAAGAAGTTCGGGCTCATAAAGGGGAAGCGAGGATATGACATCAATTCAATTAATGACCAGGGAGTTTTCTTCATCGCACACATACTAGTAGGGAATATCATGAGAAAGTGTCGAGCCAATGAAATCAGTGCGACAATAGTTTCACTAGCTTTGCAGTGCCCCAACGAGTTTTAGTACAACTGGGTCACCTTCCGGTGTAAATAATTTATGGAGGATTGTTTGGAGGTACAGGAGAAAGGTACCACATTCCATTATGCATGGTTGATTTTAATAATAGCAATGTTGGCATGGAAAGACCCGGAGGATTTGCAGTTTCCTCTAGTAGAAGTTAAAGTGTGTGAAGTCGCGCGGTATGCCTCGTTGTGGTATACCAATCATCCATCATGAGCACAAGAAAATAGGATATTTTGTGTCTCCTAACACATGTATTTTCATATGTTGGTAAACCAGCATCCTCAACTTTTTCCAGGCCTATACGAGCAGTATAGCATTGTTGCAAAATTTAAGGATGATTTGCATAGAGTCTATATATAGTATCGAAAGGATGTGATGAATACATGGTATCCCATGCCATATTTGGTAACCAAATATGATCTATTTGTATAGGCACAGCAGTGGCCCACAGAATGGATGACTGCGCTGGAGACAGAGGCAGGATAAAGTTTGACAGAGGAAGAAACATCGCAGCATGGGGAACCATGCAAAAAGGATAAGGACAAGGAAGAGGAATCATTAGGGGAATTTTGAGGTCTAAAATGGGCCTCCTAAGGAAATTATATAATAATAGTGGAAAGAATCAAATAAGATTTGATGACATCATCAAATTTTAGAGGGAAAAATGAAAAAACTACTTTTTCAACTCATATTTTCAACTTATCTCCCAATTTTTTTACTCAAATTTCGAGCGGGAGTACTCGTTGGATGCGAAATTTAATTCCTCATCCAAGGAGTACCCATGTTGCATACTTTCGATGGGTCCTACTACACGAAAAAAATGAAAATACATGAAAAACGTGATTGTAATCACGTTTTTTTATGTATTTCTCATTTTAAATGTGGTAGGGCGCATGGTATGCAACATGGGTACTCCTTGGATGAGGGTGGGGTTTCGCATCAACGATATGGGATGTTTCAAAATTTGATCACTTTGGGAGATAAGTTGAAAATACGAGTTGAAAAAGTAGTTTTATTATTTTATTATTTTTTAATATTTTTGCCTTTTTATTTAAAAAATGGTGAATCATCCCCCATGGTTGACATCATCATCTTGAATCCTATTGGTTGTTATAAAGTTTATTTTTGTTGTACATTTTTCTTAGGAGGCCCATTTTAGACCTCAAAATTCCCCTAATGAGGAAGAACACGAGGAGCAGCATGACATCGAACCTCTTGGAGAAATTGAGCACAGCAAAGAGCTTAAAAATACTGAGATAGACTCCTCTGTCGCTAAAAAGAGGAAGGTAGGTGCCGAAGCTACCAAGAAACCCAAGAAGAAGAAAAAGGTAGATAAATCAAAGGACATAATGACATTGGTCCTTATTGATGAGGACCTGGATCATATTGGAAGCAAAGTACAAGAAGCTATGACAGAGTCATGGAACAGGATAAAGGATCGCTAAGGCACACTTCTATTAGGTTTTGAGGAGTGGATTTTAGAGTTAAATATACTAGCATGGACAACCATACAGTCAACACGGATAAAGGAAAGGTTACGAGAAGAAAGGTTAATAGAGTCCACACTAGGGACGCGATTAATGCAGATACCTATCGGAGCCTTAAATTTTGACTCTGCTGAAGTAAAGAAGCAAGCGAAAGGGTGGACGTATGTGAATATGAACATCATAGCATTTCCATTGCAAAGATTACACGAGCTGAATTAAGGAATTATTGATGAGTTGAAGCAGCGAGAACATCTCACTGCAAACTTGAATATACAGGTAGAAAAATATTGATCTTCACTGAGACAACGGCTTGACCAGGCCATTCAGGAAAAGGAAGAGGCAGTGCAGCAATAGCATAAGTTAAAATAGGTGGTCGAAGCCACATTTCATTTCGGACATGGATGTTCACGAGGAGGAATCAGCAAAAGACAAGGCCGCAAAGCTCGGCCTTGTAGTGAAGAAATCCAAGAAGAAGATCGCAAATGTACAATTTGAGTATGAGATAAAGATAGGTGTGTTGTAGATGAAGTTGTAGCCAACCACACCACTGGAAGTGCTACAATGCAGGGAGACCAACCTGAAGACTACAGTGATTGACATCTTCGCATTAGTAACAGATTGTGGAAGATTGTTGGATGAGACTCTACATATTTGGACTTTACTGTAGGAATATCCAAACGTACAAAATATAGAAGAAGACATCCAATAGAAGCAAAAGTAGCTGGAGGAGATTCGGGCAACTTTGAAGACCTTTCCAATCTCACAGAGGCTTGCCAAGATCAGTGAGGTAAATTCCCTCCAAAAGCGACTAGAGGAGATTAGAAGGGAAGAACAGACTTTGGCAGAGATAACTCGGCCTTGGCAAGATGAGGCTCTGCAACTGTCTCGGGAAGGAGATGGGAAGCTTCAAGAGCTCTGTCAAAGAGAAGAGGCAGTGTTGCAGAAGACAACAAGACCAACCACAGAAGCATTGTTGGAAGAAGTGTGCAGCGAGCAAAAGAAAATCACAGGGATTCTGCAGAAGTTCAACAGTGCCTATGACAGCATAGTAGCAAAAATCAGAGGCAAAGCATCTGAGTGACTCGAAACGAGTCACATGTAGGTGTTAGGGGCTTGTCGGGCGCAGCCTAACTTGGCCTAGATTTTGGCTACGAAATCCGCATTTTGAGGAGCGGAGCGCAAAGTGGACCACACAGAGCATTCTAAATATACCACACAGTGCTATTAGAGCTTCAAGGTGGGTTGAAGCCCCTCATTTTTTTAAAGTGAACTATGTTGTAAATGGTTTTGGGTCATATTTGCTTGTTTTAGGCAGCACATGGTATTGTAATGATGTAAAATGATGATGTAATAATATATAAAGGGATGTAATTCTATGTTTAGGAGATACCATATGACATGATAGAGGGTTAAGGGTGAATCTTGATATGTATTTTGTACCGAAGGGAAGGCTCTGCAACTGAATGCGCAGAGACCTAGGAAGAGTCAGCAGCTTAGTGCGCATACCACTTGCAACTTAGTGCACAGGTCAAAGAACTAATTGTATTCAAATATTTATCATAATAAATAACTATTTGGTGGATGATATTCTGGTGTTCATATGTTTTTTATGTATGTATTTTCTTAATATATATTATTGCGAAGTAGTTGTTATAGTTGCATGATATGACAGCGCAGTAATGGTTTATGGACATATCTTATATGATTTTTTTATTAATTGAATGTTGAAAAGTGATTTATAAGATGTAAGTAGAATATAAGAGAAAAATACAAGATCTCATTGTCTCTCAATGTTGTAGAAACCTGGTTCTACATCCACCCATAGTCACTTCGGGTGAGACTGTGATCTGCTTGCAGGTCATTCTGAAAGGGCTAGTGATCAGGGGTTTTGTTGGTGCACAATAAGATCGAACCTAGGTCAGCCCAAATCAACCCAACATGTTAAACTGAGTCATTCACAATACAACTATAGGTTAACATCCCTTGGTCTAGTGCCTAACAGTGTAATCTTGTAATAGTTCATATTTAAGTGGGAGACCTAGTCATTAAGACACTCAAAAATGTGTGACCAAGAATAGGCAATGGGACTAAGCTCATAATTCTCCTCCCAACTACTGATAAATAGCCTGTGATGCGGTTGTCACCCCTTAGCATGTGAAAACCTGTCCCAATGACTAGACCACAAAATGAATTAGGGATTCAAGAGGTCTTCCCCACCTCCACCCTTCTAGCTTAATATTTTGAGTTGCAGGCTTACTTAGGGATTTTACAGATAACTTCCTACACCCATCAACCCACGCCACCCTTCTAGCTACATATTTTATGTAGTGGGCTTACTCAAGGATTCAAGAGGTAACTTCCTGCACCCATCAGCCCATGCCACCCTTCTAGCTAAAAAAATTTAGTTGCATGCTTACTCAAGGATTCTAGAGGTAACTTCCTCCACCCATCAACCAATGCCACCCTTCTAACCAAATATTTTCAATTGCAGACTTACACAGGGATTCTAGAGGTAACTCCCTCCACCCATCATCCTATGATGGGTTCCATGTATAACTATCTAAATAGATTCAATTGATCTTGTAATATGTTAAAACAAAATACTAAATCAATTCTACAAATTGTGGAAACCAATTACGATTTCACAATCACATGGAGAAGAAATAGAAAGAATTTCGATCACACAACACAAATATGTATTTGGGGAAAGCCTTAGTTAAAAAACTCACTATCTGTATATTGCATTAAGTCAAGAATGTGAAACAATACAATGTTATTTCCCTTCCTGAGAAACCCTCTACACTACCTTTGATTTTCTCACTTTGATCCCAACAAGAATGGTCTGACACTTAACCAATTTCCTGCTTTGGGTTGCTCAGTCTTGATTACGCATTCTTGGAGGAATTAAGCCCCTATTAATTATGAAATTACCAATAATTTATTGCGCAATTCATCTAAGGAGTCTTGTTGACATCATGCATGACCTGTACAATTTTCAAATTATACAAATGATAGTTCTCTTCCCTTTAGCTCCAATCTCAACTACGCCTTCCTTAGAACTGACATGAAACAACTATTTATAGTGAATTATCAGGTATTTGATTGATCACTGCATGTGAATTAAATCATATTTAATTCACTGGACCTCTCACTAGATCATCTCTCAATTAGAACTAGTTAAATTGAGTTTAACTCAAATAATTGAGTTAACTAATTACAACTCAAAATAAACTGCAACTAGACCCCCTAAAACTTAGGGAGGACACTACATGCCTCCAGTTTGACCCTAAAATTGAACTGGATGACCTAACTAAGTCTTCCTAACTCATTTAACTCATACAAGTTTTCATGTGATGTGGAATTACAATTTCCTTCTAATTTAATTAAGGGGAAATTAAATTATAAGACCTTCTTGTTGCCAATTTCAACATTCGAGAGATGATATTCTCCATCCTCATTTAATTCAATGACCCCAGTTGTAGCTACATTTTATGGAAGCTAAGGATTCGAATTCTAGTGCACACTTTTCTCAGACCTAAAGGTTATTCCAAGTGTACTACACTTGCTAGAAAGTTACCAAGATATTAGACACGGTTGTAGGCTTTCTGCCCTTTGGAAAATTAGACCAACCAAGCTGTTGGCCTGTGACCACACATAATGTGAAGAATGAGAAAGGAAGTTAAATCCTAACTGTTGAAGAGCTTCAAATGAATCTATCTGCTTTTTAATTCAGTTTAAAGAGGAAACTATCACTGATTAAGTGTCATGGTGAGAAAAATCCATACTGCCCTCATTTATTCCATCTACCCCCTCCTACCCTTCATTTTTCCTAACTCTAAACTCCAGTGCTCTAAATACCATTTATCCCTTTTCATTTCTATTTTCCCTAAGTCATTCCCTTTTTTATTTCATGACCGCACACTCAAATTTATTTTCGCATCGGCCAAATCCCAAAATCCTTTAATTGTCGTCTCCTACAAACCTTTCCAAATGCGATATTCAATTAAAGTGGGACCCATTCACCTGCCACACTTCCTTTCATTTCATTTCCCTTAAAAATCATTAAGCCTTACCTTTCCGCCTTTCTTCTTCATCTTTCTACTTTACCTTTTTCATCGTCATATCATTATTTTCACTTACCATTTTGCCTTCCCGATTCCCTGATTGTGATTAAAGTGGGGCCAATTCTTCCTGACACGTCACCCTTTCCCCACCATCCATTGCACATTACTAAATATAAACTTCACAGATCGGTGATTATAAAGTTTTGCGCTTCGCACAGTTTGTAACTTACCTTTTAATCACCCGCAAATTATTTTGTTTAAATTGTGATGTGGGGCCTCACCCCCATCTGCCATGTTACCTTCCCTGCACATCGCACTCTTTCTCATTTACCTTTCGTTGTGTGCACATAAACTTTGCGATATGTGGTCTGCGAGTGCGGTCCACCTCCATCTGCCACATCACTCCCGCCAATCACATATCGCTCCTCACAAGATTTAACCTTTACCTCCCGTTGTGCCCATATAAAACCTACGATCTGCGATTTGCGGGCGCGAGTCCCACTGCCTCGCCACATCATCAATAGCCCTCCTGTCGCCTGTCTTTCACCCATTTCAGTGATAATAAGTCCTGCTAAATCCATTTCCACTTCTTCCATTCATGCCCCCTCCGAAATCTGGTTCCGGTTTGCAATTTAAAACACAACATGGTATTTTGGGTGGAACTTGCAGTATGGTTTATTCAGTTTGCATAAGATAATATCCACTAAAGAGTTCAGCATGCACAACACAACTGGCTATTCCACAACGGGAAAAGGAAATCATGATAATTAGAAGAGTGGAGGTTTTCAAATGGTAGGTGTATCAGACGATGAAGGCTGGACCACTCACCTATTCTCGGCCACTTCTCGCCACTCCTTTGAAGATTCTAGAATTGGGCCTCCCTATCCAACTATTTTGTTTCTTTTTAATATTATATAGTGATGTTTTGCTAGTAAAATCCCAATTTTACCTAATTATATTTTGATTTTTCTATTACAGGAGTGAGTGTTTGATGCACGCTC
The DNA here is from genome assembly GCA_034641835.2 of Pinus albicaulis. Classification (NCBI taxonomy): domain Eukaryota; kingdom Viridiplantae; phylum Streptophyta; class Pinopsida; order Pinales; family Pinaceae; genus Pinus; species Pinus albicaulis. The sequence goes on from CM076582.1 coordinate 927,950,298, forward strand.
TGATACTTTATTAGGATATTTTGGTTTTCACCTGTGTGGGTCGATCATGACAGAATATTTGATCATGAACCCTCAAGGAGAACTCTATATGTAGTGAGTTCTAAGAGGAAAGAAGGGTTCTCGAAATTTGAAGAAATATGTTGTATTTTTGTATGATTGTGCTCCCTGTGCTCTGAGACACATATTTGGGAGAGTTGTTTAAACTTAATATGACACAGAGCTGTTATTTGGATTTCAGATGGAGCAATGAGTAGTATGTACATGTTTCCTTCTGTTATCAGTAATATCCTTTTTATGTGTAATCATCTTTCATGCTATGTTACTTTTATGGTTCGTGTAATGTAGTTGATGGTAGTCTGCAATATTATTCATGAATTCATGTATGTATAACGCTCAGGTGTTAATACTCATGTATTAACCTTGTTGCCCTCCCTTAATTCACGCTTCATGAACCTTTGTTGTTGTCCAGATCTCATTCATATCCATTTCCTCTGAATTCACAGGGGACAGATTCTTAATGCTCTTAAGCTTATCTCTTGTGGGTTCCTTCTTACTTCTTTCTCAATGCCTCTGCATATTTTTAAATTTTCTACTCATTGTTTTATACTTGGCCCATTTAAAATCCATTTAGCCTCACAGCCTCCCGAGCCCTCTCACAGTTTGGGGAATTCACATGAATCAGGCTCAAATGGCCTTCTCCTTTCTTGAACCACAAAAACCATTATTCTCTTGACCCATATTCTGTCAGGGGCATTTATGCAATTGTCCACACTTAACCTCTGATTTTAAGATGTCCTAGGCACTGGTATTTTGCAACTTAAGGTTGTCTCTAGGATCTACAACATCTTTTTGGTGTCATTTCTGGGGAACAAATTAGAAAATATTTTCTCTGGGATACGACATTATCTTAACCCTTCAATCAGGTGAGCACGAAGGGTTGAGAGTTGCATAACCCTCACCTTGGAGACTCCATTATTATCAAAGTTCAAATCAAGTGTAATCCTGGCTTACACCAAGCCTCATACCCGATTAGATACTTCTCAGCAGAGAACCCCTTATGTATTTGATCCTGAAAATATTATATTTAAGAGAATCTGGACGGAGAAGAAGCCCATCCAGGCTAACCTACTCTCATTTTCTCTTGAATATTCTCCTTCCTCTTCTCAAAAATCTTATATCTATGCTCCTGGCCCCACAGCCCGTGTACTTGAGTGTCCTCCAGAAACCTCTACTTTAGCCAGTTCAGACATAAAAGATGAAGCACAATCGACTTATACTTATTTGCCTCCCTTTCACCCTACTCTAGAGGCTAAAGAATTCAAAGAAGTTACAGCACTGCAAAAATCATTACAAATAAATATCCAAACCTATACTCAGCATATACCCATTGTACCACAACCAAATCATCCTCAGAACTTACCACCACCCCTCATGGTTGTACCTGGTTTCCTCCTCAAAAAATATGCTCCATTGTTTTTACCTCAAGTATTGAATGACATGCCTCAATATTATCTAAAGCTCTTGCCTCATTCACCGGGGAAGATAGTACTCCTGCGTAGAAACATATTGAAAACTTTTATGCCTTTGCTGAGAATATGAATGTGGAGCACCTAGATGTGGTGTTGAGGCTTTTCCTCCAATCCTTGGATGGAGAGGCTCGAAATTGGTTCAAATATCTTGCTAATAACACATTCACCTCTTGGGAATAAATGGATAATTTCTTCACACTAAAATGGGGAGAAAAGAGGGACCATGGATATGTTCTCACAGAGTTCAATGATCTTAAAAAGAGACACAATTAGGATGTAACAAAATTCATAAAGAGGTTAAATAAGCTCAATAATAATCTACCTACTGAAATAAATCCTCCTCAAGCATCTTCCAAGATGGTTTTCGCATGAGCTTTCAAATCGGAGTTTGGGTTCACCCTGAGAGAAATATCCAGATCCAGACTGATGCATTGGAGGTAGTGTTGGCTTCCCGTGATTTGCAATATTGGTAAGAACAACTCTGTAGGGAACCACATCAGACCACTTTGGAGTCCAAATACCTAGACTTCCTGGACTCAGAGAGGGCTCTCTCTATGTTTGTGATGAAAATGATGTGTATTTATGCTTATGTTTTCTAATTTTAGGCTAGTTATGAAGTTCTAGGACTGTTTTTTTTGTTTGGTTAATAGATTGTCTAATTAATTAAGTGATTGTTTCAGTTGAATAGATAGAATATGAGAAGCATTAATCCATTGGGCTATGGAGTCATAAAAGGATTTAATTATTCATCAACTCTGCAAGGGTTTTCATAGGGAAAGCTAACTATATCAAGTGGATCTTTTAGATTAGATGAAATATGAAATGACAGTAAGTTGTGAAATCAGTAAAACTAAAGAGCAATTAGGAATCATTTAACCATACTTCAACAAGAAAAGCCTTTCAGGTAACTGTTTAATAAAAGACCAAAGGACAGGGAAAACCATAAACTTCTTTGGCTAGACTCTACTAGGTAAACCTCAAGACACAATCTAGCAATCCTAGAGAGTAGGACACCCCTGAATTATCTAGCTACTACTTTCAGACAAAGAAAACATTCAAAATAACAGTCAGTGAAATTAAAGAGCAGGACACCCCTGAATTCTTTAATCAAACTTCAAAGAAGTTATTTAAAGCAACAATTAAATAAAAACCAAAGGACAGGGAAAACCATAAACTTCTTTGGCCAGACTCTACTAAGTAAACTTCAAAGAGAGCCTTAAAAATAACATTTCAAGAAAAACCAAAGGACAAAGCAAACCATAAACTTCTGACTCTACTGAGTAAACTCCAAGGCAACAAGCTAGGTGGAACTAAAGAGCATGACACCCCTGAATTCTCTAATCAGACCTTGTATAAGAAAACATTAAGATGAAAGAAGTAGACAGAATTAAGGTGCCAAGACAGCATATCTTAATCTAAATTTTATATTCTTTTATCAGAGAAATTATGGACAATATGGAAAACATAAGGGAAACATTGAAAAAGAAGGATAACATCACCATTAACATAGCTCAAGAATCCTGTGAATGTGCTGGTATTACTGATTTCCAAAATAGTTCCAATACTCTAGTGCAATAATCTCTGCAACTCAGAGTCTGATCAAAATCTAGCCTAGCAATCAACCCAGCAACCAGCAAAAACCAACCAAACAACACTTAAAATGAACAATACATGCATTATTTATCTGTAGATGGGGAGGTGATCCTAAGCTAGGGTTTCAAACCATAGTTATTACAGAGTAAATTTCATCGTGACCTTTGAGACCATGCAAGGCCCAAGGAAGAAAATATCTTTGACTGACTCACTGTAATAATAACTTCTAACTTAACTGTTGAGCTAATTTTTAGGATATTTGTTACTTTTATGGCTTTATCATTAACTTCTTACAATAACTGTTGAGCTGCTTTTAAAATATCTATGATTGCTTCAATAATTGTAGTTGCTTTTATTTGAAATTGAGTTGTAGGTGGCCAAATGAGTTTTGGAAGAAATAATTGTTGTTTTGCCTTGTCATTCGGATATGCCTTATGTGCTAAATTGCTTTTGATTTGTCTTTAAACCTCTGATTTGTCTCTTTAACTCGGATTTCTCTCTTTATTAACTTTGCTTTCTTATTTAATTCCTTTAATCTGCCTTTTATCTCTAATTTCTCTTCTAACCTTCTGTAATTGTGCTTTGTCTTTAATCCTTGTTTGATATTTTAATCCTTTAACTTCTGACTGCCACGGTGAACTCTTCAACCGTGTTCTTCAACTGTGTTTTTATTTGTCTTTCGTCCCTACGCATCCATTGTACCATCCTTTTGTTTTCTTTATCCTATCCTATGGAGAATTCTTGCTGCCTTTGGAGTGTTTGAGTAACCATCAATTGTCATGATCCATTGCTGATTCTGCTTGGTCTTGCCCTCCTGGTCCTTCTAAGTAAACAAAGTTGTTGGATCGTCACCCAAAGAGCTTAAGTTAATAATTCTTGGACTTAATAATGCAAATTATGCATTCTCCGCCATGTATAGTCACCTACACATTAAAAACAATCATTAATTTCTAAACCTATTGTGGACAGATTCCGGTAGATGGGGGCTTGTGGGTTTCCTGCATTGGTTTGGGCTTTTGGGCCTTTTGGAGTGTTATAGGGGTGTATGTGGTGGATAGGGGCTCATCGCATGGATTTGGGGTTTGACACGTTTGAATGGGGTCAATTGTATTAGGGTTATGGTGGGAGGCGATAAGCAGTTTATCGCATGGTCAATAGGAAGTGAGGCGGTTTTATTGGCAGCGATGTGATGCCATAGGATGAGCGACGTGTGGCAGCGAGGATAGGCTGTAATACCCCCAATATCGCATCGTACAAAGGTTCTTAACCATCGTGCATTTGGATTTGCGATGTGGGATTAGGGTCGTTGGATTGGGAGGAGTTTATCCAATGGTGGTCGGGGGATTTGGACCACAAGCAAGTTTAGAAGGTGGGGCTTGGGGGTATACGGAGAAGAGGGATTATTATGGCGCAGTTCTTTATAGTGCGGGGCCCGGGAAAGGCTAAGGCGGGGGTGCTTAATGTATAGCGGTGGGCCATGGTTATATGGTTGTGGGGGAAGTGTAGGTTTAGAGCGGGGGGGATAAAAAACATATTAGGGTCAGGTTTTATAAATAAATAGAGTTTATTTAAAGGGTGGGGATCTCGAATAGTATTATTTTCAAAAACAATGTAAAAAGGATTTTTACATTGTTTTGAAGGGAAAGAGGGAAATGAGTCAATAAAAGGGAGGGGTTAAAAGGGTTTTAAGCCATGTAAGTGAGGTTTTGGGTAGGGGAAAAAGGTGGGAGTGAGGGATTTTTAGGGTCAAAACATGAGATTTCAGTTCATCAGGGTATTTTGAGAGAGAGGCAAAATGAGAGATAGTGAAAAAAGGTTAAATGAAAGTAATGAAGGTGGTGAGATTTTTGAAAATAAGATGATAATCAGGGAATGTTATTTTCAGTAGAGTATAGAAAAACCATAGTCATCTAGTGATAGCGTAGAATACAGATGACTAACAGTGGCTCCAGCTGGGGAGGGCAGCTCCTTTAGCAGGTTTCAAGAACCTCAGATTTCAAATCTCTAGTCTTTGTAGATCAGTGCCTTATTTGTACTTGGTTGATTTCTCATTTTCTAATTGTTGATCTTCTGCAATTCTTTATAACTATGACCTTTCAAACTTTGAAAACCATGCTCCCTGCAAATCAATTCTACCTACCCATTATTCTATTCTAGCATTTTTTCTTCATTTGTGTGCATTTGGACTGGCAAACCCTTGACATCATTTTTCTTTTGAAAGAAAAAACTATCTATTCCTACCCTTATAACTTCCAAAGGCTCAGATTAGACTGATGAGATCTTTTATTCTCTACCTAATCTACTTATCTATCAAGATTAAATAGTTTGTCAGATTTTCATTCTCTAACTATCAACATGAAATTTAAAGTATGACTGAATCAAGATTAAACAGTTTGATTGTCATGACTTGTGGCATTTTGGACAAGCTGCACGCAAATTTTATTTTGCAAAATGTAAAACTAGAACCTAAGGGCCTTGATCTAGAATTTGTCATTTATCCCTTTCTTCTCTTTTTTGGTTCAGATTTAGAGTTTGGAACCAATGTATTTTCCTATCTAACCTACTGATAAGCCAAGTTTAAACATTTTGGAAAATTTCCATTTTCTAACTTATCAGCAAAAATTCAAAAAAATTTCAATCATGATTAGGCTGTATGGTTGAACAAGACTTCCTTTTTCAAAAGTAGTGGAATTTGGACTTGCACACTTTCAGAATTTTTCATTTTTTGGTATGGGGCTTTATCTTTTCCTCTTTTTATCTACCCTCTTTTCTTCTTTTCTTTCTTCTCTTTTTTGTAACATTTTTTTCCGAAATTTTTGTTTAAGCAATGTTATGTACAATTAATAAAACTTTAAACTGAGAAAAATGTTTAGCTGAAGTAATTCTTGAGCATCCTGCCGTTCACAGGACCTCCAAATAATCTTGTTCCATCCATTTCTTGTAGAAACAATGTATTGTTACCTCTTGCAGAATGGATGATATATGGGCCTTTCCATAGGTTGTCAAATTTTCCATGCTTGCCTTTGTCCTCTCTTCTTCAATCCCACTTCAGCGCTTTGTCTCCAATGCTAAAATCATTTGCCTTCGTCCTTTTGTCAAATATTTTCTTGATGTTTTCTTGCTCTTGTTGTGTCCTATTGTACACTTCTTCTCTGGCTTGCTGCAACTAGACAGTTTGGTTTATTCTCCTTTGCATATCATTTTCTTCCGACTGTACTTCTTGGATGAGCTTCATTACTGGCACTCCCAAACTTGTTGGGAAAACAACATCTGCTCCATCTACTAACTAATAGGGAGACATACCAATTGAATTCTTATTTGTTAATCTGTCTACCCGTAGTGCATGTACTAATTTGTTGTGCCATGATTCTTGTTTTCCTCCAGCAACGTTTTAATGATGTTCACCAAACTTGTGTTTGAGGATTCAGCCAGCCCATTACCTTGAGGGTAATAAGTTGTATAATGTCCCAATGTAATCTGATATTTGTGGCAAAATTCCACCATTTTCTTGGATCTAAAGGCAGCAGCATTGTCAGTAATGATTTTTCTAGGACAGACAAATCTAGAATAAATGTGGTTTTCAAGGAACTTGATAATTACTGAGTCTGTAGCAATTCTGGATGGAATGGCTTCTATCCACTTTGTAAAATAATCAGTTGCAGTGAGAATCCATTTGTGCTGGGCAGAGGAGGCAGGGTGGATTTATCCAATAAAATCAAGACCCCATTATTGAAAAGGAGCTTTAGCAGAGATAGGTTGTAATCGCAAAGGCAGCAGTTTTATTTTACCCTCAGAGATTCGGCATTTGTGACAGGAAACTACCATTTTATGAATGTATTGAAAGAGGGTGGGCTAATAGTATCTAGCTCTAAGGATTTTATTAACAATGGTTTTCCAATAGAGGTGGCCTCCACATTCTCCGTCATGAAACTCATGCATAATCCTATCTGCATTTTCTTCAAGCAAACATTTAGGCAATATACCACTAGAATTTTTCCAATACAAAATTTTGTCTAAAATGCAGAAATTTATAGCCTTTAGTTTCAGGAATCTAGCCTTTATTTTCGACAAACCAGGAGGAACATTTAGTGTAAAAATCACATATAATATATCAGCATGCCAGGGTGAATTCAGAAATGCTTCCTCAATAGGTGGAGTCACCAACTCCTCTTGTTCATCCAATGCATTAATCATATTGATGTCTAGTGCTTGAAAATTTGCTTCAGCCATCAATTTTTCCAGTCCTTGTCCTTTGATTAGCTTGGTGGGCTTGATTTCCAAATCGTATTCTAATATGACAGCTATCCACTTACCTCTTTTACCATCAGGATCTTGTTTCAAGATGTCTTTAACTACTGTGTGAGGCACAAATGAAACGATGTGTGAATGCAGAATGTATGCTCTAAAATCCTTCAATGCATTTATTAAGGAAAAAGCCTTTTTTCCATTATATTATATTTCAGAGGTGCATCCATGAGTGCCTTGCTGAAAAATGCTATGGGCTGCTCCTATCCTTTTGTATTTTTCTGCAGTGAGACAACAGCAACTGTGTGTTCTGATGCAAAGGAGAATATGAAGAAATCCATGGCAAAATCAGGGCTAATCAGAACTGGTGTTTGGGTAAGAGCTTGATTTACCAAGTCAAAAGATTGATTTTCTTCTATGGTCCATTTGACTCTTGTTTCTCTTTTCAGCATATTAGTGATGTTTCTTAGGAATTCTGCAAGGTTTGGAATGAACCTTCTTAATAAATTTATCTTTCCAATGAAAGATTGCAGCTCTTTGATGTTTCTTGGATGATTGATTTGCAATATTCCTTCAATCCTCTTTGGGTCAATCTTGATCCCTTCTTCAGATATGATGTGGCCTAAAAGTTTCCCTTCTTGAAGGCCAAACAAAGTTTTCTTGGGATTTAAAGATAGGCCATACTTTCTGCATTTCTCAAAGACCTTTCTTAAGTGAGCTAGGTGTTCTTCATCAGTTTTTTAATAGACTATGATGTCATCAAGATATATCACAATTGAGTAACCTATTTATTCTGAGAAATAAATATCCATTTCTCATTGGAAAGTAGCCCCAGCATTCATTAACCCAAAGGGCATTTTAACATACATGAAGGTGGGCCAAGGTGTGGTGAAAGTTGTCTTGTATTGATCATCTAGATGTACCAGCACCTGATTGTACCCTGAAAAGCCATCAAGCAGAGATATTCTTTTGGAGCCTACTACTCTTTGCAGTATGTGATCCATTTTTGGTAAAGGGTAGTTGTCTTTCAAGGAGGCTTCGTTTAAATTTCTGAAGTCTATGCATAGCCTAATTTCTCCTGCCTTCTTCCTTACTGATACAAGATTTGTAACCCATTCTGAATATTTCAGAGGGACTACTTTTAAAGCATCATACATTTTATTTATTTCTTTCTCAACCAATGGCAGTTGTACAGGATTTATTCTGCGTAATATATGTTTAAAGGGCTTCTAGTTCTCTTTGAGAAGGATCTTGTGTTGGATGATCTCAGTATCATATGACTTTAAATATTCATAGCTCCAAGCAAACAGATCAGTGAATTATTTGAGCAACGCACTATATTTCTGTTTCATAAGAGTTGGCAGTGATTTTGATAGTTTTATCGTTTTGGGTTCTTGTTCACTGCCTATATTGCGTTCTTCTACCTCTGCTTGAGTAGATTCCATCTTTGTCTTCTTAGCAACATCATTAAATTCAAAAACTTCCTCTAGAGGAACCAACCCTTTTGGCAATGTATTATCTCTGGACTGCGGCACTTCAAAATCTTCTTTTTCTGGGTCTGCACACAGTTCTGTCTTATGTGGGTCATCTTTTTCTAGCATATTTATATTAGCATCATCGGGAGGCTCTTCTTTGTATGTTTGTTCCTTAGCAGAGCAGTCTTCTTCATGATCTAAGTCTGAATTTGGCATTTCAAACCCATTTCTGGACTACAGGAAATCTTCAATCTGTTTGTCACCTTCAAAAACTTGCCAATATTTTATATTATCAAGGACCGTTGGTCTGTATTTGAATTGTACTGTGTATTATTTGTTATGATAAGGTTTTTGACAAGTATTGGCTACAAAGGATAGACCGTTGGCAAGGATGTTTTGATTTCTTGGGACAAAGGTAAGATCATATTCTTTGAATTTTTTTAAGAGGTCAAGGGCATCATTTCTACATGCTCTTAATCTAGGATGTTTAGCTGAATATTCTCCCTTAATCTTCCTAATGACTAAATTTGAATCTCCATGGACAGAGATCCTTTTGGCTCCTAATTTCTTGGGTAATTGTATCCCTAGGAGGAGTGCCTCATATTCTGCTATGTTATTTTTACATTGAAATTTTAGCTTATATGAGTGGCCCTCTGCATGGTTATTCTCAGTGTTGTGCACCCAAACACCTGCTCCTGAACCAATTTTACCACAAGAACCATCAAAGCTCATGCTCCAAAGAGGTTCAGTTTCAAATTTATCACGATGTTGGTCATTGTGGTTACCACCATTTTTGCTATTATATTGTTCATTTTCTATTTGGGCTAATTGTTTTGGCTGTTCCTCCTCCTTTTCTTTTTCTTTTTCAGTTGTTTGTTCATTTTCAACTACTTTTTCATTAATGTTTTCATCATTGTAAAGGATAAATGAATCAAGGTTTGTGTGGATAGAATAGAGAGGGGATTTATCAGAATTTTCTTGACTACTGACCATGTATTTCATATGAGTCTCCCTACATAGTATTCTTGGTTGACTAAAGACAGGTATGGTAGCATAGGTCATATCCATTTGGAGGGTGTCTTGAAGTTTAGCTCCCTAGGAACGTGAAAGGAGCATGACATATTTAGGAGGAATGTCAGATACTACAATATCCATTACTAAGATCTTGGCTGGTATTTGTGCTCGATTAACATAGATATCTTTGATTAGGCCTAGAAATTTAACTCTATTGGAATCAAAAGAGTATAAATATTTGTATGGTCCAGTTATCTCAAGGCCTAGTCTTTCCATTACAACCTTTGGCATGAGGTTATGTGAAGCTCATGAATCTAACATGGAATTGTGAAGGATTTTATCATGGATGTTCAAGTTGACATAAAATGCAGGAAAACCTCCCTCTTGGAATTTACCTTCTACTTCTGGTCCAAACAGAAGTTCTAGTTTGTCATCATTTAGATTTACAGAATCAGGATTTTCTCCTATGTTTAAAGATTTCAAAACTTGGGATCTATATACATCTCGGGTAACTAATTCAGTAAGAGGTATGGAGACTTTTATCTTGGCAATTTCATTCTCAATACTGAAAGGTGTCTGAGCTTTTAGCAGATTTGAAACAGTTTTATTAGACACTGTTTTTACAGCAATTTCAACTTGCTGATTTTTATTTAGAGTCTCGGTTAAAACAGTTTCGTTAGGGCTACTAGCTAGATTGCTAGCGCTGCTTTGGTCACCACTATGTTGGCTGTTATGTTGATTTTTTTTTTTTTAATCAGAAATTTTAACCACTATGTTTGCAATTTCTGATGTCCTTTTAGGATTAGTTTCAGGGGTCTTCCCAACAAAAATTTATGGGTTGTTTCTCTTGGGAGTGTCCTGGGTTTTCTTGCTTCTTAGGTCATATTGTCTTTGTACTTCCATGATGGAATTCTCAAAGCCTTGTTTATAGTCTTCGGATTCTAGGCTTTCTTCTTCAAATTGATTTGGGGAAAAAATGCCTTGCTCTTCCTCGGTGAGGAAAACAGTATCCTCATTATTAACTCCCATTATATTGATATGACTCTCCTATGGTTCTTCAATCACCCCCTCATCCTCATCAGCATAGTTTTCTTGGAAAGGAGGCCTAAGTTGTTGGTCAGGACCTCTCTAACTTATTTGAGCGGGATTTCTTCAAAAGTTTTGGTTTTGGTTCTGGTTTTTATTTCTATTATGAGGAGTTGTTTGGTTTTCTCTAGGGGAAGTTCTCTCATTTATGTTTATTCTCTCTGTCATAATTTCCATGGTTTTAACTAGGTTATCAATCGTGGTATCATATGTAGAGGCCACAGGTTCTTCCTTGTATGTGACCCACTTTTCAGTTCTCACTCTAGCCCTTTTGGCAATCAAATTGGCCTCTACACTTATTGCTTCCCTCTACATGTCTTCTAATGTAAGAGGTTCTCTTTCTCTTAATTGATAAGCCATCTCTGGATCAAAACCATCTGGAAATTTCACTAGGGATAAACCCTATGGGGGTTTCATGTGAGGAGGAAGTGCATCCTATACACTATTGAACCTAGTGCAATAATCTTGAACACTTTCTCCTGCATTCCTTTTAAGGTTCTCATACTCTGACATGATTTGAAGAGGATTTTTCTTTATTTCCCATTTATTTATGAATACTTGATGAAGAGCAAGGAGGTCATAGATGCCATTAGGGGCTAGGTTTTTGAACCATTTTTTGGCTTCTCTTCCTAAAATTTGGGCAAACATTCTCATTTTGATGATCGCATCTTCTATTTCTTGGTAATCGAAAGCATCATTCATCTTATCTACATGTTTTTGAGCAGTTGTAGGATGAGTTCCATCGAAGAGTGCGCCGCACTTCATCAGTTTACGATTCCCGGATTGACAATTAAATGCAGCAATTTAGGACACACTAAATTGACCAAACATTTTGGCGCCGTTGCCGGGGATCGTAAACTGATGAAGTGCGGCGCACTATATGTGCAAGATAACCTCTTTCTTAACTTTTTGTCGTTTGTGGTCTTTCTAAGGTAAAATGGAAATTCTAAAGTGAAAAGCAAGCTTGGTTATATTTGTTCAAGGAAGTGATTTCCCCTATAATGATTTACCAATCTTGAAACTTTAAAAGCAAATTGAAATTACAATGACAAGACTTGAAAGAAAGTAAAAGTGTACTGCTGAAATGAAAAGGTGCTGCTAATCTAATGAATCAAAACAAGAAACTAGTGAACATGAAAACCAAACTATTCTTGCTGCCAACTGAACACAAAATAAACTACGCTTATGGAAATTCAAAATTGCAATGAAATAAATCTAAATCAGATTACATCAATTCATTTTCTGACCCTTCATCATTAGACCAGCTATGACTTGCGGAAGTAATCATAAACAACTTGTGTAACTGATATTTAATTTTCAGAAAATAAACTAATACTAAACCACACACACATGATTCAATCCCTCGCCATCAGTCCAGCTGTGGCTTTCGGAGGCAACTGAAGATGTCATACATGATTTAATATATCTAAATTTGCAGAAAAGAAACTAATACTAAACTACACATTTCATCATGCAGTCCCTCACCATCAGTCCAGCTGTGGCTTTCGGAGGCAACTGAAGACGCTATGAGCAACTTAATATATCTAAATTTGCAGAAAAGAAACTAATACTAAACTACACATTTCATCATGCAGTCCCTCACCATCAGTCCAGCTGTGGCTTTCGGAGGCAACTGAAGACACTATGAGCAACTTAATATATTTAAATTTAACTACTGAATCAGAAAAACAAAACTGAAATGGACAAAGCAAGACTGAAGTTAAACAAATGCTATGAAAAGGAAACTAGCAGCAGAATAATGTTAGTCTCATATCATTAGCCAAAATACTATGAAAATGCCCGGGCTGTCTACCTAAAACCTGCACAAGAAAACTGATCAGTGATTTGACAATCATAAAAACATGAAAGACAAGAATGCAATGGAAATTAATGAACAGAAATGAAGCAACTATGAAATATGAACATGTAATGAGTTATGATACAATGACTGTTTAAAGAAATGAAATGAAAAATATATACATTAATACACAGAACCACGGCTGAGCAGGGGCCCTCTACGCAGCTTTGGTAACGATCCTCAACACAAATTAAGTTGAAAACAGAGTTCTTCACATTAAAAAGCAATTCATTACAGACTGGTAGTATTACGGCTCAAGGCAGCGTAATCACTACATAACAGAGTACGCACATCAACTCAACAGTTATGATCAACTAAAAACTATCAACTAACTCTACGTGCGTATGCAAATGCTCTTTATAAAGCAATAAAATGTAACTGTTTCCTGAAGTTTATGATAGCAGCCAGCACGTAGACCACTAAGGCCACGGATATAGGAGTATGGCCATGTTGGAAAACGGATCTATGGAAGGTGGGCGCTTGAATTCAACTCTAGAACTTTGCACAGATGTCAATTAACCTCCGCAAGCTTGGAAACGGCCGTATGGATGTTTATTGCCACGAAACAGAGTCCAGCCGACATAGAACTCCATAGTTGACTTCCACGTGGATGGCTTTGACCGCGGCTTTCTTTGACAAATTTACTTGAACCAATAGGACACGAACCATGTCCTTGTCATTCCTAGCCTGCCCATGTGGCTCGTTTCCTTCGTAGACACCTGTAACATTGATTTCTACAAAATAGCTACGGAAAGTTGCAGCAGCTGCGGAAAGTGACAAGTTTCCGCAGCTGTATGAAAAAAATATAAATCAAATAGAAAACACACAAACATAATTAAAAACCATGTTAGATACCCTTTTGCACATGATATTGACAATTTTGGAGGTTTAGGTGAGTGAAAAAGATATGGAAAAGTGTATGGAAAAGAGACAAATTCGGGACTCAACAATAAACATCAACATAATCACGATCATAACACAATTTATAGATACCATAAGGTCTAGGTTAAGAGAACTTCCTTTATTCGTGCACAACATGCACAACATTGAGAACAACAGTTCCCAACATAGCCAAGGCATATGTTACCTTAAGCTCATTTAATTTACCTTTCATGTAACCTTTATCATGTTTGTATTGCCACTGTCCATTTACCCCAATGGACTCGATCAGTCCAACCGAATATCATATTCTTACCTTTTGCAGTGCTTACTCATGCACTGAGCTCCTTTTGGGCCTTACATTACTTTTTGGGTACCACAAATCTCTCCCCGAGCTCCAATAACTTTCCTCCTTTCCCAACCAATGCCCAAGACTCCAAACATAAAAGGAAAGCATAAGAAACAAAAGAAGAAAACCATGAAAACCAAGGCAATATGAGACCGCAAAAAAGTGACGAAGCCTTGCACCAAACAAACAGAAATACAAATCAAGTGCAAGCAAATCAAAAGGGACTAAAAGCACAAAAATAACAACAAACACCATCCCTCAATCCCAATGGTTCCTAAGGAGAGCTCAACCCGAGCCTTTTCAAAGACTTCATGGTAGTCTCTTTTGCCATGAAATCCCCTACATCATACTGCAATAAACACCTAACTTTCAGCACATAAATAAATATAACAATATACCAATTATCTTACCTTGTTGTGCCAAGTGCACTGACCTATAACTGAACACACATGTCATCCATATGTACCAAACATCAAGACAACATATCTATCAATTTGAATCTAAAATTTACCAAGACTAACAACCATGTCATAATCAACAATCAACTCACATTCATCATTCATAATACATAATGCTACAACTATCACCTACTTCCACTCAAGCACATAACAATTTTCTTAACACATATGTTTTATTACAACCGTGTTATTACAATATCATTACTTCATGTAGTCTTATAGAAACATGCTCATATGATGCGATTACTCAAACATTAAAAAATAGACGAAATAATAGACACCAACACTCAAACACCAAATAGACGGCATACTCAAACATTCAAGTACAAAGTAAACAACATAAGCAAGCTCATATCTTACTATATTTTAGGGGAGTCTATCTTGTCTACACAATCAATCTATAGTAGCACGATATAACTTCACAACATATCAACCCAATCATAAGTAAGGCCATGATATCCATAACAGTATCTAGCTAACATGTTCACATCATAAACCAATAAGAAAATGCCATTCATGACTATAATCACATATGCACAGTCAGTCTAGACATAATACAACACATTATCATAATTAGTTTGACTCATGCATGAAAGTCATAACCCTAACCATCAATTCACTAGCATGTAACAACAACAAGTTGTATATCATGCTCATCAACAACATAAAAGTTTTCTGACATAAAACAACAATAGCAATGCATACCACCACAATTTGTTACCATTCATGACTATCCGACACATGTACATATAATTGCACTAATCAACTAGCATCTATAATGTATGTAACCATAACATAAATATAATGAAAGGAATATTCATAACTATAATGCATATAACTACACTGATCAACTAGTATTTATCACATATGTAACCATAATAATATAATGATAAACATATAAGTAACCCCAATATTTACAACAACCATAAATCACATACCTACATGCCAAACATACAACCTTGTATGACGATATGCTCTTACTCCAAATTCCATTGCTGCAACTTCACTTTAATGGTTTTCATCTCCTTCTCTATCTTAGCCAACACATTAGCATAATAACATAACAATATCATCCTAATGACCTAATTGCATACCATGACCTTATGCATAACAACCTCAAACAAACCAATGCAAACTTGACTATATGCACCCACTTGATATGAATAACCAATTATGAACGACCAATGCATGTTCAACATATGACATCACACAAGCAAGCGTACATGGATAACACCGCAACATGAACAATATGTAACCCTAGCATAAGAAAGCAATGCATGCACAATATTTAACAATATGTATGCAAGCATACACAAATAATACACAAGCATGAGCAACACATAACCGGTCATACACTCATAACAACATGTCGACAACAACACCAGAGACACTTCAATGGTGACACCATTGCCACCATGCAGAAAAAAAAACAGATGCAACAAGAACATATAGACCACAAGCATATTAAACACATATGCAATCAACATAAATGCATGATCAACACACCACCCATCCAGTCCGAGAGTTGAAGCATGCTCTAATACCACTTTGTAACACCCTCTTCCCACATCTACACAAGTAACCAGCCAATTGGGGTAAACATGTGATGAAAGGCTACTAATATGAGATTAAACCTTGTATATGAGCTTAAGGAAGTGGAATCGATGGAAACACAACAAACTGACCTTACACTACATCATTGACATCCCTAGGAGGTAACCCAACCTTCCAGGGCCTTGTTCCTTAAGGGGGAACTGATTTTTAACCCATTTGAGGCTTAGCTGTGGGCACGTAAGGGCAAGGGAGTGGTTATAGACCTTTCGCCACAGGATTTCCTTGTCAAGGCCGCGACCAGGGCCCCAAAAGCTTAATATTGTGCTTGCAACTCTGGGATTTGTGCCAAATTTTTAGCCCCTAAGCCCAAGTTACTGTCAAGAACTTCTTGTAACTTCAAGAGAGGATAAATAACATTAAAAAAAAATACATAGAAGCAATCACATCATCAGGAACTCATCTGACCCCACCCATCCATGACAGACATTTCATCAAACATGTCACAAACATTTCATCTACATGTGTAAATGACATAATTAAACATAGGGGTTTGATACTTACTTGAGAATCGCTAAGAAGCATTGCATCCTTACATCATAAGTTGCAATACAATCTATTTGAGAATAGATACATTGTATATTCATTTACAATAAAACATGTAGATAGAGCCATACATCATCCCTGATAAAATACAAGCTTATAACCAGCATAATAGCAACATAAATACCATGGATATAAAATCAATGAATTCCACATAATAACCAGTACATTTTCATACCAAATACTAAAGGAATGAGATCTTCATTTATGAATGTAAAAACCAACCGGAGATGGGACTTCAACGTTCCATCCAACCATAGATTGGATGAGCCAAGTCTCACTTCATCAAATCACACCCATGCCATATTCCAGAGACCAAACCATCTCAACCCCAAACCAGTGATTCCACCTCACAGTCAGACATCACTAAACTAGCCATCACAGATTGATCTATATCAAATTTGTTCCAAGGCTTAAGAGTGTTTGTTCCAACCAGGGCTTCCAAGACTTGTAACTCAACCCCAACTGTTATAGGGCTTCCAGAACGTTTGTCCAACCAGGGCTTCCACTAATAGTAACTCAACCCAGTTGTTTCCGGGCTCCAGAGCATTTTTCCAGCAAAGGATCCAAGACTAGTAACTCAACCCACCTAGGTCTCCATAACATTTTTCCAACCAAGGCTCCAATATTAGTAACTCAACCCAAAATTTATCCATCGAGCTCCAGAGCATTTGTCCAACCAAGGCTTCTAGGACTAGTAACAAAACCCACTGTTGTTTGTCGGGATCTAAAGTGTTTTCCAACAAAGGCTGCAAGAACTAATAAATCAACCCACAACTAAAGGAATCATGATAACTAACTAGAAAAAAATCAATGGAAATAAACTCACAACACCATGGCTATCCAGGAAATGGCAAGGCTAGGAAAATCCACATGCGTACACCATGCATGCCAAAACTAGTGATGAAACATATATGCAACTTGGTACCTACACTCAGAACCTGTTTAGATTCCAACCCCAATTTCCTATTGCGCTTTCTTGCTCTTTGTTTTCCTTCTTGCTCCAAATCACCAAGCATCCACACTCTCCAAGAGTTCTCCAAGAAAACTCTAAGGATCCAAGAGTAAGAGAGAGAGAGAGATAATAATGAGAGAGCTCCAAAATGCACTGACAAAAGATTGAGAAAATGCTTACCAACTGATCCTCATAAGCCTTTTTATTAATGAGGCCTCTATTTTCTTCATTTTTCATTATTTTTCTTCATTTTCCTCCTCGCATGCAGCCTGTGACCTTTCACCTCCATTTTTTCCTATTTTCCATTATTTTCATAAATAAAATGCCAATTAATGCCTCATGTCTTTCCAAATCCTTTTCCTTTTCCAATTTCATTTAGCCATAATAACCGAAATGAACACCTGCTAGAATGTTTTTCCCACCATTCAGCTTGGAATATGTGTTGTCTTATATATTTTTTACACATATTTTTACTAGGGATGTTATAGTTTATTGATTATAATTATATAGAGTTGGTACCTTTGTCGAGATTTTATTCCTAGTTTGTAAGATATTGTTTGAACTAGTTGGATATGTGGGAGGGATTCTCTCTAAATATATGCTTCCTAGAATGGTGTGAGGTTCATATATTCACTCAATTGGGAAGATTCAATAATCAAGATAATTTGTATATCTTGCGAAAATACTTTATATTTTTATATGTACTCTACTTTCTTGGATTAATATAGTGCTTCACATACTGGTTGATGTGTGTAAAAAAACTTCTACTCTCCCACATTTTTAATAGTTACATGGAATTCTTTACAATTTTATTTCTATATACAAAAAAATCAAAAGATTCAAAAATTACAATAGTTTTGAAAAATTAAAACATCAAGAAGGCTAATAGTGTGATCAATATTTTGAAATTTAGATATAATCTAATATATGCTAGACTATTTAAGAGAATTTGGTTTTTATCTTGAGCATTCTTTGTGTAACAAATGTTACAATAGTCTTTCATCTAACTTGTTTTTGGAATTGACCAATAGCCAACTTCAATATAGAGCTCATGAGAAATTGTTATTATTTAGAAATGTTTATTTTCTTCTTTTCACACTTTTATGAATAACAATCATCAATCATTGTCCTCATCAAATCTTTTTTTACTCTAAAAGAGATTTTCACCTCAAGATTTGATTCCTCTCAGTGCTTAGTAGATCCAGTATTAATATAAATCTAAGTTGGTTTACTAATTAATAATTTATAAGTATAATTATTTATTTTATTTGTATTTTTATGTAATTTGATCCAATCAAAATGTTTATATATATATATATATATATATATATATATATATATATATATATAATTGAATTGGTATGTATTTTATTTTTATTTTTATTGTTATATAATTCCACTTTGTCAAAATGTCTATGTAACATAACATCATATCACATCACATAATTTTATAACTAAAAGAGATTTTCACCTCAAGATTTGATTCTTCTCAGTACTTAGTAGATCCAGAATTAATATAAATCTAAGTTGATTTACTTATTAGTAATTAATATAATCATTAATTTTTTTTTATTTTTTATTTTTATTTTTATGTAATTTGATCAGTCAAAATGTATATATATATATATAATTTAATTGATATGTATTTATTTTTTATTTTTATTGTTATATAATTCTACTTTGTCAAAATATGTAACATCACATCATCTTATAACATCTAGACCCAAAATAAATTTATAATAATTTTACCAACCCAAAAAAATATTTAGCATCTTAAGTATCTATTTATTTATTTGTATGTAGTGGGAAACGTAACTACCTATTTATTTATTTTTATGCAGTGGGAAACGTTTAATGAGTAACCAGGTACAATTTAATGCATCAATAGAGTCCAATACTCGCTTAGCAGTTAGACAACAATGTGTCTCTTTTAGTGGAGAATAGCCTAACTTGATTTGTCATAACATTAATGTTACCACTGTGTGGGTGTCAGCATATGCAATCCTTGCTTTGCATGCGTGATAGGGAAAGGAGGGTCGGTGAAAGAATATTTTGACTAAATGCCATGGCGTTAATGTTTACCACAGTGCCGGTGTCAGTGTCTCTCATAATCGCGTAGAAAGACAAATATCATATTCCTGGTGCATATGCATCCTTCCTTTGCATGATTGAGAGGTAGTCAAAGAAAATTCGATTAAAAATGAATGGTGTAGTCTAATTGTTTTTCCTCTAAAAATCATGGAAATTTTGATAAGATTTTAAGAAAATCTAGCAGCGATTTTTGTAAATCCACATTATAATTATTAAACTTTAATATTTTGAGTGTTCAAGAAGTTTTTGGTAGTGCTGAATCTATTTTCACTATCAAAATCACGATTCAAATATTCAAATATTATTATTATAAAATTTCTTAAATTTTTTTGACCCAAATTCAAACCAATTTTAACTATCCAAACAATTCATCAGTCTCATTAGACAACTCCAAAATAAATACTTGTCACAGAATATTCTCTGAACATTCTAATTTGAACCACATTCTCTGAACATTTTACAACATAAAATGAATGCTTGTCGCAGAATATCATTTCATTATTACAATTAGGTATGTTACGAATCAAGATTACACTATACAATCTCTTGAATCATTTTTAAACATGTAATAAAAATCTAGATTTGCAACAATAAAGATTAATTTTTATATTTTAAATCAACATTATTTTTAACATACATAATAAATATTAATTATCACTTAATAAAAAGAGTGTGAAGAAAAATTTGATTTAATTCTTTTTGTTCTTATATTTATGTGTAAGACGTTTTTCTTTAAAAACAACTTCCCTAATTACTATTATGTATTTGTTTGCACCATCACATTAAATGTTAGAGAATTAAAATATCCATAATCTTTTTCATTTATACAACTAACTACCAAATAACTAATTTACTAAGCTCTAGTAATCTATCTTAATGAAAGATGGATGCGAGACTTTGGCTGTCAATGCCTCTCTCTAGTTAGACGGAGTAGATTGTTTCATGGTTTTGAAGTTGAGGAATAATGGTAGTGGTTTGGATTAGTTGGTAGAGAATTTAGACAAATCAAAATGTAAGACTCCCAAGTCGTAGAGCACAAGATACCTATCGTGCTCTATTATCCTCCTGTTCCACTCAAAAACATATCAATTCCGGTAAAGAGAAAGTTATTAGCAAACCCTATTGAAGGGTTTTACATTCTCTTTGATTTTTATCTACATTATCAACAAGTGTTAGATCTTGCAAAAAGTTCACCCAAAGTCTCTGGAATGAAAAGGGTAGATCTTATGTAGAATAAAAGGTTGAGACAAATTCCTTCATATAGTGAGTTACCATAAATATGGGAATTGATCTTAAGAGTATTGTTACTGTATATATTTACAAGTTCTTGCTAATATAGCATTTGTTATTATATGTATTTACATGTTCTTGTTAATGTAGCATGTTTTTTTTGTTACATGGATTTGGTTTCTAATAACTAGAGATTTTCATTGTTCTTTGAGTTTAAGATTATGGAGAATAGTGTGGGCTACATTCGAATTGCATTTGAGATGTTTTTTTGTGTTGCTGATTCGAATGGAAAATATTATGTATTGCAGGAATATGTTGCAGTTTGCACTTTGCTTTATGATTTTTTCTCGGGGACAATTTATTTAATTAGATTGTGGAAATATTTTGGAAGTTCATAAATATGAAGAAAATCAATTATTTTAACTCTTGTCAAGCAAATTCTAAAATATTAAATTACAATTTGCACTACCGCATTGTTGTGAAAATTATGGTTATATGTAATCTAGAATTTGCAGACAACTGTGAAAGAAAACCAAGCACATTTGAATATGAATATGTCGAATAAATTTAAAAATTCAAAGCTCATAAATCAAGCCAGTACATCCAATGCGGGTGAAGTGCAGTTTATAAGAATATCTAGATGGCCAAATGGATTTTTAAAGAGGTCAATGTAATTTTCAATTATTTTTCGTGGTTTAAATTACATTTAATGTCATAAAAATATAATAAGATATTTGTACAATTTTAACAAACTACACTTATGAATTTTCTGATCTTGAAAGGATGAATTTTACAAACTCCTACCATATTTGTTCAAGCTTTAGTTTCACAACTTCATAATGCCAAATTACTAAATTGTGGTTATATTCTTTATTTAAATTTCGTTTTCACTAGCCCTACTCTCATATTCCTTTTATTTTCTTTTCTTACTATTAATATTTAGTTCTTTCAGTAATCTCAATCGAGATCCACACAAAAGATACAAAACTTGAAAGTATATTAGAAATGTAAAATCCTCTAGGCTTTTAACTCTCAGTACTAGGGCTAAGAGGAATGTAAAATAAAGTAGTTATAAAAATATTTCATATATATATATATATATATATATATATATATATATATATATATATATATATAATCTTAAATTGCTTGTGAAAAAAGAACGTGCAGCAAGTCAAACTTTAGTTTCACAATTTTAGAATGCGGAATCTTTAAATTTCGTTTATATTTTTTATTTAAACTTAACATGTGTGGATTCTATCGAGAAACTATAAATAATTTATTAGGGCTAAAACTATTCATATTTAACTTTGAAACTGAAATTGTGATGGGTTGTACTACATTCCAGATGCATTTCTACTACCTGGAAACAAAAGCGAAGGAGCATCTTTGATGGAAAAAATAGTGATGGAATTAGAGGCGTCGACTCTAATACAATTCAATGGCATCAGGGGAATGAAGAGAGAGAAAAAGCTACCATGGCACTATGTTCTAGAGCATCATCATTAGGGCATGTAGACGCAATGCACAACCTAGGTCACTATCTCCAAGATGGCTAGGGCATGAAAAGAAACATCATTGAGGGACGCAGACTCCTGCTTGAAGCAAATGCATGAGAAGTTATGGCCACAGGCATTATTCTTACTCTCGCATCTCTTCACAACACACTTAGACTAACATCATCATCCCAACATGAGTATTTATGCACTGATAAGGAGGATTCAAATTTAGAGTCTGTTTTTTCATTTCTTCAAACAAGTTGTTGTTCTTTACTCAGTAATTTCAGCTGCAATGTTCCTCCACCCAAGCCGCATATTGCTAATAAATTTCTCGTGTATTGGTTCTGTTTGTACCCTCCTCAGTCTGGGCTTCGACTTTGTTCTAACGAACATTGTGGTCACCCCAAAACTAGATGACATGAATTCAGGAGATGTTCGGCTTGTAGTTTCATCAATTACTGCTCTCGAGCTTGCCAAGCAGTGGATTGGAAAACCTCTCACAGATATGTGTGTATTCACCAACACGATTGGGATGACCTACATGTTGATAACGATGACTATGGCAAGGACGAATATTTTGAAGAGCCAAACGACTCATGAGATTCGTTAAGGCATTTTCCAAATAGTAGGAGGCTACACCACACGAACTTTCTTGTTCATTCGGATGGTGGTTCGTTGATCTGAGATGAGATGAATTACTTATGGTCTTACCTGTTTCTGCTCAATTTTCATATGCCTACCTTACTTTTTTTCTCATATTTTGGCTACCTTAATTTTGTGCTATATTAACCTAATTCCACCAATTAACAACTTCCTCTATCAAGCAAAAACAAAATAATTTGTCCATGAGATGTTATAAATGATAAAGAAAGCCTCAATTTGGGCCTTGAGATCCTATGCATCATAAAGCATGCCTCAATTTGGCCCTTGCTCTTTTGGAGTGGGGACATGGAATCACGGGTAACATAAACCAACCTCCTCACACTTCATTAAAATTGAAGATACTCTCAACAATTTTAAAATAAACAAACACATCATTTTTAGATGCTCACATTTGATTCGATAATCAACTTTACTACATGTTAATATGCTTAATCATAAACCTCATTATATTAAATATTCTAATGCCCTTAGTCATCAAAGTATGATTTAATAATGGGAAAGTTTCAGATCAAATTATGATTTAATAATGGGAAATTTTCACATTACTAACATCTAAATTTTTTTTTCCCTCCTCGACTTATGACAATGTTTCTCTTTTATTCTTTTCTTCTAGGTCTCATTGATGCTAATCGGTGTTCCAAATTTATAATAATTGAATAATCGAATTGGACGTTCCTAAATTTAAGAGAACTAGAAGATCGAAGAAAATTTCTACGATAGGGGAACATGTTAGTGTATAGGGCAGAAAAATACTAATCAAAGGCAACTGAGTACAATAAAACAATCACATAAAAAGACAACAGAGATAAAAACAACAACAATCACTGGATAAAAAAATGACAACTTTACATTACAAGAGAGGTCTTGCCTTGGCTTTCTTAGGAAGAGGCAAGATTACAAATTTATAGATTAGGGGAGAAGCTTTAGAATTCTCTAATTCTCCATATGGATTACATGATTGTAGAGTGAAGGGTGTTTGGGGTCGGTGGACTGTTAGCTGAGGACGACAAAGTGGTTGGAGAATTTGGTGAGTTGACACCGATGTCTTCAATGTCGCTTCACGTTTAACATTCTCCCACTTGAAGCCGAATGAAGAATCCTAAATCAAGTCCATGGAAAATTTTAAGGATGGAATCTTATCTTAAAGTTTATAAACCTTGGTGAATCTTACTAGTCCCCAATATGTAAATTGTAAAATTTTTGATGAAACTTTTGTAAAAATATTTAGGTTTATAATTATTTTATATTAGTATATATTAAATTTTGGCGATTTTTAGGGTACAATAATTTTATACTATAAAATTTGGGCGAATCAATTTTCAAAAAATTGTAAATCAATGATTTTTTTTGGAAAAAAACATGGAAAATTAGCCCACTTGCGAATATTAGCCCCTAAAATTTTCCTTGATCAAGTCACTCCTGTTCCTACAATGCCTCTACATAACTCATGCTTATTTCTTGGTAGAATCCTAGTGAGCATATCAACAGGATTCCTATCTGTATGGATCTTTTCCAAGGATAATTGTCCTTCCTCCAACACATGTCAGCTCCAATGGTACCTAAAGTCAATGTGCTTGGTTTTTGAGTGAAATGTTGGGTTTCTTGCTAAGTGAATGGCACTCTAACTATCACAATATAGCACATACGTGCCCTGCTTGATTCCTATCTCTCGTAGGAATCATTGCATCCACAACATCTCTTTACAATTCTTTGTTGAAACTATGTACTCTATCTTTGTTGAAGAGAGAGCTACTATTATTTGTAGCCTTGACACCCAAGATATTGCTTGACCTGCAAATGTGTCCAAATAACCTATATTGGACTTTATGGTGTCGATATCTCCAGACATATTTTCATCTGTAAACCCTTCAAGCACAGTCTCCTTATGAACAAAACATAAATAGTAATGACTAGTACCCTTGAGATACCTTAAAATCCATTTTACTGTTTTCCAATGTTGTTTACCTAGATTGGAAAGAATCCTTCTCACTACTCCCATTGAATATGCAATGTCAGGCCGTGTACATACCATGGCATACATCAAGCTGCCAACTACTGAAGCATAAGGAATCTTTATCATTTCTTCCTTCTCCTTGTCATCACTAGGGCATAAATCATTACTCAAGTTGAAGTTGGCTACAAGGGGTGTACCAACTTGCTTGGAATTCTTCATATTAAACTTTTCAAGCACCTTCTTGATAAATTTTTCTTGTGACAACCATAACCTTTTGTTTTTCTTGTCATGCATAATCCTCATGCCCAATATCTGTTGTGTTGACCCAAATCCTTCATTGCAATTTTTTTTCCCAAATCCTTCTTCAGACTATTGATCATATTCTTCTAATGTCCAACAATCAACATGTCATCCACATATAACAATAATATGAGATACTTTCCTTGATCATACCTCTTGATATGGAAACAATAGTCAGCTTCTAACCTATGAAAACCATGTTCTAACATGAATGAATCAAATTTCTTGCACCATAGTTGAGGTGTCTGTTTCAACCCATAGAGGCTCTTCTTCAACCAGCAAACTAGGTATTATTTTCCTTTTTATATGAAGCCTTTTGGCTACTCCATATAAATTTTTTCCTTAAATTCACCATGAAGGAAATAAATTTGTACATCTAACTGTTCACATTCTAAGTCTAAAGCAACAAAAAGAACAATAATGACTCTGATGGATGACATTTTGACAATAGGTGGAAAAATCCTAGTGAATTCAATACCTTCCTTTTGGGAAAAACCTTTCACCACCAACCCTTATTTATACCTCTCATTTTCAACACCTTCATGCATAATCCTATATACCTATTTGTTTTGTAGAGCCTTTCTACATTTTGGGAGCTTTACCAACTCCCAAGTTTTATTTTCCAACAAAGAGTTAATTTCTTCCTCCATTTATTTCTTCCATTCTTTATTGTGCTCAACTTTATAAGCCTCTTGAAAACAATTAGGCTCACCTTCATCAGTCAATAGGATATAGTTTGAAGGAGGATACCTTTGTGAAGGATTATGAGACCTATAAGATCTGTGAACCAACTGTGGTGGTGTATTTTCATGTTTAATGTCCTGTAAAGGTCCCTACCAGATTCCTTCTTCTTGGTGTTCATCACTTTCCACTTGTTGTCCATTTTATTGCATTGGTGGGATGTTTTAAGGTTGCTCTTCAAACTTGTCAATACCTTTATTGACCTCCAACTCAACTAAAATCCTCTTAAACATTTTTGACTCATTAAATATAACATCCCTTCTTCTAATAATTTTATTTTTTACTAGATCCCATAGACGATAACCAAATTCTTCATCCATATATCCTAGAAAAATGCATTTCATAGATCTATCATCTAGCTTAGCTCCATTTTCTTTGGGAATATGTACAAATGCTTCACATCCAATCAAATGAGAATAATTCAACATCTTACTAGTCCTAACTTCTTCAGGGGTGCCTCCATCCAAGGTTGTAGTTGGATATATATTTATAAGGTAGCAAGTTGTCCTCACTTCTTCTGTCAAAAAATGTTTTTCCAAACCAGATTTGGACAACATACTCCTCACTTTCTCCATAATGGTGTGATTCATCCTTTCTACAACACCATTCTGTTGAGGGGTACCAGTACAATATTCTCATGCTTTATGCCAAACTTATTACAGTATTCCTTGAATTCATTTGAGCAATATTATCCACCATTATATGTTCTCAAGAACTTGAGAAATTTTCTAGTCTCTCTTTCAACAACAACATGGAATTTTTGAAATATTTCAAACACTTCAATTTTAATTTTCATCAGGTAGGCAAAAACATTACTGGATGCATCATCTATAAATGTTACAAAATATTATGCTCCTCCTAATGACTTTATGTTAACAGGCACAAACACATCTGAGTGTATCTTTTCTAACGAATTTTTCTTTCTGGCATCGCCACCTCTAAGGAATGAAAACCTTCTTTTTCTACCATATATAAAATTCTCACAAAGATCAAGGCTATAGGATTTCAAACCCGACAGTAAATTTTTACCAACAAGGATTTTTAAGCCTGTATTGCTCATGTGACCCAAGCGTTTATGCCATAGATCTGTTGAATTTACTTATTTTGTGACAACAACCAAATTTGATTTTCTAATCATTGATTTCGATGTATATAATGATTCTTTCTTGGTTCCTCTGGCCATGACCAATGCTCCTTTGCAAATTTTATAGCCTCCTTTTCCAAAGCTTGTGGAATAGCCTTCATCATCCAACCATCACATAGATATCAAACTCATGTGCATTTATGATACATGCATGACCTATTTCAATGATATGTCTTGGCCATCCTTCATCTTGATATGGAAATCTCCCACTCCAACAATACTACAAAATTTATTACTCCCCAAATGCACTCTACCATAATCACCAGGATTATATACAACAAAACTATCTTTGCATGGGGTTACATGGTGAGATGCCCCAGAGTCAAAGATCCAATAAAATCTATTGCTATAAGCATATAAAAATGCATCCTCTACTGAAAAAATAAATAACACATCACCATATATGACTATAGCAGTAGTCTCACCTTCATTTGTTTTGATGACTTGTGATTTGTACTAGACAGTCTCTTATCCTTTTGTCCTTTCTTCAAGACTCAACATTCTTTCTTCATGTCTCGGGTTTGCCACAATGAAAACAGATGAGCCTTCCCCTCCTTGATTTTGATCACCCTCTCGATCATGAATACCCTTGTTTTCCTCAATCAATTCTCCTACCACGATCAGCTAGAGTTAAAGCTCCTACCAAGAATGATTATGATGGATGGAATTTTGACAACATGTGGAAAAATCCAAGTGAAGTCAAATACCTTCCTTTTGGGAAAATCATTTCACCACCAACCTTGCTTTATACCTCTCCTTTTCATCACCTTCATATGTAATCCTATATACCCATTTCCTTTGTATAGCCTTCCTACCTTCTGGGAGCTTTACCAACTCCCAAGTTTTATTTTCCAACAAAGAGTTCATTTCTTCCTCCATTGCTTTCTTCCATTATTTATTGTGCTCAGCTTTACAAATCTCTTGAAAACAATTAGGCTCACCTTCATCAGTCAATAGGATATAGTTTGAAGGAGGATACCTTTGTGAAGGCTTATGATGCCTAGAAGATCTGTAAACTAACTATTGTGGTGGATTGTCAGGTTGAATCTCCTGTAAAGGTTCATGCAAGATTCCTTCTTCTTGGTGTTCATCACTTTCCACTTGTTGATTTCAATTATTGGGTTTGAAATTTTGTAATTGAAGACCAATTATATTTCAATTATTTGGTAAAAAATAAAACACGCTCGTACAAAAACAAAATTGTATAAATTTTTTACTTCTTTCTTCTATGCTACCGCCTTACGATGTTTCCTTTGCAGCATGTGGTGCAATTGCTAGTTATATACATAAGAGAATTTATTTCAGAATAAGCCTTTTATAATTTAAATTTAATTAGCTGAAGGATTTTAATTTCAACTTAAGGTGGATGAGGATCTGTTGACATTTTTAAATTTTTTTAATTAATGGCCTGGATTGATTCTCAAGGGAATATGCTCATCATATGCTTCTTTTGAATTCTTATGAACTTTTGTAGCGTGTTACAGAGTTTGTTAGGTTGCATTTACTTTTAATTGATTTAAAATTTTTGATGTCAGAATGCCCACCAATTTCCTAGGGATTTTCAAAGCATATCTAATTTTAGAAAATGTGTCTTATATCTTGGTTGTAAAGGATAAAAACTCTTTAGCACTTTTATTTTTCATCAATACCTAGGATTCTTAAGGGTTAAGTGAACTAAAATTTAATAACCAGCTTAGATCCATCTTAACTCCGAATCTATCAAGCGCCAAGAGGGATCAAATATCACAAGGTGAAAACCTATTTTTTGAGTGCAAAACTTGAGGAAAGGTTTTCAACTCGAGAGATTTGATCCCTCTTGGTGCTTGATAGATTCAAAGTTAAGATGGATCTAGGTTGGTTTCAGTCATGTGCGGCCAAGGAAAATCTATCGATAATATGAGGAACATATGATTATTTTTATCAATAATATGTAAATACATTTAATGTTAATATAACCATTTTAAATATGCTAAATATGTCTGAGATTTATCAAGTCAGTTTAATTTTAAATTTTCTTAGTTACCTCACTTTGTTGAGATGATAAATATTGTAAAATAACTTTAATGATGAAAAATGATGAAATAAAATTTTGAATGCATAGTGACAATGTAATAATAATGAATGTTAGAAAATGTGAATAATAAGAATGTAGTCAATTACAAATAGTCTTCATGTGATCAATCTCAAACTATTTTCTTCTACTATTCTTATTGTCACCCTTGTTAATTTTGTAAACTTTTCATATCGATTATACGAAAATGAAAGTTGGAATCGTAAACCATTTAAATATTTAGCTTGAGCTGTTGTAGTAAACATCATATCTTCTCTCTTTTGCTCTCCAATATTAATAGGTTTAATTACTATAACACAAAAATCAATGTACATTCTCAATAATTTTTTGTGCTTACACTGGAATCAATGCACATTATTAATCCAATGACTTTAAATTTAATACACCATTATACATCAAATTACATCAAATCATAAATCAACATATACAATGAAATCAATGCATATAATGCAAGAAATCAAATAATATTAGAAAGAAACATCTACACTGAATATCAATGCATCTAATGCAAGTAATCAAATAGGATTAGAAATCAACATCTACACTCAAACAAATGCATCTAGTGCAAGTAGGAAAATAGGATTAAAAACCAACATCTACACTGAAATCAATGCATCTAGTGGAAACAATCAAATATTATTAGAAATCACCATCTACACTAAAATCAATGTATTTAGTGCAAGCAATCAAGTAGGATTAGAAATAATCTACATTGAAATCAATGCATCTAGTGCAAGTAATAAAATATAATTATAAATCCACATATTCATTGAAATTAATGAATCTAGTGCAAGCAATCAAATAGGATTAGAAATCACCATCTGCACCGAAATCAAGGCATTTAGTGCCAGCAATCAAATAGGATTAGAAATCATTTACATTGAAATCAATGCATCTAGTGCAAGTAATAAAATATCATTATAAATCAACATCTACACTAAAATCAATGCATCTAATACAAGCAATCAAATAGGATTATAAATCACCATCTACACTGAAATCAATGCATATGGTGCAAGAAATATGCATCCCTCTTCCCCCCCTCCATATATATCTATATATCCCTCCATCTCTCCTTCTTTTTCTCTTTATCTCACCCCGCCAAACACAAATACTCTCTCACTCCATATCTATCAATCTCTTTTTCCCTCCCTCCTTGTCTTCATCTATCTCTTCTTTCTCTTGACCTTCCATATATATCTCTATCTCCCCCTATCCCTCTATATCAAGCCCAAAACATACACTCTCTTTCTTCAATCTATCTATCTATCAGTTCCTCCTCCTTTCCCTCTCCCTTTTGCTATCCTCTCTCCCTCTCTCACTCTCTCTCAACCTTTCACCCTCTATGTCTTTATTCTTACCCCCTCTCTCTCCCCCTCAATATCCATCTCTCTTTCCCTACCTCTCTTCACTCTCTCGTCTACTTTCTCTCCCACATCTCTTTCTATCTCTCTTCACCTTCCAACTTTGTTAATATATGCCCCTCTCTCTCCTTCTCTCCCCCCTCCTCACCATCTCTCCTTGTTTGTCTCTTTATCTCACCCCCAAACATACACACTATCTCTCCATCTCTCCCTAGTCAATCCCCCTATTTCTCCACCTCTATCATATGTCTTTGTTATTAAAATATAAAGTTATTAAATTTAATAATATTAATATTATAATATATTAATATTAATGTTAGGGTTAATAATGTTTTTTTTTTGTTTTTAATGGTATTAATAATAATTTTGTCCATGGTTTTGGGCTATTGATTTCATATATAATTAGATGTTTGATTTCTAATCATATTTGATATATTTTTATTTATTTACCTTACCTCTTTATACCTCGTTTATATTTATTTATTTACCATGCCTCTTTTATAAATATGGTATTTGGCCCATGGTATTTGTCCCATATTATTAATAATAATATGTCTCATGGTATTTGGCTCATAGGCTTCACCTAAATAAAATCTCTTTTATTTTTTATTTTTTGTAAATATAGAGGTTTATGGAAAATATATAAAAGGAGGTTTTATTTATTTACCCTACATCTCGAGTAAGTATAAAAATAAGTTTTATCTATTTACCATACATTGGTTATTTATATTTTTATTTATTTACCATATCTCTTCTCGAACATCGGCTCTGGGTCGGCTACAAAAAAAAACCCTCCTGGTGTGAGAACAACAAAAAATAGGTATGCGGTTTTACAAGAAGAAGGCGAACCGTCAGTATCAGTGGTTGCAGCAGAGGGCCCATCAGACGGACATGCGGAGGCTGCACAGAAAAATCAATCCTCAAAGCGGAAAGCAGGGTAGGAGATGGATGCGACTGAAGATAGTATGCTGCAAGAACTTATTCCAATGGAGGTAGAACAATCCAAAGACGATTTGAGTGCAAAGCTACAACAAGGCACACCCTGGGAGAAAATCTCCCAAAGCTGGCGAACAAAATCCCTTATAGAAGAAGTGAGTCAACTGGTGAAACACATTCAGTATTTGATTCCAAGCCATATTAGGAGAAAAGTTAATGCAGCGGCAGATTACTTGGCAAATTGGGGATGCCAAAATGTAGAAGGCTCCATAGATGCTCGCCCCACTAATGCCATCTGGGATGTGGAACTTCATTCTCTCCAATTGATTGTGAATAAGGATCTTCAACACCCCGATCGGGGTGTACAACTGTCAGAAGGGCAATCTTTGCCAAGGTAACCTGGTGCGAGCTCACTCTCCTTGCATTTAATGATAATAACGAGGTGTTGTCAGCGCAATTCAGCGAAGTGTGGGAACACTCAGATCCGAATGATGTCGAAGGGTAGACAGGCTGTATCGTTAGTATGCCAAAGGCAAGTTTTTGTTAAGGTAGGTGCGCTCCTCCCCTTCCTTCATTCGTTCATGCACTGTTATTTGCATGCAAGCATCTGGAGGAGGAAGAAGAGGATATGGAGAAATTCGAAAACTATTAATCTTTCAATCTTGTCAGGGTATGTTTCTCTTATTCTCCTTGCTCTCATGGTACCAATGACTATGGTTTTCATTACATTGTTGTATATAAAAGCTGGTTTGGGATGGTTATTGAATTTCAACTGTGTTATCCCCATTTTGAAACCTATCCAACCGTGCTTCCGTGACCCCTGCCTTTTGCATGTCCAACCCATATCTCCTGCTGTCATCGAGGGTAATATAAGACCCAATACTCTGTTACTTGTTTTAGGAAAACACTAGAATCATGGGAAAAAGCTTACGATTTTGATTTGTCAAGATGTTAATTGGGTTCAGTTTCTAAGTTCCAAACTGTGTCAGGTTCCCTTTCTTCTCTGTTCTATCTCAGAGAGCAGGGCTAGAATCCTCAGCCCGCAGCCTCATTTGGCCCAACTGTCTCGAGATGGTTCTTGTAAAAGATGGTGGCGACGGAGGTTCTCTGCGCCTCTGCCATGCAAACCATCTCTCCTCTCAGCTCTATTAATTCGACCATAAGCCCTCACACTTAGCATGCACTGTCTGTCTTGAGCACAGGAATCACAAACCCCAGTTGTGCGGTCACCCGTCTATGTCTGAGGTCTATTAAGCCTAAGGTTAGTTCGACCATCATTTTCAGGGCTTTTTTTTTGTATACAGTTAAGGGGTTTATCGTTTACAGTTCTCCTGACAACAACTTTGGCTCTCTGCATTGGCTGCAGAATTGGCTCTTGTGGTTTACCTTTCCTTGTTTGAATGTTACCTCTGTTATCTATGCTCAAAGGTGGTGCACGGGTTGTATAGATATGGCTCCTCACTTCTTTGCTATTCCTTTTTGCATGTCTGTGTTATTACATAGGCTCTTTCCAGCCATGGGAAAAATACGTCCAAGGTCTGATGTTGCCAGAGGAAAACAGAAAGTTCAGTTTGAGCCTGTCACCAAGAAACGAGGTTGTAAAACCAATCAGGAGCATCTGGAGACTTTAGCAGCAAACTATGTGATGGGAAATTCCTCACAAGTCCATCAAGAAATTCGTGGATGGGAAAGGGAAATACAGACAGACCTTGAAGACAATGAAACAGAAGCTGAGATTCTAGATTTTATAACAGACCCAGGAAATACCCGTGGCCGCCTTACTCTATTCAATCAGACTATTCACACATATTGGATAGTCAAATGTCTCATAGTGAAAGCAATTCAAAGTCTTCAACCTGTTCAAGCCAAGGTAGAACCGGCAAAGGTAGAACCTAGCCTTCAGGCTCTGCTGCAGGATGTACAGAACCAGCTGCACCATATCAAGATAACACAATATCGGGCAGCTGATCGCATAAGTAGACTGGATGACTGATTTGGCCGCATGGAGAAGCTACTCCAACAGCTTCAGCAAGCTGAAATGCCTGGATCTAATGTGAAAGACCCAGCTCCAGTTTCCTCATCAGATGGATAGATGTTTTTAGTATTATGAATTTTGATGGAATTTTTAGTTAAATATGAACTGTTATTATGTTATATGAATGTACAAACTGCAGTAGTAGGACAGATAGTGCATGAGGGTTATAGACGGATGAAAAAATTTCAGTTTTGGTATGCTTTTCACGCTTTCAGGTGGTCAACAGACTTGGTTTCCTACAGGAAGGTTGAGGTCACAGCTTGAATTTTATATTTTGTAGCTTGTCCTTCATTTATAAAAAGAAAATAGTCTGGTCCTACCAAATTTACAAACAAACAAAAAAGTATAAAAATAGGTTTTATTTATTTACCATACCTCTAGTTTATTTATTTACCATATTTTTTTGAGTGTTCGTAAATCTCTTCATATTTTAAATTTATATTGTTTAATTTTTTTTTAATTTTTTTTTAATTGTTTATTTATATGATTATGTAAGTGATGGGGTCATACTCAGCTGTAGTTAATAATACTGTTTTTTGTTGCAATCGCTTTTTTGTTATATATTTATCAATTGTATGTAGATACAATTAAGGATTGAGAATTTTCTTCAAGTTAGTTATTCCTTTTAATTAATGTATCCCAAATTAATTAATGAAAAAAGAAAGGGCATATATCAACATGTGTCATGATAAGCCATGGTATTGGCCCATAGTATTGTAACAAAATCTATTTACAACTTAAGAATTTCCATAGAAAATGAGGGTGAATTTTCATGATTAAAAATATTGCTACATGTTTTTTTTAAATATATATATGTTTAACTCATATATTAATTCTTTCTATAATTAATAATATTTTAAAATAGAATTATAATTGAGTTATTTTTTATGTTTTTTGAATCTTGCCGATGTAAAATGGTTCATGGAGTACGGGTTTTTTTATGTCTTCCATGCATTTATTTCTCTCAGTATCTACCTTCAATTTAATTTATATCCATATGCTAGTATATTTAAAATGTACTTATAAAAAATATTCAAGAATTTTAATGAAATAAGAACCCTCTCAAAGAACGTTATAGATAAAGTATTTTTGGTTCAATAATAAAGGAAATAGGAGAACCAATAGGAATAGGTTAATATTTATTTTTGTATTTTATTTTATATATTGGCTTTCATACAAAGTTGTTGGTCAAAAAAGTGGTAATAAAATTAATATGAATGCATTTGTGTTCTTATGAATGCACATGTTCCTAATATCCAACTTGAAAATTAATTGAAATGCCACAAATGACACCACATAGGTATGGAGAAAGAATGCAAACACATTTTTGAAGGTATTCCCATGTATCTTAGAAATTTTTGATAGGTTTAAATCCCAACCCACAAAAACCAAACATTAACATGAAAATTTTATGTGAATTTGAGCTCACTTAGAACCCTTATATATGACTAGGGAAATGTCATAGAGTCCTCAACTATCACTACCTAATTCCTTAGGAATAATTTTAATATCAATTGCAAATGCCCAAGACCTATTAACTAATATTCAAGCCTCCAATAACAAAAATACACATTCTTATGGACTCGTGCACCTACCAACCATTTATAAATTATTGTATGAATAAGTGGTTTATGGTATTTGACAAACCTCCATGAAATAATAGGGAGGCTCCTCTATATTTTCTTAGAAAATAATGGTCATGGGTTATGTTAGGTCTTTGCATCAACTACTCTAACATTGGTGAATTCTAGGGAGTGTGTCTTGGGTCCACACAAAATAGATAAAATGCTAGGTGTGACCCATTATTAGTTATTTATGCTCCTAGCCAAAGGCCTAACCCCCTACCCAAAATCCTCCATTAGAAGACAACATTAGCCAATCATAGATAGCCATAGCTACCTTGACTCATAGAATTGTACAGCGTAGCACTTTTATATCCTTATCCCACATGTATAGGTGATGTCAAAGAAGGGATTGGGCCTTCAGCCCCTATAGTGGAGTTTAACAAAAAGAGGCCACATGGAACCTCATAGATGTTCAAGCCACAAAGAAACATTTTGTGGACTAATAGAGGCTAGTAAACATGAGAGCTTTATGCAGGATACTAGTATTATGATCATCTCTCTCTCTCTCTCTCTCTCTCTCTCTCTCTATATATATATATATATATATATATATATATAGAGAGAGAGAGAGAGAGAGAGAGAGATGTAATTTCTATGTCCAAATAACTTACCATTAACAGGGAAGATGCGTAAATATCAAAATTTTTCATTGATGCAATTATGTCAATGACCTCCTCATTTGTGTACCACACACTTAGGTATGATTATTTAAATTGATATCTCCTTGCAAAATTTCTCATATGTTTGTACATATTCTAGGTGCTTTTAATTTAAATGTGATTTTAGTTTGAGTATCATTATGGCCTACCTTTATTGTTTTTGTAGTTTGAAGTGTCTTGTAGCGATGAACCATGTCCACCTTGATGAACATATCACCTCCTTATCCGGTATTATATATCATGTTAAATCTTATTTAAATGTGAACTTTGTTATCTCATTTTGGTTAACTAATTAAAATATCATAAATATGTATGTGGGTTGTCTTATCATATTCTAAGTCAATAATATCATTGTTATATATTTCACCATCACTCACTTTCTACCTACAATTTATCCCTAACTAAAGGACAAGTTTTTCCTTTTGTCACCTTTCCCGAGTTATTAGGATATCACTTTCCTCACATAAGGAGCTTATATCCTTGGTATTTAGATGGAGGTTTATTGCTATCCACCTTCACCATCATTTCCATACCATCGATCCACATTAGCTACACCATACATCACTCATTTGTCCCCACCACTAAGTAACCATGCCCATGTCAATAGAAAAGTAGACGTGACAACAAATATTTTCTTGGAGCATTCACTAGTGAATCTCTATCATTACAGAAAACATTCATCACGAAATTTTTATTTGATGAAATTTTTATATATCATGAATGAAATTGATTTTACACAATTTTATTTAAATTTCATATAACTAATGCAAGTAACACAACTCAAATCATCTACCATTTAAATTATGAAATAATAATTTGTAAATGTAATACTTCATATTATATTATATATATATATATATGTATATATATATATGTATATGTGTGTTTTTCCTTTAATCTCCAAAGTTACCGCACCCCAATAGAAAATAAAAAATCCAATTCTTAAGTCTACTAAGAAGAAAACGATAAACTTCCATAATACAACATTGACACAGGTTAAATATCAATTGTATATAAGACAACACATAACCATAGATGTCACTTTATTGATTCATGGTTATATGGCAAAAACACATAGCCATAACCATGTATGCTATGATATATGTATATCATAGCAAATTCTAGCGATTGAGTCAATGATATATGTATATCTCCACGCATTTGATTGAACCGAATTATCACACAGCAAATTCTATCGAGTCAATAAAAAAAAATCAAAAATTCATTGATTCATTTGATTGAACCGAAATATTCATATAATTTGATGTGTCTTGCAACACAATACAGAGAGATCACATTACAAATATAATAACAATGACATACTAAATTCTGTTCGCTGTGTGATACAAAGGAATCACATTATAAATGTAACAGTGAGATAATGATATCAGGCTCCAGTGTGATTCTTACCAATTCAGAAAGAATTTTGGGCTTGAATATTGGAGTGAAACCGGAGCTAAATGTACCTGTTTTGCACCTGCCCCCATCCTTAAAGAAATCTCTGACATAGAGAAGGCAGAAGGGTAAATCACTCGAGTTTGAGGTCAAGAAGCCCCCGGAGGTGAGGGGCTCAGCAAGGAGGTCAAGTAGAAATTCGGTGACTCGGGAAGGCTGCTAACCTTTTACATAGTTTAAAAATCACAATTTTATAATATTATGCCTTCCGTGATTAATATTATGTTTTCTAAATCGTATGAAGTACATGTGATATTATTAGAAGATGTAGTAAATACTGAAGATTTTTGAATTTTGAAGTATATTAGTACAACCAAGTGGTTGGTATAAGTTAATAGTCATATATCAATTATATGCATAGTAACATTAATAAATTTAATTGTGGATAGATATATATCAACCACATTAATAATTATTAGATGTATGATAACCAGTTTAGATCTATCTTAATCTAGGATCGATCAAGCTTCCAAAGTGATCAAATCTCTCAAGGTGAAAACCACTTTTTTGAGTACATAACTTAATGAAAGGTTTGCACCTCTAGAGATTTGATCCCTCTCGGTGTCGATAGATCTGGGGTTAAGATGGATCGAGGTTGATTTCAGTGGTGTGCCGTGATACAAAATTTGTTGAACATCTAATTATTTTGATCATTTTAAGTATGTTAAATATGTCCAAGATTAATTTAGTCTATTCAATTTTAACTTTGTTTAGTTAGCTCAATTTGTTGAAATGAGAGAGACTATTAGTAACTTGAATGATGAAAAACGATGAAATAAAAATTTGAAGTGCAAAGT
Source organism: Pinus albicaulis (assembly GCA_034641835.2). Taxonomy (NCBI): domain Eukaryota; kingdom Viridiplantae; phylum Streptophyta; class Pinopsida; order Pinales; family Pinaceae; genus Pinus; species Pinus albicaulis. The sequence goes on from CM076582.1 coordinate 927,988,457, forward strand.
GACAATGTAACAATGTTGAATGATAGAAAATGTGAATAATAAGAATATAGTCAATTACAAACAATGATCAATCTAAAACTATTTTCTTCTATTGTTCTTATTGTCACACCTATTAGTTATTTTCTATTATCGCATTTGAATGCAAAGTGATTCAAAATGTTGAATGATGGAAAATGGGAATAATAAGAAGTAATCAATTACAAATAGTTTACAGTTTCATGAAGAAGACATTTCGGGTAAGTGAACATTTTATTTAGGATGGAAGTTCAAGTATTGTGTTTATGGTTGAATAAATGTAACTCAAAGGTCAATTCACGTCATGAATAATGTTTATGTGCTTGCACTAAGAGAGAGTGGGTATGTTTTGGGGGTGAAATAGAGATATAGATGTGGGGGGGAGGGGGGGGGTGGCGGGGGAAGAGGGAAGAAGAGAGAGGAAAAAATAGGGAGAGAGGAAGAGATATAGATATGGAGGAATACGTGTTAGAGAGAGAGAAGGGAAAGAGAGAGAGAGAGGGAGTGGAAAAGGGAGGGAGAGAGAGAGAGAAAGAGAGAGTGTATGTTTGGAGGGTGAGATAGAGAGATAAAGAAGGAGAGACAATGAGAGATATATATATAAATCGAGGGGGTAGAGATGTGCTTACATTGAATTCAATGCACAACATTAAATGAATTACTTTGAAATTAATGTACATCATACATATATTTGCATCAAATCAGAAATCAACATCTACAGTGAAATTAACGCATCTAGTGCAAGCAATCAAATATGATTAGAAATCAACATCTACACTAAATTCAGTCCATGTAGTGAAAACAATCAAATAATATTAGAAATCAACATCTACACTAAAATCAATGCATCTACTGTAAGCAATCAAGTAGTATTTGAAATCAATATCTACACTGAAACCAATGCATCAAGAGAAAACAATCAAATAGGGATAGATATCAACATCTACATTGAAATCAATGCATCTAGTGTAAGGTATTAAATAGGATTAGAAATCGACATTACACAAAAATCAATGCATATAGTGCAAGCAATTATATAGGATTAGAAATAAATATCTACATTGAAACCAATGCATGCAGTGCAAGCAATCAAATAGGAGTAGAAATCAACATCTACACTAAAATCAATGCATCGAGTGTAAGGTATTAAATAGGATTAGCAATCGACATCTACACTGAAATAAATGCATCTAGTGCAAGCTATAAAATGTGATTATAAATTAATATCTACATTGAAACCAATGCATATAGTGCAAGCAATCAAATAGGAGTAAAAATCAACCAACTCCTCGTGAGTTATAGGAGGGGTTCACAGAGTGGATAGATCTTGATGTTGATAGTTGAGACCCAAATTAGCCAACTAGTCAGCTACTCTATTCCCATGTCGCCGAGTATGAAGGTAATAAAATATTAAAATGAAAGGATTAGGTCTTGGATTCAACTTACTAAGTGATCATAATATATAAATTCTTAAAAATTTGGAATTAGGGGAGCCTTTTATCAACTTCTGCACCACTCGAATTACTAGTTGTGAGTCGCTTATGATCTGAAGGCAAGTGATGGGTTTTCTTTTAGCAAAGAGAAATCCTTGTTCCAATGCTACAAATTCAACCACATTATTTTTAGTATGTTTCATGCTCTAACATACATACCTACTAGGTTCCCTTAGCCATCCCTTTTAATTCCACCATATTTTTTTGGTCTTGGGTTCCCTTTGGAGGCTCCATCGAAGTTAAATTTAATGAATCATTATGGGGAAAAAGTAAATTTGGATGTAGAATAGTTGGGGATCCTGGAACTATCTACTCCCGAGGTGCCTTGCATTTCTTGAGAGAGATCCAATGCTTTTGAAATTCTATCCTCTTATTCTTCCACTTTTCATTCTTTTGGGTCCCAAGTTTTAGAAATTATTGTTTCCTTATTATTGTGTAATGATAATTTCCATATGCCCCGAGTAGATTTGTGCTGGTATTTGAATATTATTCTATTTCTCTCTTTCCATAGGTTCCATTAGATAAAGCTAAGGATTAGAGTCGAAGATATTTTTACTAGAGGGGTTTTGAGTAGCTCCTTTCTCCATGATTCAATGGTTTCCCATAAGCTATGGGGGGTGTGATCTAGGTAACCAAATAAAGCTTTGGAATGTCTACATAAATCCTATGCTATGACATAGATGTTAAGAAAATGTTCCATGGTCTCCTCGTTACATTCAAAGAGAAGGCATTGGGAGGAGCCTGAGAGTCCTTTCCGTTGAAGAGATCCCACATTAATATTGTTTTTCTCCCAGTATGTAAGAGGAAATGTGTAACCTTTGGCCATATCCTAGAAAACTAGTTCTTCCTCCAAAACGATCCTTGAGGTATCTCTACAAACCCCACCATAAAAATATAAGCCTCCTTTATGGTGAACTGGCCTATGTATTTGTAACCCCATCTTAATTTATCATCATCCATGAATACGTGTATTCTTTTTTCATGTAAATGTTGTAGTAATGTAGTCCAATTTTAACCCCCCCTTTTTCCAACTAGTCATTCCTTGATTTCCAATAATGTCATCCAGCTTGGGGTGTCATTTCTTTCTAGAAGTTAGCTATTAATTTTTCACTTTGATACATGGTATAGTCCATTACTTTCCTTAGCCCTTATTCCCAATCTAAGCATGGAATTTTCTACCAAGACTTGTCCCAGAATCTAGTTGTCTTCCCATTTTTGATCGAGTCCTAGAACATATGATCTTGGGCCAATGCTTTGTTTTCCTTAGCAAGATTTTAGATCGAGGAACCTATGGGTAATGTTGATGATCATATATTTTCCTCTTGGTGTCTCCCCACTCCATACTTCCTATCCCAAATCTTCTTCTAGAGCTCTAATCCACCTTACGCCTAACGCCATAATGGATTCACTCCCATAACTCTCTTTACTAGTTCTATATCCCTAATTCCTAGTCCACCTCCCCATTTAGACAGGAAGACCTTCTCCCAAGACACTAGAGCCCATTGTTTAGTAGTTGGAGAGCCCTCCCATAAAATCTTATGAAATTTAGATGCAATGTATTTTAAAACCTCCTTAGGATCAAATAGGATAGACAATTGATACAACAAAAATACTTGGAGAAAAACCTTCAGAAGAGTTACCCTTCTAGCTATATTTAGTGATCAAAATGACCAATTTCCGAGAGTTTGAATATTTCAGTTATAATATCTTGCTAACAAGTCTTCCGTAGTGGATTATTTGTGAGGGGAACTCCCATATATTTAGCCAATAGAGTTCCGACTTGGAATCCCAAAGTTTTAGACATATTTATTTGAACAAGAGGCCTAGTATTAAATAAATGCATGTTAGATTTTTCTCCATTTATCAAAGTACCAAAAGAATCTTGGAAGTTAGAAAGTATAGTTTCCAACACTCTTATATCATGCAGAGTATTTTCTCTAAAAACAATGATGTCATTCATGAACTGATGATGAGTAATCAGTAGGTCATGACCCAACAACCTAAGACCCTTACGATTCCCCTCATTAACTACCGATTTGATATATCACCCCATTCCTTCAACAACCATTATGAATAAAAAAGGAGAAATTAGGTCACCGTGTTTGAACCCTATTGAGGATCTAAAATTGGAGGTGGGAGACCCATTTATAAAAATTGAGAACAATGGGGTATGTATTAGTGATCCAATCCACCTAATCCAAGGCTGGAAGAAACCAAAAGCTTCAATAGTTTTCAGTAAGAAGGTCCAATTTAGCCTATCGTATGCCTTGGATTGGTCCAGTTTGATCAGCATTATTGGTGATCTATTAGGCTTCAATGAATGTATCGTTTCATGAGCAGTGAAAATACCATCCAATATTTTCCTCCCATCCACAAAACTTGTTTGTTTTGGAGCAATAATAGACTTCATAATGGGTTTTAGGTGATGAAAAATAACCAACGATATGACTTTGTATATTATATTTCAAATGGATATAGGTTTGAACCCACTGGGATAACTAGAATTATTAGACTTAGGAATCAAAGTAAGGAACGTAGTGTTCAATCCTGATTTTTACCTATTTCTTCTGCCTTGATTCCTCGACCAGGGCATGAACCTTGCAGCCTATGAATTGCCAAAAATCCTTAGAGAAATATATTGTAAAACCATTAGGCCCCAAGACCTTGTTACTAGGAATTTCCTTGACCACTTCCTCCACTTCCTCATAAGATAGATCCATCATTAGGGCATAATTCTTCTCCAGAGTGATCATGCGGGGGGTGTGGAAAGTGACCCAGTTAATAGATTTTTTTCTATCATATTCTCCTTCTAATAGTAGATCCTGATAGTGGGAAATGTTATATGCCTCCATAACCTCATTTTTATTCAATCTTTGGCATTCCTTAGAGGTTAGAGAAAGGATATGATTATGTTGATGGTTTTTCATCATCACCTTGTGAAAAACTTTGGTATTACACTCCCCTTCCCTTACCACTATATGCGAGACTTTTGTTTCCATAATGTCTCCTCTTATTCATGTATTCTTTCTGATTCATGGACTAACTTCCATTCCTATATTACTAGGGGATTTCAATGACATTTTGATATTATCTTCTATTGGAAATCCTCCATCCATGCTTCCAAATTTTTTTCTCAAAGTGAATATTTCTGACTTCATTCTGATTCTAGGTCTTAATCTTCTACTTCAATATTTTTAGCTTGCATTGGAATATTTGTATTATGTTTCCTTCATGGAGTGTAAGATCTTTCCACCATATCTCTAGTTTTTCCAATAATTCCAAATCCTCAAACCAAAATCTCTCAAATCGAAATGGTTTATTTTTAGGGGCCATCTTCAAATCAATTTTTTGTCGGATGGGCTAGTGATTTGAGCCCAAGATGAGAAGAATTGATGCTTCGAAAAAATATCTTGGGATAAGAGTTCCTTGTAAAGGATAAAGTGATAAAGACTACTAGCTACTTGATGTCTCCCCCCCTCTGATTATTCCACATATGAACACCATTTATTATCTCTACTTTGGAAAGACTAAATTCCTAGATGCCCTCTTGAAAGAGGGTTGATTTTGGTTTTAATATCTTGATACCTCCCCATTTTCCCTCTAAACTCCTAATAAAATTAAATTCACCATAAATAATCCACCCTTGATCTTGATGGATTACTCTGGTTTTGCATATATTATTTAAAAATTCCTCTTTTATCCCTAACATGAGGGATCCATACACCATTATTAGGATGAATAGTTCTCCATCTCCTCCAGAACAGAATCAACCCAAGATTATGTTAGGAATACCCATATAATCCTAGAAAAGCACTCGCCTAGGGTCCTAAACATTAGTTAGACCCCTTAAACTATCTTGAGCGTCAAGGGCCATCAAATCAATACCTCTCTAGCATATATCCATAATCTCTTGTAGATGTATACCTAAAACTTTTGTTTCGTGCAAAATAAGTATCTCTAGTTTTCCTTCTCGATCTTAGTCTTCAAGTATTGTTGTTTACCCTTACTATTTAACCCTCTAATATTCCAAGATACTAACTTCATTGAGAAATAGGGGAGCTTCACTATAAATACTTCATTAGTCTATCCATTTGTCCCGAATTCAAGAAATATTCTATTGCTTCTTAGAGGAGGTCTCTCATGGATTTCCTTCATTTCTTACCTCACTCCTTCATTTCTTACCTCGCTCAAGGGAGATTTGTGTTTGTGGAAATCCCTCCTTTCCACTAGTCATATTTTATTGTTATCCTTCTAAATCCACATAGTTTTGATTCCATTAGTCATAAAAATGAAATAAGTGTTGAAATTTCTCCATCATAATATCTTGTGCATCTGTGTTGGCCCAAGTTCTCAAAATTTTCTAGCATTTTCTTCTCATCTACTCCTAGATTCTCCTATCGATATTCTGCCTCCAAATTCTTGGTCGCTCTAGTCAAGATTTCTTGGATTACTCTGTCTGATTCTTAATCCTCTAGATTTTTTTATTTTAGGGATTGGCCTTTCAGGTGTATTAATGTGAATGATTTCCACTTCCATTGGCGGCTCAACTAGGGTTTTTACTGACTTTCTAGTTTCACCTTGGGTACCCAGTTGCTCCAACACAAAAAGTTGGTTTTTGATGAGGTTGTATTGTCACTTATCCACCATCTCCTTCTCTGATGATTAAATCGATTAGTTCTTGCCAAATTTATTCCTTTGGTAATTCACCATCTAAAATATTTCTCCTACACATTCCGCTTAGGATTGTTGAATTTTTCCAATGTAAGCATGCAGTCTTGGATTAGTTTTACCCAGGTTTCATCATGATATTCCATTTCCACTGATTCTACTAATGGTTTTGAGATATCCATATATTCACAGATCTAAATGTAGGAGGCATGACATCTCCTTTTGGTTATCTTTGAAACCTTCACAAAAGTATCGATTACATTCCCTGTGGACTCCAATATGTATGATTCCCAAATTTTATCTGGTAGGGAGAAGAGACACACACACACGAGGGCTTCTTAGAATTTCTCATTCTCAGTATTATAGCATTCTTCCCAAAAACACATGAAGAGACTTGTGTTATTCATGAAATAAGGACCATTCTCAAAAACTATTTTTCAATCTTCCATATCCTTGAATACAATAGCAAAAACATTTGGCTCTCAACATCAATTCCACGACCCCTTTTGGGAACCACTTTAACTAAATCCATTTAATAATATCTTGTTCCTATGGCCATATGCCCAATAATTTGCAAATCAGTGTGTGGTATTTCATAAATTGTCAATATTTCTTCAATTTAATGTTTGGAATCACTAATATTGGATTTTTGGTTTCTTTCGGGAGGCATCCCCCTTGAATATCCACTTTCCATTTTTCTCCTAACACCAGGGATTCCTTTGACTCCTTACCACCAAAAGGTTCTATTGAATTTCCTCCCACTGATTTATGTGTTCCTTTTACAACATTTCGATAGGAGGAGGTTTAACCCCTCCTCAAGGGATCAATCATTGTATTGATCATAATGTGCTAAATAAAATTGCTAGAAAAATACAATGTCATGCTTCAACTTCTTGTCTCCAAGTTTCAACAAAACCCTATAAAACTCAATATTATAAACCCAATATTAGGGTTTATAATGTTAGGGTTTTTAATAATGGGTTTATTATTAGGTTTTTAAATTTGGATTTAATACTATGGTTTAATACTAAGGTTTATAATATTAGGTTATATATACTGGGCTTAATATTTGGATTTAAACCCAAATAATATAAACACTAAAATTGGGTTTCTGTAATAAACCAAAATTTCCAAACCCTAACATTCTAAGACGCAATATTATAAATCTAATGTTAAACCTTTATATTAAAGACAATATTATGAACCTTAATATTAAACCCTAACAGTAAACCCAATATTATAAAATATAAGATTTAACCCAATATTTAACCTGATATTATAAACTGTAATATTAAACCCAATATTATAAATCCTAATATTATAAAACCCAATATTGTAAACCCTAATATTATGAAACCCAATATTAAACACTAATTTTGTAGTTTTGGAGTGCAACGTTGAATAAATTGTAATGCAATGTAACATTGGTAAAATTATTGTCAAATTGATTGTCACATTGCAACAATGTTTGCCACAAGGCAACATTGAATAGATTTATGTACCATTTGAAAATCACAATATTAAGCCCTGATATAAAATCAAATATTATAAAACCTAATATTATAAAGCCAAATATTATAAATCTAATATTATAAACCTTTATATTAAACCCAATATTATAGATCCTAATATGAAACCTAATATTAAACCTTGATACTAAACCCATTATTATAAACCCTAATATTAGAATTTAATTTTGTAATGTCACAATATGACATTGAATAAATTGTAATGTAATGTAACATTGTGACAATGATTTTCACATTGATTATCATATTGCAATAATGCTTGTCACAATGTGACATCGGATAGGTTTATGTGCCTTTTGAATGCCATTAAATCAAATGTTATAAACCTTAACATTATAAAATCTAATATTGTAAACCATAATATTAAACACAATATTATAAATCAAAGTACTAAATCCAATATTATAAAATAAATATTAAGCCCAATATTTAACCCAAGATTTTAAGTCATAATATTAACCCCAATATTAAATTGTAATATTAAACTTTAATATTATAAACTCTACTTTAAACCCAAATGTTAAAAAATCTACATTAAATCCAATATTGTAAGTCCTAATTATGTAATGTCGCAATGTGATGTTGAATAAATTGTAATGTAATGTAACATTGTGACAATGATTGTCACATCATAATAATGTTTGTCACAAGAGAACATTGGATAGATTTATATATCAATTGAACCTCACAATATTAAATAGAATGTTATAAACCCTAAAATTATAAAACCCAATATTATAAACCCGAATTATGAACCCAGTATTATAAACTATATATTAAACTCTAATATTATAAACTTTAATTAGGGAAAATTTTAAAGATACACATTTATTTTAAAGTTTAGAAACCTTGACGAATATTACTAGTTGCTAACATGCAAATTATAAAATGTTTCAAGATACTTTTGTAAAAATATTCAAATTTATAATGATTTTATATAGTGTTTATAAAATTTTGGCACTTTTTAAGGTAAAATAATATTATACTATAAAATTTGGGCAGATCATTTTAAGAAAAAAATAGAAATTGACAAACTTTTTTTTGGAAAAAAACATGAAAAATTAGCACACCTACGAATATTAGCCCTTAAAATTTTCCCACACATTAATATTAAACCCCATATTATAAAACCTAATGTTGAACCCAACATTAAACCTTAAATATATCTATTTCAACTTCTGAATGTGGGTTTGTAGAATTTCAATATTTTTTAAATCAATGGACATGATTAGATTTGGGGGGAATATTCTTCGTCATATAACCCCATGGAGCACTGATATTGAAATGAGGAATATCATATTGCATGTTACATTTGATTAAATAATATTTTTTAATTAATTAATCCATGACAAGTGTGATGTTTGGGCGATGGGTCATACGTTTCTTCTATGTGGAGGCATTGGGCAATGGTTCATTTCAATACACCACACATTATGATCATTGTGTTGTAAAGCGTTTCATATTTTACAACATAGAAATTTATTGGCCTTTTCCCCATCATCTTCTCCTATAGTCGGTCAAGCACTTTTAGAATTCAAGCTCATGTGAATGAGGTCACTCTTGTCTTTGATATACTCATCATTCTAGTGGTTGTTTTCTTCACACTTATATGTGCTCTAGGCCTCAGAGGATTTCTCACATGCACCTTATGTTTTAGAAGATAGATGATGATGAACTCATCCTTTCATATGGCTATCATAGTGGCGAATGATAGATTAATTGATGAGGCCATGAAAGATCTGCCCATAATTATTTATACCACTACCTAAAATCCTTCGCCTGTCTCCATGGATTGTTCCATCTTCTTGGCCAAATTTGTGATGGAGAAAAGATGAGATTGATACCCAACGGAAATCATAACTTCCACGTAGTGTGAAACTATTAATTGATTTTCTCACATTATTCCTGCCCTCTATGTGACATTCTTTTAATATCCACATAGAGAAAAAATAACCAAAAGACATTGTAATTGCTAAAGTTATTATACTAGATAACACCATGCATACAACCATAGACTAGACCAGTAGGGATTCAACTAAAGAAATTTGGTGTGTCCCTCTAGGAAATGAACCTTGGAAACAACTTCACTAGATATATTTATGGTTACTTATGCCACCCCTTTCTAGAATTCAATTCTCATTTGAGCATGTACGAACAATGTGAGATAAACTATTTCTATTTACAAGTCTAGCTGGAAACTACATTAATGGGTGACGATGTGAGGGAATTTCTATTGCATTGTTATCTGGCCTATTTATGTTTCGTATAGTTTGACTACATCTATTTAGCACTCATTTCATTTTGGCATGCACAGTGTTTCTAATGAATTCATAATAATTTCAATTATTCCATTTGTGTATCTATTTCTATAGCATCAATAAATAATACCAAATGAAGATTTGATTTTTTTTTTTTCTTTTAATATAGTTAGTTATAGTGTAATATTTTCAATTTTAATAATTGTGTATGATGGTTTTTACAACATTTTTTTTTTTTACAAACAACTAAATGTGAAAAAAGAGAAAGAAGCAATTTAATGTCGAACGTCAATAATATGATAAAATTTATGACATAGAGTATTGTTATAATATTTTAGTTATATTTTTTTTGTTCTAATATCATTGTATATGTTCCATATTCTTATATAATTTCAACTACACATAAGACATACATTTGAATGTTGATAAACCTCATTTAAAAATAAAATCAAGACTGCAATCCTTGGCTACCTTGAAAGACTGGTTTAAATAAAAAAATCAAGGCTACATACAAATTCCATTGGCAATCCTTTCATTTATAATTTTTAACATGACAATCACATTAGGATTTTTAATCTCTATGTTGTTAATAAAAACTTGGCTTCACCCACCTTCTACCTAAATGTTTCATGAAAATGGGTAGATTATCATAATAAATATCATATCTGCCTCCACCATAGGTAGGTATATGATTAGATCGTTGAATATATGGAGCTTCTGTTGTTTGAAGATTATTTCATTTTATTAGGGCTTCAAAATTATTTATTATTTTCAATTTATTTCTCTCTCATTTTCCGTAGGTAGCAAGAGCCATTGCAATGGCCATAGAAAGATTGTGGTAGAGAAGAGCTACAAGTCATGGAAAACCATAAGGTTGAAATAGATGTGGAAGCCAATAGAACTATGATGGTTGTTTGGGTTTTTGTGCTTGGAGGGCCACTTTAATGTGATTCACCTTTTGGATTCTCTCGTCATAGATGGGAACAGAGAGGGAGTGATTCTTGAATGTATTTAGCAAGTCATATTGATCATGTAATTGGTTATGAATCCTTGCATCTATTGTTGTCTACATACATTTATAATCCATCAATTGAAAGCTACTCGAGGTTTCTCTTCCCCAAACTCTTATTAATTTATTTTCTCATATAGTTTGGATTAGGTTTAAACCTGCTATCAATTTATTATATGTTTTTTAACATAACTATGTTAACAAGATCCACAACAGTGGCGGAAGTCCCTACTGAGAAGGAAGAAGGAAAAGGGCTATGAGTTTGATAAAAAATGCTAAGAATTGTATGAAATTCACCATTCTAGAACCGTAACAAAATTCATGGAGCTATGCAAGAAATTCACCATTATAGAACCGTAACGAAATTTATGGAGATATGCAAGAAAAATGGTTACTATAAAAAAATTCATGGAGCTATGCAAGAAAACTGGTTATTATAACAAAATTCATGGAGCTATGCAAGAAAAATGGTTATGAGACAAACTCACCACACTAACATTCAAGAAAAGAGGAAATATCTCATGAATTTATTGCAAGAAGAAAACAAATCCTGCAAACAATTTGGTTTCCCAAAATCGATTTGGCAGTAGGACATGTATTCCTAATAATAGTTTTTGGATGGTACAAATTCCAGTTATAGAAACCATGTATTTCTGGAGAAAGAGGCCTCCACTTTTAGTGGATGATTTGAAAAGAAAAAAATAGGCACTAACTTATTTCAATTTGAGTCAAATCGACTACTCGAAAAGAATAAAAAGGCACCAACTTATTTCAGTTTGAGTCAAATACTCCCTGTGCAGATAGATCCCCTAAATAAGAAATGTTTAATGAATAAAGAGAAAATTTCAATAAATCGACAATGCCATCTCCATACAGTACGGCAAGCTTGGTTGGTTGAATAGGCCTATAATCAGACAGTTCAATTTGTATGGATCTGGATGAACAAATATGCATTCTAAAGATACAAGATTGAATGCTACCACTCGCGAAAGGGTAAGATTTCAAAACCTTTGCTTATTTGGTGTTGTTGTTCACGGGACCAAGTCTTTCGAAATGCATACGCTATTGGTAGGCGACTGGATTGAATTGAAGTAGGGGGGAAAAAAATAGCAACAAGAGAAGACATCTATTCTATAACAACATAAAAGAAAATTGGATAAAAGAACACAGACCTCCCAAAAAATAAATGACCCATGGTCAATGTTCAATGGACCCACTATGCATGTGACCTTATCTTTGCGATTCGTGATTTTAGTGAATCAGTCGAGCATGTTTACGCATCCTTGCCCCACTTTGATTGGGTCAAAGTGGGGCAAGGATCCATCAAATAACTGCCTACATGAATCCATGTAACAGAAACTGTGTAACAGCCTGCACGGAAGCTATAAAGAAACTGGATGCACATAGCTGCCCGCCATGGTTAAAATCCCCTCTAATTTAACATTTTTATTCAAATCAATCTGATTTTCAGCCGGTCCAGTTGGGAATGACTCATCGCGGGCTCTGCGAACCCCTGCCTGTCCATCACCGCGCACCCCCGGCCCAAACACGTTCCATCGGACCAAACTAACAACATCAGACCAACCCACCAACCATTGACCCTCCTTGAGACCATAGCACAAATACTCGTCTCACTACACTATGGTCTCCTATGTTTCCTCACTTTTCTTTTCTCTTTGATGCCAACTGAACCGACTGCAGCTTTCATATTTAGATCTATTGATAACTCAAGGTTGGATTATTCATTGATATTATTCACAAGCTACTCCAAGACACATATGGAAGCCTCTGTCAATGTGCTTGCATGAAAAAACACAGCTGGCCTCAAAAATAATGCATAGGCAGCTGGCATTAAAATAAAACATATGATGCCATCTTCTAAAATTTATATAGTAAGTTTCGAAAATTTATATAGTAATTTTAAAGATCAATGGTTAATCTAGGTGGATATTGGTGGTCACCGGCCTATTCCACTTGGGGCCCCACCATTGTCTCTTTCAGTTTTTCAGTTTTGGCACAACTTACTATTTTTTAGCAATTTTTCAGGTCCTGAACTTCTGAAGCCGTTTTGAGGCCCTAAACGACGTTTTTTGGGAAAACCAGGAGCAACATGGGTCCATGGATTGATTTTTCTCACTCAAAATTTGTAGTCCTCGGATAGATCTTTCTAACAAGGTATGATTCGTGTCAAACGGAGATCGTATGCCAAAGTTATGTCCCTGGGAAGTTGAAACACCAATTTACCCAAATGGGGCCCATAGTTTTGGCACTTCATCTCCTAGGGTTAGGGTTTTGGATGTTTATGGTTTTCCATTGTTTCTAAATAATAAATAGGACCTTGAGCCTCATTGTAACTCATTTCAAAGGGCTGGAGCCGCCACATATCTTCTCAAAGATAGCTACCAGCGCCCTAGCTAGTTTATTTCCATTCTGTCTGTAAGCAAATTTCAGTTCTTTGATATTAATGAAATGAAGTGTTATTTCCAATACATCTTTGTATTTATGGTTATATGTTTATTCTATTACATTCATGCATAAATCCGGATCAGTCGTATCAGAGGGGTCTGCTTTTTCTCGATCCTTCTTTGCATGTCCCCAACGAGGTCGGGGTATAAGGAGTTAGGGCTCGATCTGGTGGAACCTTTGCAAAATCGGCCTCGCAAACCCCGACGGATGCCCATGGGGGACAAAAAGAAAGATGAGGGAGTAGGAGATCCTATCAAAATATTGCTCGAGGAGGCCCTCGAAAAACAAAGGAATGCGATGATGGATAACTTTTCCCAGATCCTTCAATGACTGCCCACTGGCGGCGCATCTGCATCCGGCAGCCACTCTGGAGGTGCGACTCCCTTTAAGGTACAAGTAAATTTTGACATTCCCATATTTGAGGGTCAAATAGATGCAGATGTCATAGATAGATGGTTGAATCTATTAGAAGGATATTTCTTGGTTCATGAATTTTCCGACCAGGAGAAGATTATTTTTGCACTCCTCAAAGCTACCCCCCATGTCAAGGACTGGTGGGAAAGCTACAGTGAGAAAAAGGACAAGACAAAACCCTTTCTATTCTCGAACGTACCCACTTGGAATTATTTCCGAGATGCCATCAAGGAACAATATTATCTCATGGGGAGCTATGAGGACAAGTACATATAATGGACCACGCTGCGACAACAAAGGGATCAAGATGTGCATGAGATGACAAATCTATTCCATACCCTGCACACAAAGTTGGGTATCAAAGATTCAGAGAAGCATCTGGTGCTAAAGTATCGTAGTTGTCTGCACAGATACATTTAGGAGGAAATGGAGTTTCTAGACATCTCCTCGCTTGGTACGGCATACCGGTATGCTGCCAAGATTGAGCAGAAATTCAAACAGAAGAAGCGACACATTGGATCTGCGAATCAAAAGCAAGGGAAAGGTGCTCCCAAACCACAGAATAGAGGACAGAGCCAAGGCATGGAGGCTCAAGACAACCTATCGAAACCATAAGCAAAGAACAACACCGCAAAGCCAAATAAGGACACGGGAAAGTGGTGTGAGTTCCATAAGAGCTCCACTCACAACATAAGTGAGTGTCGGGCCAAGCAGTCGCTGGTGGCTGAGATGAGGGCTTCTGAGTCAGATGCATACTTCAACTCTGAATCAGAACCTGACAAGGGGATTGACAAAGGGAAATAGATTATTGATGTGGAGCCCAACGCCACTGTTGCCACTACGAAGATCCAGAAGGAGGAACCGGAAGATCCAGAGGAGGAGGAACGTCTCTTCCACTCCCAAATGTGGGTAAAGGGCTCCCCAGTATAGTTCATTGTCGACAATGGGAGCTAAAAGAACCTCATTTCAGCAGACGCCGTGAAGTGGTTGGGCTTGCCCACCACAACTCACCCACATCCATACACCATCGGGTGGCTTCACTAAGGACGAGATCTCCATGTCAGCCAGCAGTACCGCCTTCCTTATAGCATCAAGCCCTTCATGGATGAGGTATTATGTGACATTGATCCTATTGATGTTTCTTATGTATTATTAAGACAACCATACTTGTGGAAGCGTCATGTTGTGTACGAGTCTCGACCTTGCGCTACTATTGTTACTTTGGGAAATAAGTTGTACACGATACCATAGGTACCACCTCCTGCCGCTATCTCTTTGCTTACTACAAAAAAATGCAATAAGCTCATTTCCCAAACCAGGAAATTCTTTTTCCTGATGATCCGCCCCCAGTGCAAGAAGAAGACTGTGGCCACGACCTCTAGACAAGGCTCCTTTGCACGACAACATCAAATGGACAAGGTTGTGGAGGAGTACGGGGACATCTTCACCTCACCCACAGGGGTTCCTATGCACTATCAGGTCAAGCACCCGATTAATTTAACCCAGGTACGCCGCTACCCAATGGACCGATCTATCGGCGCTCTGTTCTAGAGAACGATGAAATCCAGAGGCAGATTCAGGAGTTGCTGCAGAAAGGTCACATCCAACCAAGTTCATCGCCCTGTGGGAGCCCGATCTTGTTGGTACAGAAGAAGGATGGGACGTGGAGACTCTGTATTGACTATCGAGTGCTGAACAAGATCATTTTCCGGAATCGGTACCTGATCCCATGGATTAATGACCTTCTGGACCAGCTCAAAGGGGCGAAATATTTCAGCAAGATCGACTTGAAGCCTGGTAATCACTAGGTACCAATCGAACCCTCCAATGTGTCGATGACTGCCTTCAAAGCCAAGGAAGGCTTTTTCGAATGGCTGGTCATGCCTTTCGGGTTGACGAATGCTTCGCCAACCTTCATGAGGTTGATGGACGACATCTTGCGGCCATTCACCAACTCATTTTTAGTGGTGTACTTGGATGACATTCTGATCTTCAGCCAGACTTGGGAAGAGCACCTCCACCACATCCGACAAGTCCTCCAAACATTGCGGAAACATAAGTTGTGTGCCAATTTGGAGAAGTGCACTTTTGGCATGACCCAGGTTCAATATCTGGGATACATTATTGATGGAAGGGGGTTGCATGTGGATCCAACCAAGATCTATGTCATTCAGGATTGGCCAGCCCCAACCACTATAACAGAGCTTTGCAGCTTTATGGGTCTTGCTAATTTTTACCGTAGGTTTGTGTTGGGATTCTCTCATATCACTTGGCCCTTGAGTCAAGTCACTAAGGGAGGAGCAAGAGAAAAATTCTTTTTGTCGGAATCTCAACAGAAGGCGTTCATAGAATTGAAAAATCACCTCTGTTCTGCCCCAGTGCTCACATTACCAGACTTGCAACAACCATTTGAGATCGAGACAGATGCCTCTGATTATGCTATTGGGGCAGTTCTTACTCAACAGGGAGATCCAGTGTCATATCACAGTGAGACATTGTCTGACATAGTTCGCAAGTATCCCACTTATGAGAAAGAAATGTATTCCATTGTGCAAGCTTGTCAACAATGGAAGCATTACATTTTGGGGAAGGAAACAATCATCCACTTAGACCAACGGCCCCTATAGTTCATACATACACAAGGGAAGTTGCAGAATGATCGCCATCAGAAGTGGTCCACATATCTGCAACAGTTTCATTTGAACATCAAGCATAAGAAGGGTAGCACCAATAATGTTGCAGACTGCCTCAGCCGACCACCGATCGTGGTGCTCACCACCATTCTCAACTCTTGTGGGCATGAGACTTCTAATTGGCCGCTTCTCTACGAGAGTGACCCAAAATTCGGCCACACATACAAGGCACTCTTGGGGGGGTACACAAGTTCCAAATTTTCACCTCCAAGATGCACTTTTATGTCACCTGGGACACCTTTGTTTTCCTTCAAGCGATCATGCCAAGATGATATGGGAAGCACACTACAGTAGAGTCGCTGGGCATTTCGGGGTCAAGAAAATAGTAGCAGTACTGCAGAAGTATTTCTATTGGCCGAACCTTCGAAAGGATGTCGGGAAGCACATCAGATCCTGCACTACCTGTGCCATTGCCAAACTGACCATCAAGAAGCAAGGCCTATATACTCTGCTACCTACCCCTAGTCGACCTTGGGAATCCATCTCCATGGATTACATGTCAGGCCTGTCTTCTACTAAGCATGGAAATGACTGTGTTTTCGTGGCCATCGACAGATTCTCGAAGATGGCCATTATGGTGGCCTACAAGAAGAATATCACAACAAAAGCCACTGCTAAAATCTTCTTTGAATGAGTGTGGGTGCACTTTGGGATCCCACAGTCTATCATATCAGATCGGGATATTAGGTTCCTCAGCACATTTTGGTCCAGCCTCTGGTCAATGCTGGACACCAAGCTCACCAAGTCCATAGCTTTCCATCCCTAAACAGATGGCCAGACAGAGGTCGTCAATAGAATGATTGTACACATTCTGCGCATGTACAATTCAAAGCATCCACGCACATGGGACGAGAGCCTCCCCTATGTAAAACATAGTTATAACCGGGCTCTCCATAGCTCAACCGGCCACAGCCCCTTTCAGGTGGGCTTGGGATTCCAGCCACTATGTCCCATTGACATAGCCATGCCATTTGTGGCTACTCAGGTTGATTCGACTCATGTCCAGTCTGAAGTTGACAATGAAAATAGCTTCATCGAGCGCATTTAACACATCGGCCTATAGGTTCATGACTTATTGGACAGAGCCAATGCTAAGTACAAGCAACGCCATGATCAACATCAAGTGCCACACAACTTCTAGGTGGGCGACAAAGTGTAGCTACATTTGCAGAAGGAGCGCCTCACTAGACCCCATCGCAAGCTTTTCCCGCTTCGATACGGGCCATACACCATCACCAAGGTTGTAGGGAACAATGCCTTCGAGCTCAGTATTCCACCATTCCTTGGTTTGAACCCAGTATTCAATGTGGACCGCCTTCGTCCCTACTTCCCACCTCTACTGGACACCTTTGACATTGCAGAGTTAAACCCAAACTGCATGGAACAAGCCACCATATATTGTATCATGGACATGCAAATCAAGAACACTCGCCAACAAAAGATCCAACTGTATCGGGTTGTCAAAGCTGGCCAACTCTTACACCAAGGAAAGTGGTTCACTAGGGACCAAGTTCAGCAGAAGTTTCCTCATCTCATGGAGGAACTTAACGCAATGGGGACCATTGCTTCCTAAGGGGGGAGGAATGATCCAGGTGGATATTGGTGGTCACTCGCCTATTCCACTTGGGGCCCCACCATTGTCTCTTTTAGTTTTTTAGTTTTGACACAAATTACTATTTTTAGCAGTTTTTCGGGTCCTGAACTTCCAGAGCCGTTTTGAGGCCCTAAACGAAGTTTTTTGGGAAAATCATGAGTAACATGGGTCCGTGGACCGATGTTGCTCACTCAAAATTTGTAGTCCTCGAATAGATATTTCTAACGAGGTATGATTCGCGTCAAACGAAGATCGTTTGCCAAAGTTACGTCCCCAAGAAGTTGAAACACCAATTTACCCAAACGGGGCCCATAGTTTTGGTGCTTCATCTCCTAGGGTTAGGGTTTTGGATGTTTAGGGTTTTCCATTATTTCTAAATAATAAATAGGCTCTTGAGCCTCATTGTAACTCAGTTCAGAGGCCTAGAGCCACCACATCTCTTCTCAGAGATAGCTACCAGCACCCTAGCTAGTTTATTTCCATTCTGTCTGTAAGCAAATTTCAGTGCTTTGATATTAATGAAATGAAGTGTTTTTTCCGCTGCATCTTTGTATTTATGGTTATATGTTTATTCTATTGCGTTCCTGCATAAATTCATATCAATGGTAAAACTAAGGATAATATAAAATGAAGATCAAATTTAAGATGAAAAGGCAAACGACTATTTTCAAACTTTGGGTAAAATACTTTTTGGATAAACAAAATTCATAGCTCGGAAATAACACCTCGAAACGGAAACTTTGGATAAAAGCAATTTTTGACTTAGAAAGACAAAATTTTCCATTTGAAACTTTGTTTATTACAATGATAACACGAAAAAAAGTTAGTCAACCAATGAATTAATAGGAGTCAATGATCTATCGATCGCTATAGTCATGCTGAAGGCAGGGACTAATAATGAATATTTTTTCGTTAACACCAAGACCAACATTGCATGAGAATCATGCTTATGATAATTCTTTCGCCAGAGATCTTGAATGAGGTCAAATATCAGATAAAATACAACATAGGTTAATTTCATAGTTATACTTTCTTGCACTAGACTTTAAAATTAGATTTAACATTAGAACAATATACATCAAAAATTAAGTTGTACATTTAATTTTAGAAAATGGAAATTACAAATTAGGTTTTCTTATTGTATGTTTAATTAGAAAATATATTAAGTTGTACATTTAATTTTAGAAAATGGAAATTACAAATTAGGTTTTCTTATTGTACGTTTAATTAGAAAATATATTTTAAGCTAACTAGACCATTTTTCCCACATGGATGGCCATGATGTATGCAATTTTAGATTTATAAGCACCATGTAAATAATTACAACTTATGGCATTGTTTTTTATTGAATATACTTAGTTATTAGATCTGCCTTTCCAGGTTTCTCTTTCCTTGAGATCACCAACGAGTTTGTTTGTAGCATTTCATATACAATTTTATGCATCATATTTTAATCTTTCTAAAAATGGAAAAACCTTTATGAAATCCCACCTGTGCACTAAAATCTAGATTTTATGTTTCGTGCTAGTTCTTTGCAATAAACATCTTTTGAAAACATTTTATAAATATTGCGTTATATCTAAAAATGTTATACAATAACATTATGAATATTGAAAATCGCAATAATTAAGCCCAATAAACATTAAACATCTCAAACAAACATTTTTTGGAATATTTTGTTATGTCCTAAAACCTTTTTACACACTTTTTCTTGAATATATTTATATAATATGATTTTAAAATTTTAAACACTGAATGCGGCTCTGTAATTTAAATATTAAATCCCGAAGGTAGTGTACCTATATTTTTTTAATCACTAGTACTATTTTGGAAAAATCACTTAGGGAAGTTGGGGTTATGTACGCTTGAATAAAATAAAAAGAGTGAATCAAGGTTAAATTGTTTTTTTTTTTTCAATAAATAATATAACTATAAAAATAAAACATAAATAGTTTTTATAAATTGTAAAGAAATTTTTTATCAAATATTTAGACGCGGATGATAAAGTTCAAAGGAAGGTAAGTAAATAATAAAATTATGTAAAATGATAATTTTTATACATTTTTTATTTTTTTAAAATTAGATGATTATTGTTTTATAAATTTTGAAAGATTAATTCTTATTTTATTAAAATATAATATACATGTATATTAATAATTAGTATTAAAATATTATCATTTCAATTTTAATTTATTCAGAAATAAACTAAAATCAAACCCTAAGATATTGCATATTATATTAGGTGTAAAATAATGTTATAGTTAGTACTAATGTACTATTTTAATAACCATTGTCGCAATGTTACTAACTTTTTCTTGACATATAATAAGGTCAATAAAAATACTAGCATAGACACATTTAATAGTGGGGTTGATATATGTCAATCAGTGTCATTTTCCACCTTTTATTTATGCCAATTAGTGTATGGAAATTATGCCTATAGGCATATATTAATAACATTAGTAAATGTGGTTGTGCTATCAATATTATTAAAAATTAGTGTTTTAATAATCAAACATGTGATGTTGGAATGGTACATAAATCTATCCAACATTGCTTTGTGACAAAAATGATAGCAATGTGACAATCATTCTGCCAATGTTACATTACATTGCAATTTACTGAGCGTTACATTGCGACATTACAAAAGTAATCAACCTCATTTATCAACATAGTGAAACAAAGTCAAACATAATAGTAATTGTTTAAATAGTTGACCATGATGATATTATAATATTTGGTTTAACATTATGTTTATAATATTGGGTTTATAATATAAGGTTTTTAATAGTAACTTGGCGGGACAAGGAAACCAGGAATTGCAAATCCAAGGTCAAGATTCGGGAGCGAAGATTCAAGGGGTGCGCCAGAGAGGAAAGAATGTAGGTCGCTCTCGGAAAATGGGTCTTGGCACTCGTGGTGGTCGTGGAGGTTGTGAACCCATGCTGTGTCGTGGAGGGCGGTATCAACAAACACAAAGGTGAGGTGTTGTGCGGCGTGGAGGTCTAGTGAGGCGGGGGTTTGGTAGGCGTGAGGCTTCTGCTCTGCGATCAATTCAACACTATTGTCTGGAGAAATGTTGTGAGGTAATTCAATCATTGT
Source organism: Pinus albicaulis (assembly GCA_034641835.2). Classification (NCBI taxonomy): domain Eukaryota; kingdom Viridiplantae; phylum Streptophyta; class Pinopsida; order Pinales; family Pinaceae; genus Pinus; species Pinus albicaulis. The sequence goes on from CM076582.1 coordinate 928,009,698, forward strand.
TGGAATGATTGAAACTTGCTAACAGGATTCGAAGGGAGGAGCATCCTAAAATGGTGGCCACCTTGGATAGGATGCACTATTTCCAGTTCCAGGCTCGAGAACGAGTTGTGGTGGTCTGGCGTGGCCAAAATCTGCTCTCGGAAAAAGTGGAGAAGTTGGTGTCATGGATGGCTTGCTTCGAAGGACATGTTTAATGTGCCTTTCATCCTCCACCTCCTCCAGGAACAACCCCAGACAATCCAACTTCCATCACGTCAGACGACTAAAATGATTGCAGGTGTTCTCTTTGTTTTACTTGTCTTTTGGTGCCTTTGGCATTCCCGGTGATAGACGATGTCTTTGGTCTATTTTTTGTATTTTTTTCATATGATGCAGATGATGGTTAACAAACTTGGTCAGGGTGAGACCACATGTTTTTTTCTACTCTGGATGTATCTCCTCTTCGCCAAATGAATATAATTTTGACTTACAAAAAATAATATAGGGTTTATAATTTTGAGTTTAATATTAATGGTGATAATATTGTGTTTATAATATTAGGTTTTAATATTGGATTCATAATATTACGTTTACTATTATGGTTTACAATATTTCGTTTAATATTAGGGTGTAATAATATGATGTTCGAATGGTATAGAAATCTATATGTCGCATTGCAACAGTACAAAATTGTGGTTTAATAGTACGGTTTATTATATAATGTTTTATAGTGTTAGATTTTATAATATTTGATTTATATTGAGTTTATAATATTGGGTTTAATTTTAGGGTTTAAAATATTAGGCTTAATATGGAGGTTTCATATTGGGTTTATAATATTAGGGTTTATAATGTTGTGTTTAATATTGTGACATTAGAATGATACAAAAATATATCAAACATCACATTGTAACAAACATTATCACAATGTGAGAATCATTATCACAATGTTACATTACATTGCAATTTATTCAACTTCACGTTGCAGGTTTCATATTATAATTTAATATTGGCTTTATAATATTGTATTTATAATAATGTACTTAATATTAGTGTTTATAATATTGGGTTTAATATTATGGTTTATGTTGATGGTTGTTTTAATATTAACAAACTTTAAACAATTCAAGTGCACTCGAATCTCGTTATCACAATGAGATAGCAAGATAGTGTGCTAAGAAAATTAAATTAGGGTTCGTGCTTTTATGTTTTATATCTTTTTTTTTGTATTCTATAATGTAATAATAGATGATAAGATATTTATATCATTAAATGACATAACAATATATACATGAAAAAAGTACAATATTTATGAATGAAATGTAGTATAAAAGCAAGAAGAAAATGAAAATTTTGAATCAGACTTAAAGAAGGCAGTGAGCTAATCAAACTTCAGGCTAATAAGCCTTAAGTTCTATAGAACATAGGTTATTTTAAACACAAGAGAAAAGGAAACAAGCTAATTAGAGCTTAGGCTAAAAATGGCTTAAGTTATGTAGAGCATAAGTTACTTTAAAAAACAAGGGGCACTACTAAACAAAAATTGGTTTATACATAGGGATATTAGGAAATAGAAATAGTGAAAAATGGGTTAATTTTGTTTAAATTTTGAATTAAATACAATGAATATCCTAAGAAGGAAAGCTTTTATGAAATATTTTAAGCAACCTTATCATAGAATACTTCAATATTAACATTATCATATACAATAATCTGAGAATAAGTGAGAATAACATTGAATTGAAATCATTCATTCAAGTGTGGATGTGGGAATCTTTATTTATGCACATCAATAGTTGTTAGCATTTGCAAAATATAACTGAATGTTCAAACAACAATAAATAAATAAGAAAGATAAAAGTATCCTGTAAAATTTTTGGGAATTTCAATGGAGTCACTTAGTTTGTCACTCCTTACTGAAACAAGACTATTGTCACCATTAGTATTAGTCTTTAATTTGTAAGAAATTGAAATCAACGGAAAAATAACAACTAGGAATTTATAACATACCTCTCTCTATAGTCCTCCCTCCTTTTCCTTCATAGATCTCTCCTTTTTAAAGGGCCTCCAAATAGATTGGAAGTTTTCATCTTTAAAATATTAGATTAAGTTTATTTCTAATGAGGTTGATTAGATAACAAGAAAATTTATGTTCTAAAGGATTTATACAAAATTCATTTCAATTAATGCTTTGACTTTAGTAGGCGGGACCTTCACCTTTCCCTTTTTTAATTTTATTTTATTTTAATATGCAAATAAAGGATTTTGTAACCATACAAACATATTTAATAATCTCAAAACAAGAATAATGAAAATCATATAATAAAATATATCAATGTATAGCGAACCATGTGTCACAAATCTTATTACCATAAGTGTCCTCAGACACTTAATTTTATTGATAATAGGAAAAGAAATTACATATGAATTGCACGAGTTTACACACGTAAACTCCAACACTCTTGCAATTAGGAAAATAACCTATTTATAAGATACATATCCTAACTTATTTTAGTTATGGACCACTTAATAAAACAACAAGTGTCCATTTACAATAAATATGCTTCTAACAAATCTACTAACTTTATTCCTATTTTAGAGCTTAAGATACGACACTATTCTAGAGTCATATCTTTTGTAGCAATATTCTATTTCTAAGTGTCTCTAATATTAATTTAATTATTCTAATTTAATAAATATTTTATCCTAGCTTTAAACTATGATATTTGGATCACCTAACATTCCCCCCTATGATCCAAAGATAAATTACAACATATACCAAGTTCATCTCTGAACTTAGTAAATTTTATTCTGCCAAGAGGTTTGGTGAAGATATCAGAGATCTGATCTTCTAAAGGAAAATAAATTGGCTTGATGACATCTTTTGCAATGAGTGATCTGATATGATGATACTTGGTGTCCACATTCTTTGTCTTTGAATGAAAAACTGGGTTCTTGGCAAGCTTTATTGCTGACTGGTTGTCGATGAATAATGATGTAGCTTTTGTTGGAGGAATTCCCAAGACCTATAAAACTCTACGCAACCAAACAATCTCACATGTTGCTTCCCATGTTGATATATACTCTGCTTCTACTGAAGAAGTGACCATTATAGCTTGCTTCTTGCAACTCCAAAACACTACAGTTGACCCCATGTTCATTAAATAACCTGAGGTTGATGCCCTATCATCAATACTACCAGCAAAGTCGGCATCTGAAAATCCACCTAGTACAATTTTTTTAGTATTTTTGTAAAGAAGACCAAAATATTTTGTTCCTTGGATATAATGAAGAACTCTTTTGGCTCCATTCAAGTGGTTGTCTTGTGTTTCCTGCATAAAGTGGGAAATAATACTGATGGCATAAGAAATATCTAGTCGAGTAGTCATCATATAAATTAGGCTGCCAATCAACTGTCGATAAGTAGTGCTATCCACCATTTCCCCTCCTTCAAATTTTGAAAGTTTCAAGTTTTGTTCCATGAGGGTAAGAACATGGTTGCAATCCTGCATTCCAAATCATTGAAGAACTTCTGGTGCATACTTACTATGAGAAATGAAGATATGATGTGGACTTTGGAATACTTCAACTCCATGATAGTAGTGAAGTAGTCCAAAATCTGTCATCTTAAAACCTGCATGTAACTCCTTTTTGTAGGAATTTACATGATAAGTTCCTTAGATCAAAAACCAAAGGTCACCGCTCACAAACAAATAAAAAATCAGTACACCAGTATATCACTTGGTTAAAACCCTTGAAGAGGGAAATAGTCCATGACCTGAGCCAATGCGGCCACTTCACGAAATTTATTAATATAAAAGAAAGTTTACATATGTTTCTCTCATAAATGGTTCCCGGAAAAATTGTCCTCCATGCTCTTTAAATAGAGATCGGGGACCAATTGGGTGCTAAGCCATAGATCAAGTGGCGTTAATACTGAGGAGAGATTGAACCGTCAGATTACTACAAATCGTGACCATCAGAGTATAAGTTAAAAATGTACATAGTAAAGAAACACACTTTACTTAACTCTACACTAGAACAAATTATACTTAACTATTTCCTATGTTTCGGAATATCCTAACGTCCCCCCTTAAGAACACCTTGGGATTGGATTGAAGGATTTACAATGGTGACACAAAAGGAGCCTATTTCCTATGTGTCAAAATATCCTAACATCCCCCCTTAAGAACAACTTGGGATAGGATTGAAGGATTTACAAAGGTGTCACAATAGGAGAAGGAAGGAGGCATTAGAGCCTATCCCCCTTAAAGATAACTTTCCTAAACTCCAAGCATGGATTGAAGTTTGGAAAAATTTGCTTCTGTGAGAGCCTTTGTAAAGATATCGGCTACTTGATCATTGGTTGGACAATACTACACTTCAAGAACATGATGATGAATGAGCTTTCTGATTAAGTGTATGTCGAGCTCAATGTGTTTCATATTCTGATGCTGAAATGGATCTTTACATAGCTAAATGGAACTCTGATTATCACACCAAAGCGTAGTTGGATGTTGTTGATGAAGACCAAATTCAGATAGGATCTGACGAAGCCACATGGCCTCCTTGTTGGCTTCAAAAACACCACGATACTTTGCTTTTGTCGAAGAAAGAGAGATGGCACTTTGTTTCTTACAAGACCAAGTAATAGGTCATAAACCATGAGTGAATACATATCCTGCAGCAGACTTTTGATCATCAGGGTCACCAGCCCAATCAGAATCAGTGAAACCAATTAACAATGGAGATTCTCATGCACTGTAATGAATCCCGAACTGAACTATACCTTGAATATATCGAAGTATTCTTTTAACTTATTTCTAGTGACTTTCATGAGGTTAGTGCATAAAACGATCAACAAGACCAACGACAAAGGAAAGGTCGGGATGGGTATGGGTTAAATACAGAAGTTGACAGTATAAGGTAGCATCAACTTCAAGGGTAGTACAAGTGACTGAAATCTTGACTCCAAAATGAAAGGGAGAATGGGTTGGCTTACACTCTTCCATGTGAAAGTAGTGTAGAAGATCATAGGCATACTTGGACTGAGAAAGGGTAATACCTTCTTTGGATTGCAAGACTTGAAGACCAAGGAATTAATGCAAGTGTCCTAAGTCTGTCATTTCAAACTTCTTTTTGAGGCTAGACTTCACATGGTGTATATGGTTGGGATCACTACCATTAAGGATAAGATCATCAACATAAAGAACAAGGATGGTGAAGGACTTATCCACTTTCTTGGTGTAGATAGTGTTGTCAGAATGACACCTAAAAAATCCATTACCTAATAGAAATCTATCCATTTTGGCACACCAAGCCCGAGGAGCTTGTTTGAGACCATAGAGAGACTTCCTAAGGCGAAAAAAAAGGCTAGAGTCATTTTGGATAAAGCCAGGGGGTTGTTCCATGTAGATTTATTCATGCAAATATCCATGTAATAACATCCATCTGATGTACTTCCCATTTAAAGGAGGTAGCAAGGGAAAGAACAAGGCAGATAACATTTATTTTGGTAATACGGGAGAAGGTTTCAGTATAGTTAATGCCTTCAACTTGTGAAAATCCTTTAGCAACAAGACGAGCTTTATGTGTATCCACTTTTCTATCTGGTCTAAACTTTTTTTTGTAAACCCATCTGCATCTGACAAATTTTATTCCTTTTGGAAGAGGAACAAGTTCCCAAGTATCCTTTGCCAATAAGGAATGATATTCTTCATTCATAGCTTCATCCCAATTTGGATGACCGGAAGCTTCTTCAAAGGTGTCTGGATCATGTTTCTCTAGAACTTGAGCCAATAAGGAAGAGGCTCTTTCGAACTGAGAACCTATATGTCGTCGATATGCAGGGTCACCTGCAAGAGAATTTTCTGCATCTCGAGTAGAGCGAACCCATCTTGGAAGTTGTGGAGTGGAAGGAATATCTTCAAGAGGTGGAGGAGGATTGTCATCCTCGCTGACTAGAAGGAATTATATCAAAAATAGAAGAGATAGAGAGAGGTGGCACATATGCTGAATCAAGCTTGTAGGCCAAAGGTGGCACACTCGTCGAACTAGGGTTGTAGGCCAATATATTTCCATCAAATTTTACATCACTTCTAATGATTATATTTTTGGATTTTGGTTGAAGAATTCTATATCCTTTGAAATATTCAGAATATCCAACAAAAATGAATTTTTCACTCTTAGGTTCTAAGGCTTTATGTTTCGCATCTGGAATATGGGCCCAAGCATCACTTCCAAAAATGCGAAAGTGAGTTACATCTGGTTTGATTGAGCTCCAGGCTTCTTCTAGAGTTGCATTCCGTAAAACCTTAGTAGGAGTGCGATATACTATGTAATTTGCACAGTTAATTGCTTCTACCCAAAAATTGAGACTAAGTCCTTTAGATTGAAGCATACAATTAGTCATTACTTTTAAGGGGTGATTCTTCCTTTCAGCTACATCATTTTGTTGTGGAGTATATGGAACAATATGTTGCAATTGAATGCCGTGCTCAGTGAAAAAGTTGATAAATTTGTTGTTAACATATTCTCCTCCATTGTGCGATCTTAACTTAATAATTTGATGTATAGATTGTTTCTCAACAAAGGCCTTAAAAGCCAAGAACATGTTAAAAACTTCACTCTTGAGTTTTAATAAGTATACCCAAGTGCATCTGGAAAAATCATCAATGAAAGTTAAGAAGTACTTGCAACCAGAGAAAGTAACAATAGGAAGTGGACCACATAAATCACTATGCATAAGCTGCAAAGGGGCTGAAGCGTGCTAAGAGGCACATTTGTCAAAACTATCTCGATGATGTTTTCGGAGTACACATGCGAAGTAAACACCATCTTGGCAAGATACCATAGGAAGACCTGCCACCATATTTTCTTTACATAGAGTTTGAAGAGAGCGATAGTTTAAGTAACCAAATCGCTCATTCCAAAGTTTGCTCACTTTATCATTACGAGAAACAAAAACGGAGGGAATACATGATGACCCAAAGTTGTCAAACTTATACAATCTTGTGGAATCAGCATCAATGCCAGTAGCTAAAATATGTCTAGGATCTTTGAGGTCCTTGATTACAACATCATGAGGTGGGAATTCTATTATTTTCCCTTCACCTAAATGAGTTATCTGATAAAAAAATAGAAGGTTTTTGTTACACCATTTTTTGGTCATCTAACCAGTTACTATTAGATGGACCAAAGTACACCATGTAAGACCAATTTTACCCTAAGTAAAATTTCATTCACTATGAAAAATAACATAGTAATCCATATTTATTAAGTTGTTTATGGTCTAAACATGAAACCCCATGAGGAAATATTGAATAAATCCACATTTATTTGATTTTCCTCAAGGAATAATTAGTTAAACAACAGTTTAATTAATATTCCTAGTCATATTTAACCCAAAACAGGAAAATTAATTAGATAAATCATTATTTATCTTATTATTTTCTAGGAATAATTATTTAAACCTTAGTCCTTATTAAATTTGACTAGATCATTTATAAATAATTGAATAAATAATTACTTATTTAATTATTACTCAACCACATCCTTAAAATAATAAATAACTCATTTATTTATTTATTATTTGCAAATAAAGGGATTTGACCAAATTCAAATTCCTTTTCCCTCCAACAAAAATAATAAAATATTCCATAAAAGTTGGATCTAGAATTGGTTAATAATATTTTATTATGCACCAATATCTAGACTAACTCAATATTTTGTTATAAATAGAAGGGTTTTTCCATTCACTCACTACCTTTTGTTGCCTAAAGATCACTCTAGATCTATACTTTTGGTATGACTTTGATCCTACATCATTGTCATATTTTTCTATCTTTTTGCTTGTGAGCTCCCTTTGAGTTCCATTTTTGTCTGGGTTTTCTACACCATCAAGAGAGAGAGATCTTAGATCTGAAGTGCGGAGGACATACAAGAACCCATCCCATTGAGGGGCATTGGTAACATCTTTCTATGTTCCCTTCCTAGGTGTCAAAAATTCAAAAATTCTTTAAAAATATTATTGTCTTGTCTATTGGATGCATGGAGCAACTCTTGCTTTTACTTACTGCTTAATGTCTTTTATTGCATAGATCTAGATTTTGTAGCATTTATCTTAGTCAACTAACTACATATCTAAAGAAATTGGCAGCCATCTTTGATGTTAGGGTTGTTTGTTATGCACAGCCAAAGTGAGCTATTTCGTACGCTTACGATTAGAATTCATCCTAACAACTGGCGACTCCACAAGGGTTTATGATTATGACCTCTGTCATTTTTCAAATCCCTGCATGATTAGCTGCTTCAAACCCTAGGATTTATCTTTAGCTTCTTGTTTTGCTTTTCTTGATGTTTTTTTAACCTATAAATCCATCAAACATTAAAAATTATAAATTCTGTATTTTTTCAGACCTATTGCGCAGGTGACATGCATCAACCGCAGCTGAGACGATGACAAATTTTTCTGAAACCTGCTCCCGAGACTTTGTCCGTCTTCGGTTGTTCCAACGTACGTTTACTAGCGAAGCTTCTAAGTGGTATGTTGATCAGGCCTCTTCCTGTCATACCACCTTTACGACTCTTGCCCGGGCTTTTCTGTCTTATTTCCAGCTTCCCCTTCATTATGACACTGGTACCGAAATTTTGACTTCTTTCTGTCAATCATCTGCAACCTACCTATCCGATCATGTCCAGGAATGGTGGAGAAGAAAGAGCTTATGTCGAGCCCCTACCTTTGAAGATCGTGTCTACATGGACTGGTTCCTTAGATCCCTTTTTCCTACTATAGGCAAAGATGTCGCATCACATTTCCCTCAGACCGAAGAAGCCTCTCTCAAGATTGCATTAAAATATGACCTAATCTACGCTTAGTGTGGTTATGTTTATACCGTCTTATCTGATCTCCCTAGACCTGGTGGTGCCAATGCACCGAGGGCATCCCATCCCGCCGACGGTATCGTTGGAGCCCTTTCTCATCCATACGCTCATCCTCCCATGGGTTATGGTTTCCCTCAGGGGGGACCAGCTCCTCCAACAATTTTCCCCCTCCCGGTAGCATGTATCCAGGATACAACATGCCTACTCCTTTTTCCCAACCTGTTTACAACAATGTTTCTCAACCTCCTTATTATCCCTATATGTGGCCTGGTGTTCCAGCTCCTCCAGCATTATCAAACCTGCCTCCCTTGCCTTCTCAACCCCCGCAACAGCAACCACTACCCCTTCAGGGACAGGTGTATGCATAGCAAGGCGCAACTAATCCTCCTACTTCCAAAAATAAGAGGAAAGGCACCCAAAATAAATCTGCCCCAGGTAATCCAGGACCTAATCCCCAAGGGAATGCACCTAACACTAGTAACTAGAAATAGGGCACTTAGCCCAAGTAGGACATGCATGTTTGCACGAATAAGCTTTGTTCTTGTTGTGGTGTCTATGGTATTTACAACCATGATTGTCCACTTTTACCACAGATGTGTTAGATGTGGGAGACTCAAGCAGCATCGCAAGGACATCAAGCCTCCCCTTCCGTTCCTCCCAATGCTGCGCCTATCCAGTCGGTTGTGTTTACCAATCCTTTCCCTCAACAAGGATTCATGGCTACCCAACCACCTGAAGGTCGGGCGGCCACTCAACCTCCTCCATATGGTACCTCCAATTACCAGATTCTCATGATGAACTCTGACCAACCCATTACCGTTGACTTCAACCTTCAGACTCGGTCTCGTCAGTAACAAGCCTCCCGCTACATTTGCCCCCGAGCCCCCTTCTTCAGGTTCTACAGAGCCTATTTCAACAACCAATGGTCCTTTACAGATCCCTCAGCCTAATGCAGAGGTTCATACCAAGATCCCTAAGGGACCATTACGCTGAAACGCTTCTTTTGGTAAAGTTGCACATTTGTATAGTATAGTAGATGATTTGGCACAATCTCTTGTTTCCATCTCAATGTTAGAACTCCTCCAGTCGTGCCCTTCACAACAAAAAAATTTACTTACTGCCATGGGCACTATAGATCCTTCAGATGATTGTTTGATCGTCTTCGACGTTGACCGGTCAAAATATCCTCCCCTTCCTGCTTCCGTCGCCTTCTAAATCCCGTCAAGATCCGGAATGCCAACATCTCCCTTTGTATCATTGATGAGGGGGCATCCACCTGTGTGATGTATGCCTCGGTTTGGAAGCAACTCAGATCACCTGAGTTGGCCCCTTCTGCTATCACCCTCAGAGCGTGGGATGGCCACTCTTCCCAGCCCATTAGCCAATTCCGTAATTGTTCTATTACTCTTCCAGGTACGACTATTTTCGCTGACATTGAAGTCATTGATGCCCCCTTATATTACAACATTCTATTGGGTCGTAGCTACATCTATGCAATGTCTGCTGTACCATTTGTGGTTCACCGCAAGATGTCCTTTCCCCATAATGGAAATATAGTCACCATTGACCTGTTGACATATTACGAACTGAAGTCTCAGACCTCCCCTGAGTCCATCATATCTTCGATGGCCAATAAGAAAACTGTTGAACATTTGAACAGTGTCTCACCTGGAGTCTATAAAGACTCCTCTTTGCTTGGTTCATTCCCTAGTCTTCCTCCTCCTGTCTCTGATCCCAGTTCGTTGAATTTTTGCATGATGCAATTGTCTCGGGCTTCCCTCAAGCGGCCTGCTTCAGCTAGTCAACAGCCCTGCCCTCCGTAACTTTCTCCTAGCACTTTGACTCAGCCTTTGGGACCCTCTCCTCCTGGCCCTTCACCTGCAGCTGGTATCCATGAGCCTCTCTACCCTCCTGGCATAGTTCCTTCTGGCCTTAACCATCTAAGAGCTGTCCCGCCTGACCATTACCACTCCAGTCAAATACCATTCCTAGCTCCCCCTCCTGGAGTATTCTCGGTACCTGTTATGGCTACCTTATCCCTTCCTAGCCTGACCCTGGGGATCCCCTTCTAGTACGTTGATCCCCCAACCGTTACCCTGCCTAGTCATCCCAAACCTTATCTTGCTTTTACCCCGGTCCAACCAATCCCCAAGACCCCTCCCTCAGCTACCGTGCCTCAGCTACCTCAATAGAAACCTCCTCCTATTGCAACAGCTTCGAGTAAAGGGGGAAAATCTCGCAAGAAGGAACTTAAAGACAAGGCTTCCCCGACTGAACCTACTCCTCCTCAGCCTCCAAAGCTTTGTGCTTTGTGTGATGTTGTCAGTCATGCCACCCATCATTGTCCTGAATTGCCTCGTATCAAGCCCATGGTTAATGTTGTGTTCCCTGGGTCTAGGGTCTCCAAAGCCTCTGTTTCTTCCTCCAATGTAGCCAAGAACCCTAAGACACTTCACACCAACCAACCTTGTGCTTTTTTTGATCTCCATGGCCATTATACCCACCGTTTTCCTTGCCTCATGCATTATCGTACCTCTTTGGAGGTAGTTCAGGAGTACGAGATTGAACAGAACCAATCCATCTCTCCCATCCTTGCACAGTATGCTTCGGGTCAACTTAATGATTTACCCACTCCCGTTAACATTCCCCCTCCTAATGTCGAGATGATGGAGCTTGCAGCCACCACTTTCTACCTATCATCATCCATGAGACCCTTTGTGGAAGCCCCCCTGGAGACTTCCCCTCATGTTTCGCCTGACCTCCCTTCAGCGAGCACCCTGGGCTCAACATCGGTAGGATCCTTTATCTACCTACTCTTCTGTCATCCCCCATGATGTTGCACATGTGAGCCTTTCTTCACATGATGATGAGTCAGGTAGCTCTACCGCGTCAGGTGGTCTCCCTTCCTCCATTCACCCCATCTTCCATTCTGATGAAGACATTATGGAAGCGATGACTAACCCTAAATTTTCATGGGATGATATGCACCACCGTGCGTACTTCCTCCCGCAGCAGTCCCATGACCAATATGCTATGGAAAGTAAGGACTTCATTCCTGATGAAGTCGATTGGTTTAGAAATCCCATCCCTACACCCGATGCTTTCGAAGAAGGAAATATTTCCAATATCTCTCCTAGCATTAAAATTGAAATTTCTAACAAACTAGGGGTAGAAGAAAACATTACCTTGGGTTCCCAATGCACCCCGGAAGAAATTGAGGCTTACACCAAGCTATTCTAGGAATTCCACGATGTTTTCACCTAGTCCTATTCAGAAATTCCTGGACTTAATCCCACCATTGTCGAACATCATATCGATACATGGCCCGATGCCAATCCTGTCCGTCAGAAGTTGAGACCCATTAATCCTTCCAAATGAGAGGCTATCAAAACCATAATCGATAAGCTCAAGCAGGCTGGTTTTATCTATCCCATCGAATACACCACTTGGGTGTCCAACCCGGTTCCCGTTCTCAAGAAACAAGGTACCATCCATGTCTGCACTGACTTTTGCAACCTAAACAAATCTTGTCCCAAAGACAACTTCCCCACACCATTCATTGACAAAATCATTAACGAGTGTGTGGGGCATGAGGTTCTATCCTTCATGGATGGTTTCTTCGGATACAACCAGATTGTTATCCGTCGTGCTGATCAACTTAAGACTGCATTTATTAGTCCGTGGGGAACCTTCAATTATAGGGTCATGCCGTTCGGCCTTAAGAATTCCAGAGCCACTTTTCAGTGGGCCATGTCCTACTGTTTCCATGACCTGGCTCAAATTATCCTTGCTTATTTAGACGACCCCACTGTATGTTCTAAACATCATTTGCAGCACCTCCATGATCTGCGTACCGTCTTTCTCCGATGTCGCAAGTATAATATCTGCCTCAACCCACTGAAGTGTGTCTTTTGAGTTCTTGTTAGCCGAATTCTAGGCTTCATTATGTCCAAAGACGGTATAACACTTGATTCCTTGAAAGTTCAAGCCATCCTTGAGCTTCCTATTCCTCGTACTTTAAGCCAGTTACAAGGCCTCCAAGGCAAATCTAATTTCCTTCGCCGGTTCGTTCCTGACTATGCCACCACTGTGCATGGGTTCCTTAGACTCCTCAGATCTAACATTCCATTTGTGTGAGATGACTATGCTCAAGAGTCTTTTGATGCCCTGAAACATGCTCTCACATTTGCTCCCTTGATTCGTCCCCCTGACTTTGATATGGATTTCATCCTGTACATCTCAGCCTCCACCCATTCGGTCGCTGGGGTCCTTATTCAGGAAGATGACAATGGATTTGAGCATGTTATCTATTATTTCAGTAATAACCTCGTATGCCCCCCCATATCCTACTCACATGAAGATAAATTAGCGGTAGTTGTCGTGTTCTCAATCCAAAAACTTTGTCATTACATCCTTATGCGTTCCACCAAGGTCGTGACTAATTCCAACCCTATGGCCTTCTTATTGAGCTGCCGAATCATCAATGGGAAGTACGCCCATTGGATCGTTATCCTCCAGGAATTTGATCTTAAATTTTTCACACCCAAAAGTAAGAAAGATTTAGCCCTCGCTAAACTCATTTCTTAATTACCTATCGGTACGCAGGATCCTCCAGTTAATGATGATTTTCCTGATGAACATTTTTTTTCCATTACCACAGATGATCCTTGGTATGGTGACATCCTCACTTATTTTCTAACCCAAAATTTCACCCTCCATCTTAATCGTGATGCCCGACGATGTATCTGACACCAGGCCCCCCGCTACCTTCTTATCGGTGATGACCTTTATTGTCGCGGTGTGGATACTGTCCTTCATCGTTGTCTCACGCACGATGAAGCTGAGCAAGTCTTCAATGCCTGCCATAGTGGCACTTGTGGTGGCCACCTCTCCGGTCTTGCCACTGCCCAGAAAATCATGCACGCTAAATATTTTTGGCCTTCTCTCTTCGGTGATTGCACTAAAGCAGTTAAACATTGTTCCAATTGCCAACATTTTTCCCCTAAGGCACCAAGCCCTCCGGCTCCCCTCCATCCTGTCATCTCAGCTGGTTCCTTTTGTAAGTGGGCCATAGACTTTATGGAATTTCGACCTTCATCTGATAGTAACCACAAGCATATCATCGTGGCGATTTACTATTTCACAAAATGGGCTAAGGCCATGCCAATGTTTAAAAACACAGTAGCTACCGCAACCCTATTTTTCTTTAACTATGTTATCACTCGATTAAGAGTTCCGAAAAAATTGGTCTCTAACCATGGCCGGCATTTTGAAGATGAGATATGGCGTGAGCTATCCTCACTGTTGGGCTTTGACCACCAATATTCCTCCTCCTATTACCCCCAAGTTAATGGCCAAGTTGAAGTAGTCAAAAAAATCCTTAAAACCATGCTTCAACGGACAATGGATAAGCACAAAACCAACTGGCACCTTATGCTCTTCCTTGCTTTATGGGCCTATAGAAATTCTGTTAAAACCGCCACCAGGTTTACTCCTTTCCACCTTGTTTTCGGAGAGGAGGCAGTCTTACCAATCGAGTGTGAATTCCCTTCCCTTCATCTAGCCTTTGAAACTCTCCCTAACACCCAACATTTAGAACAATGACTTATCATGCTTGAGCATGCTTCCAAAGACCGTCGCATTGTGTTTCAAACCATCGAAGTGGATAAGAAATGCACCAAAGCTCAGTATGACCGAAAATTCCACCCTCGTACTTTTCACAAAGGTGTTCTCATTCTAGTGTATGACCAGGCCCATGATGTCCTCGTTCATGGGAATTTTGACTCATTATGGCTAGGCCCTTACATCATCAATAAGGATTTAGGTAAGGGGGCATACTTTTTAGAGGATTTCAAAGGACACCCCCTTCCTAATCCTCACAATGTACTCTATCTTAAGAAATATTACCCTTAGAATTTCCTTCCTAAAATGCATGTTCTATTTATTTTAGGTAGCCAACTCATGATTTTTTGTGATTTGATCCTTCACCAGGACACATTTTGTCCAAGAAGGGTCACTTCACCGCTCTTCAAAATCAAATTTCTTCACTTGCAACACTTGTACTAGGGGCACCACTTTACCTCTAGACTTGTCCATGCTCGTGTCAAATTTCTTCATGAGTAACCATCTTGTACTCATGTTTTTATGGCCCCCACTGGACCTTTTCTATGTGGCAGCATCATCAAGTTTCCCTTGTTTAGAGCATCTGATTTGAGTCATAATCGCATCCATGGAGTCTATCCCAAGTCTCTTTGTATCCTGCTATAGTCCTCCATCCTTCATTGCTTTGTTCCTCTCTCCTGTCACACATTATGGCCTTAAGTCCTAATGTCCCCTGTCCCATTTTATATTGTGTCAGTTGCTGCCAGGTCATCCATTCCCTTTATGCTTTAACAAGGGAAGTCACTTGTCCGCTACTCAGTACCCCCCATTTCATCATCATCCCTAGTGTTAGTTTGTTAGTCGCTCTACTATTTTCTCTCATGTCTTAGTTGAGGATCCCTTATTGCCTCACCTATGGTGGACCTCCTTCTGTCAACATTAGATCATTCATTCCAAAAGATAGGTCTAGAGGGCGGTGTACCTTGGTTCCAGCTTCCACTCTTGTTCGGTGCTTCAGATCAAGAAAAGGGACTCCTTATTTCCCTTTTACTTGGTTTTTTCTTAGTTCCAGCTCCTTACAGCATGATTGAGATCTATATACTTGATGGTTCAGTGATGCAGCAGATTGTACTAGTGATTCCTGGTTGTGTGTGAGATGTTTCAGACCTCATGAGGGGGTGGCTCTTTAGGTAGCCCCCCACATGCCTGGATGACATCTTCATTACAGCCTTTGATGCAGCTCCATAGATTTGATGCTTTCGGCCTTAGCTGCTTGTAGCACCTTTTAGTTTGCATGTATCATTCAGATTTTCAGAGCCCTTTCCTATTTACAGGGCCTCTTTGGTTGTACTTATATCTCATGTACTCAGATATTATTGTATAAGTCCTGGTTGTTATCCCAGGCACAATATGTATGTGGGATCCATTATCATGTTTTTATCTGGCTCATGTTCATGCCAGCATGTACTATATAGTTCAGTCCCTTGTTTACTGGATGCATTATTCTTTGTACTTTGTCTCAGCAGGTATAGGTATGCCTCTTGCGCCACCTATAGCACAGGTACTCACTCATAAAAGAGACTTGATAAAAGAGACTTGTCGCACATGTAAGTCTCGCCTCCTTAGGTTCATGTCCTCTAGCGCTTTGGTTTACCTTATATTTATCTCTCTCTGACTTCCCCTTCGATGTCTAGTGATTGAGTTCTTAAAACGTACTTCGGTCATACGAATAGCTCCTAACGCTCGCACGCTGGGGGGCAATGTGTTACACCATTTTTTGGTCATCTAACCTATTACTATTATATGGACCAAAGTACACAATTTAAGACCAATTTTACCCTAAGTAAAATTGCTTTCACTATGAAAAATAACTTAGAAATCCATATTTATTAAGTTGTTTATGGTCTAAATAGGAAACCCCATGAGGAAATATTGAATAAATCCACATTTTTTTGATTTTCCTCAAGGAATAATTAGTTAAACAACAGTTTAATTAATATTCTTGGTCATATTTAACCAAAAACATGAAAATTAATTAGATAAATCATTATTTATCTTATTATTTTCTAGGAATAATTATTTAAACCTTATTTAAATAATATTCCTTGTTAAATTTGACTAAATCATTTATAAATAATTGAATAAATAATTATTTATTTAATTATTACTCAACCACATCCTTAATTTGACCAAATTCAAATTCCTTTTCCCTCCAACAAATATAATAAAATATTCCATAAAAGTGGGATCTAGAATTGGTTAATAATATTTTATTATGCACCAATATCTAGACTAACTCAATATTTTGTTATAAATAGAAGGGTTTTTCCCTTCACACACTACCTTTTGTTGCCTAAAGATCACTCTAGATCTATACTTTTGGTCTGACTTTGATCCTCCATCATTGTCATATTTTTCTATCTTTTTTCTTGTGAGCTCCCTTTGAGTTCCATTTTTTGTCTGGGTTTTCTACACCATCAAGAGAGAGAGATCTTAGATTTGAAGTGTTGAGGACATAAAAGAACTCATCCTGTTGAGGGGGACTGGTAACATCTTTCTATGTTCCCTTCCTAGGTGTCAAAAATACAAAAATTATTTAAAAATATTCTTGTCTTTTCTATTGGATGCATGCAGCAACTCTTGCTTTTACTTACTGCTTAATGTCTTTTACTGCATAGATCTAGATTTTGTAGCATTCATGTTGGTCAACTAACTATAGATCTAAAGAAATTGGCAGCCATATTTGATGTTAGGGATGTTTGTTAAACACATACCATTGAGGGGGACTGGTAACATCTTTCTATGTTCCCTTCCCAGGTGTCAAAAATACAAAAATTATTTAAAAATATTCTTGTCTTGTCTATTGGATGCATGGAGCAACTCTTTCTTTTACTTACTGCTTAATGTCTTTTACTACATAGATCTAGATTTTGTAGCATTTATCTTGGTCAACTAACTGCAGATCTAAAGAAATTGGCAACCATCTTTGATGTTAGGGCTGTTTTTTATGCACAGCTAAAGTAATTTTTTTTCGTATGCTTGAGATTATAATTCATCCTAACAGTTGCATGAAAAGGTAGGAACACAGAGTACATCATTAAACTAACCATTATCTAGATGAATGGTTCCAGATCCTACAACATTAAGAGATCTATCATCACCAACATAAATATGTTTGGTGTTACAATCATTTAAAGAAGAAAACGTGGCTTTATTTTTTTCCATGTGGTAAGAAGCTCCAAAATCAATGAGCCACTCATGAGAATGAGAAGAAGAAGATACATTTAATGCATAATCAGATGCTTGACAACCACAAGCAGAAAGAGCCATTCCTGAAGATGAAGTTGAAGAGGTCTCCAAATTGATGTGGTTCTTCTTCATTGTTGCTTCCTGGCTTCCATATTTTTAAAACATTTGGACTCTACATGGCCATCATGATTAAAAAATTTGCAATGTTTGTCTATTTTCTTCCCTTTGTTTGTAGTTACCTTATTAGTTTGGTGAGTTTCTTTTTCAGTTTGCGGCTGAAATTTCTTACGACCCTTGTTTGGTTTAGGACCATAATTTTTAGGATACTGCTTCTTGGGATTCTTTTGATATGGTTATTGTTGGGCTGCTAAGGCTTTCTTAGAAGCGTTTCCAGAAGTGATAAGACCAAGGTGTAAGATTTTTTCTTGTTCTCTTATCAAAGAATCACAAAAGGCATCAAAAGAGGGGTTCTTGTAGGCTGTTCCTTGAGAAATGAGGGCTTCTCTAGTGGAATGGAAGGTGGAAAAAAGTACAAAGTGTGTAGGGCCAAGCTTAGCAAGAATGGAATGGATGAGGCTACCATCTTCCTTTTTTACCTTACAACCTTCTAAAAGAAGCCTAACGGTCTTGAATTTGGACAAAAAATCTTCAATAGAGGAGAAATTATTGGGGTCCAAAGTAAGCAACTCATTTTCAAGCTGGTGGTCCCGGATTTGATTTTGAATGCCAAAAATAGTATTTAGCTATTTAAGGGCTTCATCAGGGGTGTCAATTTCAAGGATATGAAATCGAAGATCTTGAGCAATGGAAATTCCTATCAACCCTCGTGCTTGATCTTGTTTATTTTCCCATTTAGAGGTTTTATTTCCATCAATAGATTTAGTTTCTTGTCATGTGGCTATTATATAAAGCCCTTTACTTCTAAGTAAATCTACCATGTGAGGTAGCCATTGGAAATAATTGGTGTTGTTAAGAATAACCAGGAAAGAACTTTCCATTTTTGAAAATTTTGAACTAAAAAGGGCTAAATCTAACTGCTCCAATGGAAATATCTTGAAAAATTAGGCCGATTAAAAAAAATCGGCTCGAAAAACGGCTTCTAGATGAAGAAGTTATGCCTTTTGGAAAAAATTGAGTTGCAGATGCCGAATAGTTACGGGAATGGTTGAAATTTGATGATGAAGTTCTACTTTAAAAAAAAAATCCCGCCCCTTTAACAAAAACATTTTTAGAAAAAGAAGCTTTAGAAAGAGACTTGAACTCAAGACCTCTATTCTCATAAACTAACTTTACACCAAGTGAGCTAGTAAAAGGATTCTGTAATTGTTTGAAAGGAGGAAGAGGTTTTTTTTTTTTTTACTCTTCGATGTGCATGCTTTTTCCTACAAAAAAACATAAAATTTGAGCACAAAAAAATGAAAATACTACCCTTATGACAGAATGTTATATTTTCAGTCACCCTTACTGGCAACTATCCCTTTTTTCTATTTTTGATTTCTAGAGATCACACAAAGATGTGGGGAAAGAGCATACATAGCAAAAAAAAAAAAAAATCTCGTCCTCCTGATTTTGATTTTCCAACATCACACACAGTGCAGAGAAAAGAGCATACATAGAGAAGAGGGTATAGATATGACAATAGAAAAAATATATACCGAAATAAATAGAGGGAACTGAAATAAACAAAATTATTAATAAGTATAAGTGCAAAACAGATACTTTATACCTCCAAATCTAAAATGACATAACTTGGGCAACCAGAAACCTTTTCACATGAAACGAAAGGGGTTCCTCTCTATAAAAGATGCCCTTGACACAACAGAGCCATTCTCCAAGCCCAATTTTTTTTAGAAATAGTAGATCCAGAAAACGACAGTCACATGCAGTCAAACCTGCTTTGGATTTGGATAAAAAACGGATACGACCCTCCAAATAGCTCTGATACCATGTAGGAATTTACGGGGTAATTTCCTTAGATCAAAAAACAAAGGTCACCTCTCAAAAATAGATCACAAATCAGTACACCAGTATATCACGCGGTTAAAACCCTTGAAGAGGGAAACAATCTATGGCCTGAGCCAACGCGGCCACTTCAGGGAATTTATTAATATAAAATTTTTTTTACATATGTTTCTCTCATAAACGGTTACCGGAAAAATGAGCCTCCATGCTCTCTAAATAGAGATCATGGACCAATCGGGTGTTAAGCCATGGATCAAGTGTCATTAATACCGAGGAGAGAGTGAACCGTCAGATCACTATAAATTGTGACAGTCAGACTATAAGTTACAAGTGTACATAGTAAAGAAACAAACTTTACCTAACTCTACACTAGATCAAGTTATACTTAACTATTTCCTATGTGTTGGAATATCCTAACACTTTTTCACCTATGCAATGTGATCATCATTGTTGCCAGTGATAATCAAATCATCTACATACATAACCAAAATCACCAGATTTTTACCTTGTTATCGGACATACAAGGTATCATCATATTCACTTTATTGAAAGCCAACTTTCTGAAGGTATTCATCCATTTTGGCATACCAAGCTCGGGGAGCTTGTTTTAACCCATATAAAGCCTTTATCAGTTTGCAGACTTTATGTTTATGTCCTTCAATTTCAAACCCGGTGGTTGTGTCATATAAACTTCTTCCTGTAAATATCCATTGAGGAAAGCACTTTTTACATCCATCTGATGAACTTTACATCCTTGTTGGGCCGCTATTGCAAGTGTTATTCAGATGGTGTTCCATTTAGCCGTAGGAGCAAAAGTTTCCTCATAATCAATCCCATCCTGTTGCGCAAAACCCTTTGCAACAAGTCTTTCTTTGTACTTGTCAATATCACTATTTTTCTTGTACTTAATTCTGTAAGCCCATTTACATCCAATGGGTTTAACATTTGAGGAAAATCAACAATTTTCCAAGTGTTTTTGTCGAGAACTCCCTGATATTCATCAACCATAGCCTGTTACCATTCTTTATTTTTTACTACCTCTCTATAGGGAGAGGATTCAGTAAAATCATTTTCTATCAAGGAAAATTTTCCTTCACTTCTTTGTGATCTCCTTGTTCTTGTTTTATTCTTCTCATTAGGCCTTACATCTTTCAAAAGTTGAACTGCCCATTTTGGAAATTGATGTTCACTTGTTTGAGATTGTGAAAAATCACCATCATTGTAAAGAAGGTTGATGTAAACAAATGTTCGTTGATCAACCCGCATTCTGGGGGTGGAGAGTCACTGTCAGAAGAACTGTTGCTGCTAGGAGATTTGGATGAACTGCCAGAAGACCCAAACGACACTAGTGAAGAAGATGGACTAGATGAATCATTTTCAGATGAAGGAAACTCAATTTCATACCAATTTTGTGAATTTCATTGTCTTTGTATATTTCCTTTTATTTTATCACCTTTTGTTTCTAACTTTTGAAGAAGACTTTCAATTTCTTTAGCACTCTTACTCTCATTTTCATCAAAAATCACATCCCTGCTCAAAATAAATTTCCCATTAGACAAAAGTCGATACCCTTTCTTCTCATCAGAATACCCAATCATTATGCACTTAAAGCTTCGTGATTCAAGCTTAGTTCATTTTTCTTTCGGAACTAAGGCATAACATACTGATCCAAAAAATATGAGATGTTTAACTTGAGGTTTGAAACCAAACCATGCTTCATAAGGTGTGATTCCACCTAAAGAATATGTTGGAGATCAATTCCTTAAGTAGACAGTTGTATGAATTTCCTCGGCCCAATATATAGAACTTAACTTTTTGAAAGTTAACATAGATCTCGCAATTCCTAACAAGGTACAGTTCATTCTTTCTACTAGTCCATTTTGTTGTGGAGTGTAGACATTGGTAAATGACGTTTTATGCGATTATCTATGCAATACATTTTCAATTCATTTGAAGTGAATTCTCCTCCATTGTCTATTCTAAGAGTGCTAATATTCTCCTTAACTTCATTTTCAATAAGTTGGCAAAAATTTTTAAACTTTTCAAATGCTTTTGATTTTTTCTTTAAAAAATATACCCAAGTCATCCTGCTAAAATCATCAACAAAGAGTAAGAAATATATTCATCCTCATAGAGAATTTTGTAAGGGTCCACAAATATCATTGTGAACCAATTGCAAACGCCTGTTTGCTTGCCATGAAATTGTCAGAAAAGTCTTTCGATGTTGTTTTCCATAATTCCAAGCTTCACATTTTTCATTTTCCCGTTTGAAGGTTGGAAGTCCCTTAACCATTCCTTGTTTTTGTAACTGAGAGAGACTTTCAAAGTTGAGATGGCCATATATTACATGCCACAATCTGATTGGTGAAATTTTTGTGCTTACTGCTCCTACAGAGTCAAAATATCTTGTAATAATTGTCCCTTTCATCCTTAACAGTTTTCCATCTTCATAAATTTTCATCAATGTTTTCATGTTCTGTTTGACAGAGTTAATTTTAACTAAGACATCCTCTATAATCACCAGATGTCCTGCTTGTTGAATCGTGACTAAAGATAGAAATTTTTTCCTAAATGCTGGGACATACCATACATTTGAAATCATTCTTTCTCCAATGCCAGGTAGAAAAAATTTAACTACACATTTTCCATAAGGTGTGTGTTTTGTTTTATCATCAAGATAGATTGAATTGATATGGAATTTTTGGAAGTTCTAAAAGAAGTCACGTAGAAAAGTCATGTGTTGAGTTGCTCCTGTATCCAAAATCCATGCATCTTCATATTCACTTCTAAGAAAGGTTAAAACATGTAAAGTTGTTGATTATGTGTTTGTGAAGACATATTTTGAACCATCATGATCATATTGATCATTTGAAAACTATGGAGTGCTTTGATGAAACTTGGGAATGTTTTCAATGGAAGTTATACAATCCTCAACATATTGTCCAACTTTGTTACATCTCCTCCAAACAATTTGACTGAAATATTTGCCTTTACCTTGATACTGCCCTCTGCCTTTGCTTTGGCCTCTATTCGAAGGTTTTCCTCTGCCTGGAATTTGTCCTCTTCCTTGATTATATCCTTTGCCTTGATTGTTTCCTCTGCCTTGAAAATTTCTCCTGCCTAAACTCTAGCCTTTGTTGAAATTGTTTCCTATTCTTTGGCTGTGACCATGACCTTGTAGATTTTGAGTTGTTTTACTTTGATTGAAATGTCTTCGCCCTCTGCTTCTCGAACTGTCATTTGAGGATTTACTTGTGCTAGCCTCTGTGAAGAAGACATCTTCCCCAATCTGTTTCTTCTTCCCAAATTTTTGTCACGTTGGGCTAACATATCACTCAACTCATCAAACTTGATCTTCTCTAATTTTCCAGTGACTTGTAAAGTTTCCAAAAAATGTGTGTAAGATGATGGAAATCTGACAATTAAAATTGTAGTTAGGAAAATTTCATCGATAGCTTGAAAACCAGCATTTATTATTTCTTGCTTGATGTTTTTTAGCAGTGAAATATATTCAAGAACATCACCACCTTTAGTTATTTTTTGTTGGAGAAGTTTTAATTGAAGATCAACCTTCTTTGATTCAGGTTGTGTATCAAAGAGATCTTCGAATGTACGCAAATAAGTCCATGCATCTAAGGTTTTTTCAATATGAATGTACATTTTGTTGTTAACTGAAGACTTTATAAGAGCTAGTACCTTGGCATTTTTGACTTCCCATTTTGCAAGTAAAGTTGCATTTGTTGGTTTATTAGGCTTAATTTCGCCATCACCTATTTCATGCCACAATTCATTATATATGAAAGTGCTTTCAATTATACTCTTACATGTCTTATAATATTTCACCCCTTCTAGCTTATCAGAATTAGAGAACAGATTAATTAACTTCGACATTGTAGTTTTGAAGTAGTGCACCAAAAGAATCAAGCACAAGAAAAAAAATGAGAAACTCATCACATGAAACATGATACATGCCACGCAAAAAGAAAACGATCTATCAGGGCTTGGCCTTGACCCTCGTATAGTCGTTGAAAAAGGAGAAAAATGACTGAGCTTTGCACTTGGCTCTAGTCAATTTTCTTTGAGTGTTTAAAATGAAATATTTTCAAAATTTGACCATTTGAAAATGCCCTTACAAATTTCTTTAAAAAAAATCTACGCGCCCCCCCCCCCTCCCCTCTCAAAGTCAAAAATTACTTGAGTTACAAATAATGACCCTTATTTCTCCGAAATAAAAATTACAAATAATAACTACTTATTACTCCAATAAATACAAATTTTTTTGCTCCAAAGGTTTACAAATAACCCCTCACACCTTCTTTATCCAAAAATATTACAAATGACATCTCCTTATTTCTCCAAAAATTTACAAATTTTATAAAATAATCACCCCAAAAAATGATCCCACCTACATTGCAAACATTTTAAAAATAACAATTTTCTCCCAAAAATCCTATCGGTCCAACAGAACTTTAATATGAGTCCTTACATCCATTTTAAATGCAACACTCTCTACAACGAGTGCTTTCTTCATCGAACACCTTTTCACACAAAATGTCTCAACATTGCTCTTTCAAATTCGTAGGATCGGTGTACTCGCTAAATGTTGGAATTGAAATAAATCATTCTTGATTGCATAATACATTCTCATTTAACAAGTAAACTTAGTTTTTCAGGTAATCTACAGATTCGGTGTTCATGGGTAAATTGCAAGGTTTTTCATTAAGGGATCTGTGGATGAGAATGCCAGGTTTTTCTCATTAAGGGATCTGCAGATGAGAATGCAAGGGATCTGCAAGGTTTACTTTTTAAATAGATTGGGCATTAAGGGATCTGCGGTCAAGATTAAGATCCTATAGTCCTGTCAGGCAACTGAGGGGAAATGAAGAAGTAGAGAATGGAAATACCCTTTATGTAACTGGTCACTCCACTCGTGTTACAGAGAAGGATCTCGAAGAACATTTCTCAAGAGAGGGAAAGGTTATTGATTGTTGCCTCGTAGTAGAACCTCAAACCAGGATATCACGTGGTTTTGGATTTGTCATAATGGACAATCTCGAGAATGTTGACCGTTGTATAAAATATCTGAATCAATCAATTATTGAAGGACGTTTCATCACAAAGGAGAATATTGAAGGAATCGGGGATAGGGCATCAAGCCCTGATATCCATGTAACTATTTAAGAGAACGTTGGTAGCATGAGAAGGGGCAGTGTTTGGGGGCATCAGTCAAAAGCAGAGAGGGAAGCGTTAGAGGATGTTGCAGTGGGAGCACGCAGAGAGTGAGTGTGAGTGCAGAATGTTGAACGCAGAACGTGGGGGGAGTTGATTTGGGATCAAATTATCCAAGGCTAATTTTCATAGGATAGTGGGCAGCATAGGATTTCAAAAAAATTACACAGTGTTTGGAGCAGCCTAGGAAAAAAAATGAATCTTAAAAAAAATGATGTTCATATTTGAAAATATAGAATCAAATAATAATTAAATTTCTTTTCCTTGAAATTTTTTTTTGACAAATTTGCATACCAATTCAATTGATGAACAATTTACTGGAGTTTTCCATAAGCTTGTAGAGTTGGAATCTCCTTCTCCCATCTACTGCATTAGTGAAGCTCTAATGCCATAATAATACCAGAAGTGTCCTCAGAGACGTAATTTTATTGATAATAGGAAAAGAAATTACATAGGAATTCCTGGAGTTTACACACGTAAACTCCAACTCTCTTAAAATTATGAAAATAACCTATTTATAAGCTACATGTGCTAACTTATTTTAGTTATGGACCACTTGATAAAACAACAAGTTTCCATTTACAATAAATATGCTTCTAACAAATCTACTAACATTATTCCTATTTTAGAGCGTAAGATACGATACTATTCTAGAGTCATATCTTTTGTAACAATATTATATTTCTAAGTGTCTCTAATATTAATTTAATTATTCTAGTTTAATAAATATTTTATCCTAGATTTAAACTATGA
This sequence comes from Pinus albicaulis, assembly GCA_034641835.2. Taxonomy (NCBI): domain Eukaryota; kingdom Viridiplantae; phylum Streptophyta; class Pinopsida; order Pinales; family Pinaceae; genus Pinus; species Pinus albicaulis. The sequence continues at coordinate 928,035,354 of CM076582.1, forward strand.
TATTTGGATCATCTAACAAATCTCATCCACCAAAAATTTCACAAGAAGATCTGCATTTAAGGCATCAACACTTATTTCTCCTTTATCCCTTGTTCTTCTGCATTCATCAATAACACATATAAAATGTGTAATTATAGTAAAACATGTGCCATATATAAATAAAGTGTCATATATATAGTTTCCAATTGTATCCATGAGTCAAAACTCAAACCAAAATATATCACAATACCGTACAAACATGAGTATAATGTGAAGTACATAATTAAAGTTGAAACACCACCATCAAAATGAAATAAAACTATTAATAGTAGATATAGAATTGAGCTCAAAATGTGACAAAAAAAAATAGAAGTGATTCATCCCTACCTGTGAGAAGGGGCATATTTTTCTTGTTGATCCTCCTGGTGACGATATGTCATAACACAACTTGATGAATTGTGTGAAGATTCAAAGTGAGTGACTTGTAGAATTGAGCTCAAAATGTGACAAAAAAAAAATAGAAGTGATTCATCCCTACCTGTGAGAAGGGGCATATTTTTCTTGTTGATCCTCCTGGTGACGATGTGTCATAACAAAACTTGATGAATTGTGTGAAGATTCAAAGTGAGTGACTTGATATTTTTAGCTTTGATCTTTAAGAACATGATGTTGTACTATTTTCTTTGATGGACCTACGAGACCAACAAGTATGGTAAGTTTCTTAGATATTGGTGATGAGGGTGGGAGCATTGGCTAGCTTGAATAGAAGGCTATGAAGTTGCTCGAGGAGAATGAAAAATAGGTGAAGCAACTGACTACAATTGAGAGCCATGAGCCTTAGGAGAAAGAGGGAAAGAGACAGTAGGCCAACCCTAGAATAAAAAAATTTATTGGGGTGGAATAATATTCCAACCATCATCATTTGGTATAAATAAAGGATAAAAGGCATGTGGAGGAGCTGGAATGCCAATGTTAGACTGATGTGGGAGAGCGTGGTTTTGAGAATCGACATCAAAGTGATTTTAAAACCTGTGTATCATATCTCTTCTTACACCTAAATGTTTTCCTCTATTTTCTACTCCTCTCTCCCTACCTCTTCCCTTATTTCTATTAAAAATTATCATTCTAAAATAAATGATAACCAATGATTTCACAAGCAATAAAATAATGTTTTTCTTTAATGAACCAATTAATTATTTGATTCAGAATAAATAGAGGAAATAAAAACAAAAAGGGAGGGACAGGTTGCTCAGTCGGTCAACATAATAGACCAAGAAGCAATATTATTATTTGAAGTTTTATCATTAATAGGAAATATTATCGATCGAACTGAAAAATAAATAAATGTGAATTTTATAAAGCTAAACCTCTGCCATTGATTATATGTATTAGAGAAAAAATTAATAACAGAAATGAGGTTGAGGTGAAATATGCATGTACTATTCATTTTATTACATTGATACACGTTAAAATTGTGAAGAAGAAGAAGATTGAAATTTGAAGGTAAGGGTTTTGAAAACCATTGCACATTTTTCTAAAAGAAACAAGCTGACAACGTAGTATATCATTTTAAATTCATATTCCATTTTATAGAACAAGAGGTGTCAAATTAACCTTTATTGGGAGTATAGGTATGGCATAATTGCGAGATGAGGGCCTCGTTTTCTTTGTGTTCATTGTGTAAATTTTTTATAACCAATGCGTATCTGAGTCTGAGAAAAATAATAAAAAAAGGGTCTTGGAGAACGGTTACAAAAATTCCAATAGAGAGGTAGCAAAATTTTGCTCATTTTCACACTAGCAAAGTCTGATGTTTTTTTTTCCCAAGACGAATGGCCTCAAGAGCTCTTGCAGAATGATTAGGATTCAAAATTGAACAACTAATCATAAATAATTACCTTCAAAAATAATTTTATTTGATAATGTGAGTGAAATATCATAGAAATGTTAAGGAGAGAAATTGTATAACAAGAAATAAATGTATAATCACTTGTATTGTAATGTAATGCAGACAAGGCAGACATTCATTTTTTGGGATAAAGTAAAAAAATATAATTTTCTGTAATTAGACTGATGACTCTCATAAAATGTTAGATCTTATGCCTGAGGAGGCCCTCAATATCTTTGACCTCCAGTGCACGCTAGCCACATAGAGGCTTCATTGCGGGAGCAATACCATAACACGTGGGTTCATATTGGGGGATATATAATGAGGAAAAAATGACATAATATATTGGGGGATATATAGGAGGTAAAGGGTTTTGAAATTGGTAAGTATAAAAAATGGAGCTCAAAGTTAATGGAAAAATACAAAGAGGTATAAAAAATGTTAATAAAAAAATGGTTACCTACAATATATAGTGAAAGTAGGGGATTTTTAAAATGGGAAGGTGTATTGGGTTTATATTAGTAAGGGGTTAAATAATGTGATTTTTAGGGGTATTTTCCAATATGTACTCAAATTAAGGGTATAGTTTAATATATTATGATCGCATGTGATATGTTAGAGGTTTTTTTAGTGAAGCCCCCGTGATCATACTGAGCCTTCACTCTTTTCTTATGGGCCTCATTAATCCTAGCTGCATCTCGATGTTGCTCATTGAGATGTTCAAGATAAATGAGGAATTCTTTGAGACTTGAAGTTTTTGGAAGGAGCTAAAAAACTAGTTTAAGGGAAGGAATCTCACACTCAACGGGAAAGATTGATTCCAAACCATAAACCAGTTGGAAAGGAGTGAATTCGGTTGTAGCCTTAACTAACATCGGATATTCCCTAAGTGCAAGATACAACATGATATGCCGATTGGACATAGCTTTATTGATTGTCCTTTGGAGGATAACCTTCAAGGATTTTTTCATGGCTTCAGCCTTCCCATTAGCCTGAGGATAATATGGAGACGAATGCTCCTACCAGAAACCTAATTTAAGAGCCAATTCAGCCATCATGGAGTTCTGGAAATGACTACCATGGTCAGTGACAATATCTTTAGGAATACTGAAGTGAGAAATGACTTGGTTGAATAGAAACAGGGTTGTTGTTTCACCATCGTTCAAGAAAGTAGGCATAGCCTCAACCCACTTGGTGAAGTAGTCCAATGCTACGATAATGTACTTGTGACCCTTCACCGAAGGTGGGATACAAGTAGTAAAATCAATTCCCCACTTAGTGAATGGACCGACAGTGATAACATGAAAGAGAGGAGCTAGATGAGTGCGCATATTCCGAGTATAAATTTGACAATATTTGAAAATCGAGGGCCAAAAATATCTGCCACGCAAAATATTCTGAGCTGTAGCAAGCCTAGATAAATGAAGACCACAAGCTCCAATGTGGCAATCATTTAGAACAACCCCAGCTTCATCTAGAGTTAAGAAACATCTAAGGATCGAATCAACCACACGATGATACATAGTGTCACCAATAATAAGATAATTTTTTTCTAAGTGACGTGATTTTATACGCTCATATTTCAAAAAAAGTGAGGGGAAAATTCAAAGTATGGAGATAAACAATAATATCTCCATACCGAGGATCTTGTGAAGAAATGAGGATAAGATGTTCATCAGGGAATGACTCCTCATAAATAATCTCATCTCCACAAGGAAACTCATAGATCAACTCTGCAAATACCAACGATATATTGGGTTTGGAAAATAGGAATTCGATATTGAATTCTTGTAGAATGACAATTCATTGATTTTGTTTGCTCCCAATCACTTTCCTACTCAGAATAAATCGAAACGGATTGACAGCTACCAAAACATAAGTTTTGCAAAGGAGAATGTAATTCCTAAGTCGCTGGACATCATGAACGGCTGCTAAAGCTAACTTCTCAATGGGAGAATATCGCAATCCAGGACCTACCAAGCCTCGGCTTAGATAATAAATAAAATTCTCACAAAGAGAATCATCCTTCTGAACTAGAACCATGTCTATAGTAGGTTATGACGTAGCGAGATTCAAAAGGAAGTCTCTACTATAATCAGGTGGACTCAAGAAAGGAGCAGAGGTCAATTCCTTTTCCAAAGCATTGAACGAGAGTTGAGAAAAGGCATCCCATAGGAATGGAACTCCATTCTTCAACAATCTCATAAACCCTTTCGTAACCTCAACATAGTTAATGATGAATCTCCTCAAGAAATTGGGTTTCCCTTGAAGACTTTGAAGTTGATGAATAGAAGATGGGGGAGGCAACTGGAGTATTGCCTCAACCTTGAAGGGATCTACCTAAACACCTTTAGTAGACACTATGAATCCCAAAAAACGACTGGATGTGACGATGAAAATCCACCTGTTCAGATTCAATCGGATTTTGTAATGACGACATCTTTCAAAAATTTGTTAAAGATGAGAAGGATGATCAATTCTATTTCGAGAACGAGAAGCTAAATCATCCAAATAAGCTTCGATGATGTGCTTGATATCATGGAAAGCATAATACATGGCCCATTGGAAAGTAACTCCATTTTTAAGACCAAAAGGCATCTTCTTGTGTGCAAATGTACCCCAGGGGAAAATAAAAGCAATCTTGTGTTGATCTTCAGGATGGATGGTAATATGATTATATCCCAAGAAACTGTCCATGAAGGAGAAAATATCATTCCCCACACACTCATCAATAATATAATCAATAGATGGTGTAGGGTAATAATATTTAGGACATGCCTTATTCAGATCTCTGAACTCAATGCAGACACATATCGTTCCTTGTTTCTTGTCCACAATAACTGGATTCGAAACCCACTCAATCAAAGGAATAGGGTATATGAAACCTGTCTTAAGGAACTTCTCAACCTCGTCCTTGATAGCTGCGGTTTTCGTAGGGTTGACCGAGTGAAGCTTCTATCATATAGGCTTAACATTATTTTAAGTCTTTATCTCGTGTTGTAGAAGAGATGGATCAATTCCCGGCATTTCCTCATAAGACCAAGTGAAAACATCACGAAACTATTTAAAGAGATCGGTATAAATATGAATCTCTTCAGAGGAACATTCAACTCTGATGAAAACATTCTCTATAACATTGGCATTCCTGGAAATGTTCACCAAGATCGTCTCTAAGATGACAGCCATGTTCCCTTCAGCAAAAATCTATACTAGAGCCAAAGGGTTCAAGATTTTGTGAACGGGACCAATAGACACAAGGCTAGACAATCTTGACTCAAACTCTTGCAAATTAGGTAGAAAATATAACCAATGATGCTAATCATCCAACGGTCTTTCCACATCGGTAACTCCCTCAAGGATAGCCTCCTCAAATGGCAGAATAGTATCGAGGTAGTCCTGAGTAGAAGATGAGTTAAGTGTCCAAGTTGGAGCCACATCTCCATCCAAATCCTTCGGTGAAAGAGAAACTATATCGGAATATGCAGAGTCAACAATAGAATGATAAGCAATATCTGCTGTAGATATAGGGAATGCCATTCCACCCACTTGAACTTCATCTAATGTGGCAGTAGAAGAAGGTAAGGTCCAAGGGTTCGAAAAATAATGAGTTCGATAGAACACCCTTCAAGTAGGAGCCCTGGAGGATGAAATAACATTGACATGAACAGAAGGAGGCAGAAGATCAAAGGTACCCATCAATGTGATATACATTCTGACTCCTAGATTCTCCATGGGTTGCTTGGCATCATTCACCAAGGGAAAAGTATAGTCAGAAGATGCGTCAGGATCTATCGTAGAATAGTAAATCTAATCAATAGTGACAATCCTCCCTTCATGGGGAAAAACATGACGCGAAATAATGACGAAGCAATGGCATCCATCTCATAAATCCAATTCCGCCCCAATAAAATTTTGTAGTCTAAATTTGCATCAACTATCTCGACTTCAATATTGACAACTTTACCCCCAACATAGATGGGAAAATCCAGAACAATGCCATGTGGCCTGTGATAATGACCATCAAATGAAGTGACGAGAGTAGGTGAAGGAATGAATTGAGGAGATCCAATGGCTTTCCAACATGAGATAGACATGACACATGTGGAAGCACCCTCATCGACTACCATTTGAAAATATTGACTTTCTGATACATAGATTTGATCTGAAAAGCCATGTGATGAGGAAGTCTCTTATTAATATTTGACATATTGAATGTGATCATAAGAGATTTCTTTGGATTAATTTCCCTGATTGCAGTGAGCAGCGCAATCCTTTGTGTTGGGCACAACTTGAGTACCTCCAACGCAGACATAGCACAAGGAATCTGAGCTAGATATTCAACAATGGAGTAGTTTTGGGCTTCCTTGGCATTAGGGTTGATTTTCAAACATTTAGCATAACCTTTCGACATGCGAGGTATAGGCTCAACTGTAGGCATCTCAATTTGGAGTGGCTCGGAAGTATCGTGAGTGGCCTTAGCCTTCAAAGACTCAGATTCACCATAATCACATGATCTCATGGCGACATCAACATGAGCACTCACCATATATACATTTGAAGAATATTCCCCTTTCTGGTTGCCCCCTGTGGAAGCTCTAGTATTTTCATTCACACTAACAAGCATTTTCTGCCCTTGGGGAAAAGCATTAGTCAAGATAACCTGGGAACTAGAGGAACCCTGCTGAGCTAAAAAGCATTGAGCATCCTGAATCTTAGGGCAGAGATGAGTGAGATGGTCTCTCATGCATAACTTGCATGGAAACTTGAATTTATTCTTTGACTCTCTCTTACCCTCTCCAACATTATCATTGGATTTGTTCGCATTACCCTTCCCATCCTTATTTTTCTTATTGATATTTCGTCCCTTCTTCTTCCCATCGGATTGTTGATTTCCTTTGGGTTAGAATATTTAACAACATTAATCATTAAGGGCTAGGAAGGAGTTGACACTCATGACGTAGCCTAAATAGAAGGAGCAGATTGTAGAGACAACTGCTGCAATTGATTTAAAAGGTTAGCTGTGCTACTATTGACAGAACAGACAAGCCCGTCAGCATGAGGACCTGGCTTTGGTTTGGCTAAATCTATTTTGGAATGAGGATCATCAAGCAAGATCTTATTAAGAATCCCAGACTGAGAATAGACCAGTTCCAACTGCTGGGCTCTAAATATAGCTTTCACCTCAGTAAATACCCCAGAAAGAGATACATCCTTCGATATTTCTGGCTATAAAGATTTGAGGAACCATTCGATAAGGAATTCATTGGGAATATAGGATTTAATTAGCCTATTCCTTCTCCTCCATTCTTGAATATGGTCAGAAATGTGTGTTGCCTTACCTTGCTAGAAATTGGCCAGAAGCTCAGTCCTAGCATCATAACGAATGAGCAACTGAAAATCGTTCAAAAATATGGTAGCCAACTCATCAAACGGAGCAAAAGTGCCCCAAGTAAGCTCAATGTGCCACTTAGCAGCATTTCCATTTAGGGTGCATTGAAATAACCTCAACCTAATTGAATCATCAATGAGGGAGTTCGATGAACATCATAAATGGAAAGTGGTAACATGGTCGGTTGTATCCTCACCAGTCTTCCCTTCAAAATTTGGAATATCTGATGGAATTTTAATAGGGATCGGAGGCCAACCCGGGCTGTACCAGATAGGATCATTAAGTAAAATTTGACAAATCTGGGAAATTTAGAGTTGTCAAGAATGGTAAGCATGGAGGATCCTGAGAATTCCATCGACCAACGGAAGGATTCCCAACATTTGAAAAGAATAACCTAGATTTGTTGAGGCCCCAGGTTGCCATGAATTGTTCGTAGAAAAATATAAACCATAAGAAAAATATTTTGGCCCAGAATAACTCGTAGTAGGAACCCCCATCCCCCCCCCCCCCACCGTAGGGCTACCATAAACAAGGATATTCCTCCCCCAATTGAAGTATTAAATGAAGATGAAACCCCTTGGTAAGGGTTCCAAGCATTAGCGAACAGAGAGAAACCCTGAGAAGCACCTATGGAGGAGAAAGGAACATTCCCCCACTAACCATACATAAACTGATCCCCAGTTCCCAACCCAATGAAAGTAGGGTTCCACCCTTGAAAAGCATTAGAACACTGTCCTCGTAGAAAAGGATTAAAACCTTGACCTTGAACGGAGAAAGGAAAAGAACCTAAGGAAGGGTTCGAATGAGGGATGTGACCACTTCTGAAGGGGAAACCCTGAAAAGAAGATGAGAAGATGAGCCACTAGCCATAGAAGACATGGGTTTGGAGACAACAGTAAGAGAAACTGAAGGAATTACACTAGAAGGCATCCCAAATGAAAAGGGACCAACATGGGAAGTAAAAGCTTGGGTGCCCCCACTTTTAGATGGAACAGAGATAGAGCCAAAAATTGCAATACTGGGAGTGATGGTTGAAATAGAAATGGTACCTCCTCCCTCAGCTGAAAGAGAAGTATGCACACTCGAATTACTCATAGCTGAAGTTGTGTTCCCAGCTGTGGCCATCAAAAGCAAAGAAAGAAAAATAAGAGGGCTAGTCAGTCTGTGAGACGGAAGCCCAACGTACAATATAATGTTCGAAAAACTAGTAGGAAGAAGAGAGGAAGGAGTAACTTGAGGTTCAGGAATTTCTTCAACCTCAACTTCTTTTTCTGAAAAAATGACCCAAGAAAGGAGTGGAGTACTCATTTCTAAATCATGACTAGCGCTACAACTACCCCGGGAAATAATAGTCCCAAGCGGAGGATCACTCTTTAATGCGTTTGCAACTACTGGTTGGAAATAACCAGTATAACTTCTCCTACTCCTTCTTAAAGAAGACTCTACACTCGTAGGAGAGAGCCCACAAAGCCTCCTCGATCAACGAACCGATCAATCAGCCACTTTTAATAATTATGAGATTTTATGTAGACTCAAAAAATCACAAAGCTATGACAATCTAGGAGAAAAGTGCACTCTCTACAAAAATTTCCCTAAGATTCAAAAATCAAGCAACTCTCAGTTATTTCTGCTCTGGGTTATTAGGACCAGACAACAAAATACAAGAAATCGAAAATAAGGACCTTCCAAGAATAGTCTAGGGTAATTACGCCACAGGCCTACTAGCGAAGGTAACACAAACAGTTACACTGACCTCCTAACAAAAGCCTTTGTCAGTGCAAGTACCCAAGCTTCACAAGGGCACCCTTTAGAAGTAATAATGAGAGTGATGCAACGTTTCCCTCAAGTACCACTGGTATTCCCCCCCGCAATCACCTATGTGATACCTAGGAATAACAACTATGGATACCAGTTCGTATTGGCAGCCAGGCAGAATGGTCTTTGGTCAGGATCTAGAAAATAAGAGAGGGGGTATCTCCCTTCTCTGCCTTCACTTGCCCTTTTTCTTGACTCTCTAGAGGAAAGCTTTCTCGGTCCACTTAACGAGGCTGGATTTCACTCAGTAATCAACTTCTATGTTTGAAATTTTGAATGGCCTTGGAGAGTTAACTATCAACTCACCTATTCCAAGACCCTACCAACCTAGACTAGTTGGTGTATATTAATGACAACTCAAAAGTTCTAGTTAATTTTAAATTATGCGCTTTATTTTAATGGTTGTTCTTTTTAATTCAGGTTAAACGGAGAATGCAACTTATGATGTTTTGACACAAAAGAGAAATCAATAGAAACCTGCTACATGCATATGAAACTTTTTCTTCGATGAAAGATATTTCTACTCAAGTTCTAGGAAACAACTAATAAAATCAAGAAATATTTCTTTTATTTTCAAGATCACGCTCACACACTCAAAAACTATCAAAAGACTAAATATGTTTAACAGTGCAACTACACTAATGCAAAATTACCAATGCCAAATGCAGATTCTAGGACTACTTAAAAGGGGAAGCAAATGAGTTTCTCGACAAGATAGGTCTGATCAAATTGACACAAAAGCAAAGAAAATCCCAAAACAAGGAATTCCTTGGACACAAATGCCAGAAGAAACTTGATACAAGAGGAGACAAGTCTACTCAAGAACCTCTCTCAAAACCAAACAATCTGGACCAAAATGACAAACTACAAACTTGCTCCAAAAATGATGAAAACCATAAAACAAAAACCAAAAGTGAAAGCAAAGGAAAAAAGAAGAAGTTTTTTTAGCCTTTTCCTTTTTAAGGAAATAGAAAAATCTCTTTGAGAAAAGCAGAAACTACCAAAGACTTCAAATCAGAAAATTGAGCAAACAAGCAACTCCAAATTCCTTAAGGAAAACATATCACTTTCATGACGGGACTTAATAAATGGAATGAAGTAACTAAATTAAGAAAATTACTTGAAACAGAAGTATAAAACTCCAGCAATCACAAAAACTTTAAGAAACCAAGAAGACAACTTCAAGATTTTCCAGAAAATTTGATCTCAAGAAACCAAGAAAACAAAGCAAGCCAACTAGCCAAAAACCAAAATGTGAAGCAATAACAAGGCGAAGCATGAGAAAACCGACACAAAATCATTGTTCTGAAATTTCAAAACAACCAAGGACCTCAGAAATAAGTCCTAGTTGAAAAACTAAAACTAAAACTTCACCAAGCAAGGCAAACCCTAGGTTGACTAGGTTTTCAAGAAAGAAAGAGAGAATTTGATACACAATAGACAAAAAGACTATCCAGAGACATCAAAGGTTCTACAAAAGTGGCCAAGAATAGGAAAAAAGACCTTATAGGACTCCAAAACCTAATTTTTCATTTGAAACTGATCATACACATGTTGGCAGTGTACAATGTGCGTGCATATGCATCAATGTCTAAGGAAACTTGTGTATACGCGTGTTTCTTTGGAATAGAATGAGTGTATACATGATTGTGTGCACTAAAAGTTGTGTATAAAATAGGCAGCAAAGAAAAAATAAAATATTCAAGCCTGATCCAGAAGATCAAGACTTTTTCTAGGATGGATAAAGAACCAATAAGACTGGAAAAGTGATCAGATCAGTTAGGGAACCCAAATCCAGAGTAAACAACCCGAACTAGGAATTACATGGATATAAGTAACCAGAGGAGTCACCAATTCTGTTGCGGGTGAAACTACCCTAAGGTCTGGGTTGAGGGAACTAAAAGATCGGAAGGCATACAACAACAAGAAGCAATCAAACTCAAGGTCCTGAATTTGCTTAATCTAGTAAACTTGGGAGAGATGACCTTACCCGTATGTCCTACGTTTGAGGTCGTTCCCGCAAGGTGCAAAACCTTTGCTTCTCCACGTGCTTCAATACCCACAACTCACTCAAGACAAATCACATAGACTATTTGTACAACATATATATCCTAAATTTTAGTGCTTAGATCATATAAGCTTATAGAAGATAACATGAAATTAACAATTATGAGATCATTAACATCTATAGAAATAATATAAGATCACGACATCAGGAACGGGAAATACTTTATGTATTGATGTATGTAAAATATTTGTAGAAATATGACTTGAAATCAACCATGGCTCCAAGCAAAACCGTCATCTAGATCCATCCAACCCAAGCCTCAACAATGTTCTTCCATAAAGGTGCACAAGGATGTCACATAAGGGAGGTGAACATCTCAAAGAAGGAAACACAGGTTTCCTGAACCTGGGAAGTGCAGGAGGCACAACGATAATCAGATTTGATCTGGGCTAAAGAGGCTATAGTATCAATACCTATCTCTCTCCTCCCTTAGGCCTTTCCCATTACATGTATTTATACCTCCTCAAAACAATTTTTTTAGTTGGGAAATAGTTTGGCCACAGGCTCCTATAGGTGGGCTTCCAGTGTAACCCGTAAAATCCACCCAAATAATAGGGAGTTTTGTATTTTTTTAATGTTTTAAATTTTATATGTGGGTCAGAAATGAGTGGACCCGCAACTGCACACGTTTTTGACAAGGCAGAGTCGTGTATGGAATTCAAAATATTGTTTTTTAAGAAAATGGCCCAGTTTGAATGGAAAGGGCTGCCCAAGGCCAATGCATAGATCATCAAGTATATAAAGGTGATAAATGATGCTATAACAATAGTAATCAACAAAAATATTAGGCCAGTAAAAGAAAAACCTTAAGATTGTGTATGCAGTTGATCTAGTTGCAAAATGTTCGCCAATGTGGAATCCTCCTAACACAGAACCATGAGAAGCTGCAATTTTTTTATTAGCAAACGTGTTATTAATGCACCTCAACAATAAGCCATCATGAGATCTATGGTACAACATAGTATATAAGATCAAATATTTAGAATATTCAATACATAAACATTTTCACTGGAACTTGTTCATATATTCCAGGCATTTTTTATTTTGTAAATAGAAAACTAGATCCATGTACCATGGGTGATAAACCATGTCAATATATTGTTTATTAATAAAAAATAAAGCAGACAGAGACTCATCGCTTGAATTACTTGGCTCTGGATGTTGAGCTAGATGAAAAGCGAAGTCACGTCTCTTTATAGAATTGGAAGTGGTAATTGTTCAATCATGTTCTTGTATATTGGCAAGCCAATGTGCAAGTTTCCCTGAAATTAAAGTCTAGGATAATAGAAACTTGAAAGAGGTAAAGATGGTCAAAGTGATCATGATTAAGATGGTCAATGTGATCAACATGACATTTATAATAAACATCCATATCACGATGATCGATCTGAATTATATTCCCAATCATATCGTTGATATCCAACTGCATGGCTCTATGAAAGGTGGCACTTGCATTAATTGAGTCTAATTGCATGTGTTCTTAAGTAGAGGTTCCCCAATGAGTGGTGAAAGTGGTTTTATACTTGTGAACTTTCTTCAAGTGTATCTAGTTGTAACCAGAAAAACCATCCAAAACTGACATAATTTGTGATCCTGCAACTTGTTGCAAAATCTAATCCATATTAGGAAAGGGAATATTGTATTTAACACTAGCTTTATTCAAGGATTGATAATAAATGCACAAGATAATATCCCCATTTTTCTTTCTAACCAGTACCGTGTTTGCTACCCACCCTGAATACTTTACTAGAAAAATGATGTGGGCCTTGAGCATCTTTTATATCCCTTTTCGAATGGCAGATTCAAGTGAAAGAATGTTGTATAATTCCAGGATCAAAACCACGGAGATCCTTATATTACCAAGCGAATACATCAGATAATTCATTGAAAATGGCAATGAATTTCTCCTTTTATTGATTGATTCATTGCTTAGGATCGTCATGGGTTCCAATATCAATTGAGATATTTTCGCCAATTTTCCTTTTTGACTCCTCTACATGATATTTCGTCAATGAAGAAACATCATTGGGAGATAAATAAATTTATAATAGAGAGAGGTCGAATGGATACTTGACTTCCTTTAGACATATGATTTGATTGTCAATGACTCGTTGATTTTGAATGAAGGCGCATATGCTTTCATCATCCTAGAAAACTTGTTAATATTCCTCATTATTAGGAAAATAAGGCCTATACAAATATTTAAAAATGCAATTAGGCCTATGAAGTAGAAATGTTTGAGAGAGACTAGAAGCATTAACATCTAATCGACCAGGTAAAGCATTAAGTTCCCTATGAATATGATTAATTTTAAAAGCATCCAAAAAAGATATTTTTTCCCAAATCAATTAGGCATAACATTTAATCAAATTTTTATTGGGAGAATAAATCTTTTTGAAAAGATTAACAACTAATTCAGAATCACCATATGCAGTTAGGGATTTGCATCCTAAAGCAAGAGCTTGTTCAATCCTTATGAGGAGGGTTTCAAATTAGACAACATTATAAGTATAGTTAAAATCAAGTCTAAAGGTGTATTGGTGCAACTCACCCTGAGGTAAATATAAAATAATACTGCCACCATTATCTTCATGAGATGAGGCATCATTAAAATGCAAGTACCACAACTGGTCATCAAATTAAGGCTCACCAATTGGGGGAACATCTTCTTCCATAAAGAGGAAATAGACACTCGTTTCTTCCTCAACATAATTAGCATTATGTTTAGGTAAGCCTTCAACGAAAGGAGTAATATAACCTTCCATATAGAAAATAATGTTCTTATCATTCTTGGGGATAGTCATGTGTGTTCCATCAAAAGATAAATACCCTCCTCTGTGAACCTGTCAGTCTCTTCCCAATATGATAGAATAATTAGAGACAGAACTATACACCACTCCTTTGTTACATGTAGTCCTTATTTTTTGGCGAGAACGAACAACTAGAGTAACATATTTAATAATTCCTATAGAATATTACAAGGAGTTATTAAAACCTACATTTTTTCAAATGGTGTCATCAATACATGAGAGACCAATTTGTTCCATGATGATTTTGGTCATGAAATTAGGTCCAGATCCTCCATCTACTAGGAATAAATGAGTGATTTTATCATGGATCTTCATAAAAACATAGAATGTGGAAGTCATAATTGATTAGGACGGTTAATGGAAAAACTTGTTTCGTGGTAATCTTCTTCAGAGTGAACTTCTAGCCAATTTATTGGAGCAAAAAATTTCCCTTCAAGGAACAATTTTAATTGCTTTTGTTGCACAAGGATGGTGACCATATCAAGCAACAAATTGTTAGCCGTGATGTTGGCCATTTGAGTCACGATGCTAAAACTGGAAACGAAGTCAAAGAAAAGGAGGGAGATGAATGCACATTTTGGGTAGAAGGAGAGGTATTTACATATGAACGATTGTCGACTAGATATGAGGAATTTTCATTGGATTCCTATTTAGAAGATCATTCTTTAGAAATGCGAGATTTATGATCGCTTCTTGTTTCAATAGCTAAAACATATTCCTAATCAACCCAATCAATATTAGCCATAGTAAGGTCAAACCTCTTACCAAAAAATCTATCCTTAGCACTCTTACAGATTTGACAAGTTTTTCTGTCATGATACTCTTTAGAAAAATTGCACCATGGGTGATAAAGAAGAGGGACAGGTTGATAGGGTTGTTAAGTTGCATGAGCATTCCCATATAAGTGAAATATTTGAGTTGTGAATTGAGTCTATGTTCATATGAAATCAACCTATTATTCATATTTTTTTGAGTTGCAAAATCAAGGTTACATCCGCTTGATTTGCTTTACTTTCAAGAGGAATACAGGTTCTCCTAATTTGTGCTTCGTATTCAAGGAAAATTTTCAAGGCATATTCAAGGATAGTGACATTCTTTACTTCAAGCCACTGACGATAAGGAGGAGGTAATGCACTGTAATCGTTTCATCGCAATAGCTTGTTTTTGGGGACAAATGATCTCAAGGACCTGATTATAAAGCTTATTAAAATGCAGATTATAGTTCTTATTATTATTGCCCTTCAGGAAAGAAACACTATTATAATCGTGTAACAGATCAATCAGACTCTGGGGCTCATCTTAAGTAGACTTGAACCAATAACATAGATCATCCTAGGTGTTAAAGGATTTTGAAGGTAATTCAAATAAATCATCGACGACCTTACCAGCTAAAGAATTAGCAAGTAGCCACATGTAGGTATCATTGTCGTTTTCCCCAATATTGCGACAAGTGTTTGAAAAGGAAATCAGGTGTTCATTTGTGACAATAGTACCATCTATGAAAAAATTAGATAGATGATCCTTACACTTAGGGAGAGGAGCATTTGCAAGGGCGAGGTTCAACGAAGATTGAATATGCCAAGGAGTGGTGTTAGCATCCTCTTCAAACTGAAATATTACAACTTTTCAAATGAATTTAGTTGGATTGGTATTGGATGGTTGAAGATTAAAGGACATGAGTAAATAGAACCAATCTAGATGGTTGGAGTTGTAATAGAACCAGAACTAGAAGAAGATGACTCATAAGAAGTGGAACCTTGAGTTGCACTTGAAGATTGACTCTGAGTCCCAGGCATGATTCGCTTAGCGGGTAAGGTAGTTCATGATGAACTGGTAAGTATTTGAAGAAAGCGATGGCGAATTTCTACTTCTAAGACAATTCTACCACACTAGATTTCATTGATGTGAGTATATTTAGGGCTATAAGCTCTAAGGTTTCTGGAAGTTCATGACTCACTACTCATACAAAGTTAGTGACGTGGATTGTGTACGAGATGGCATTCAAGTTCACATTGTTGGTTAACAAGGCCTCATGCTCATCAACTTTGTCAATCTCACATGATATAAAACAATAGTCATGATTCAATTGTTGAATGTTAGAAGCGTTGTTCAAGATATAATTGATCAATGACCTAGCAATGTTTCATTGATCATTCAATTGAGGGATTAAACCAGGTTACATATTAGATTGAATTTTCATGAATTGGAAACAGATCATGGAAATTATGAGATAATAGATTAAGGGTGATTCTTGTGCTCACGTTGATGTATTCGCCTTCGTAGAGATTCCTTTCTTTCTTCCAATTCGATGTCTCAAGAAATGATGGCCCATTTTCTTGCACACTCCTTGTCATAGGCTAAATTTTGAAGTATAAAATCGAGTAAAAAATGGGATATGTTAGTTTGATCACAAATCCAAAAGCCATGATTGGGTTGTTCTAATGATTGAATAGTCATAGATTAATTAGGATTTTAGAAAAACCGAAGGAACTAATCACTCCCCCATATGGGTCGCCAGTCACCAAAAAGATGTTGATGATTGTTTTAAGATCAACAAACTTTAAACAAATCAACTCCTTGAATATTATTATCACAACTAGATAGTGAGACATTGTTCTTAGAAAATTAAATTGGAGTTTGTGTTTTTATGTTTTATATCTTTTTTCTATTCTATAATTTAAGAACATATGAAAAGATATTTACATCAACAAATGAAATAACAATATATACATGAAAAATTACAATATTTACTACTGAAATGCAGTAGAAAAGCCATAAGAGAATGAAAATTTTCAATCATACTTAAAGAAGGCAATGAGCTAATTAGACTTTGGGCTAATAAGCATTAAGTTTTGTAGAGAATAGGTTGATGTAAACATGACAAGAGAAAAGGTAGAGAGTTAATGAGAGCTTAGGCTAAAATGGCTTGAGCTAATCAGACTTCTGGCTAATAAGCATTAACTTTTGTAGAGAATAGGTTGATGTAAACATAACAAGAGAAAAGGGCAGAGAGTTAATGAGAGCTTAGGCTAAAAAACCCTTAAGTTTTGTAGAGCATGAGCTGTTTTTGAAAACCATAGAAATTCTTGAATAAAAATCAATTTTAATAAAAAGGCCTTAAGTTTAGCTTATGCTAAACTTAAGTTGTTTTATGCTAAACTTAAGTTGTTTTAGAAAACAAGAGGAACCGTTGAATAAAAATCAATTTTAATAAAAAGGCATTAAGTTTTTTTTTGAGCATAAGCTGTTTTAGAAAACAAGAGGAACTGTTGAATAAAAATCAATTTTAATACAAAGAGATATTAGGCAATTTTAATAGAGAGAGATATCGGGCAATAGAATTGGAGAAAAGAGGGTTGATTTTATCCAATTTATGGCCGCATATCAAAGTTAGCAAAGTTACTTGAGAAGCTCAATAATTTCAGATCAGAATGATCTCTAACTTCTGCCTCAACCTGGTAGTGGACAGTCACCCGCAACATAGGTAGTGGACAGTCAGCCGCAACTCAGGCATAAATTTTAATTATGAGAGTATTGAGAATTTTTTTATGTTACGGAAAAGATATTATGAGAGTATTGAGAAACTTTTGTTTTATGTAAGCCAATCATTTCATATTGAATTTTATGGTGTTGGAATTCTAGGGAAAAACACGATCTTTTCGCTAGATATACTTACACTTTCAGTCGCTCAGATGAGCAAATTATCATCCCGGAGTATTATGCTCCAGCGACCATGGAAAAGAAAACGGTGGCCACGCAAAGTGCAAGATATTATTTGTCGTTCGTTCAATGACTGACCTAACATTTACACAGTAATGCGTCGCTTTCATGTCAAGAACATTTCAAAAGAACACCCGTCAGTCCTTTTCAGAAATCTCAGCCACGCCATTTGGCAGCGTGTGGGTCAAATTTACCATTCGCTGAGGAAGGCACGTGGGCCACTGAAGGCCTACTCCAAAATTTATCCTTTTGCATGACCATCGAACGGTGTTTACATTGTACAATACCGAAAATTTCGCCCCTTAAAAATTTTTAAGGCACGTGGGCCACTGAAGGCCTACTCGAAAATTTATGCTTTTGCGTTTTGCATGACCATCATACGGTGTTTACATTGTACACTACCGAAAATTTCGCCCTTTAAAATTTTCACGGTTTAAATTAGGGCGGCGTTTTTTTCTTACGGA
Source organism: Pinus albicaulis (assembly GCA_034641835.2). Lineage (NCBI taxonomy): Eukaryota > Viridiplantae > Streptophyta > Pinopsida > Pinales > Pinaceae > Pinus > Pinus albicaulis. The sequence goes on from CM076582.1 coordinate 928,053,487, forward strand.
CGCCCCCATATTTGTCTCGGAAAGCTTTAGGATAGGAATAAGGTAAAAAAATTTTAAAAATATTAGATAGGTAAAATTTTTTTAAAAATATTAGATGGTTGGAGTGTTTGAATTATTTTTTCTTATAGTGAAAATAGATTCAACACTATCAAGCTATGTTATCACAAAGGAGTTGTCTACCAAGATAGAGGAATTAATGGGACTACTGAAATTGGCATGAATTCGGGTCAAAAACTTAAGAAATCTTACAGTAACTGTGTTTGAATCATGTGTTTGATGACGGAAATGGATCTTAAGAAATCTTACAGTAACAGTGTTTGTAATCATGATTTTGATGGCGTAAATGGATCTTATGAAATCTTACAGTAACAATGTTTGAATCATGATTTTGATGGCGGAAATGGATTCAGCATCATCAAAAACCTCTAGAACATCCAAAATATTAAAGTTTGATAGTTATAAGGTGGATTTAAAAAAATCTCTACCAGATTTTCTTAAAATCTTACCTAAATTTCCATGATTTTCAAGGCAAAAAAGCAATTTAGTTAGAATACCGCTATCATAAATGAGAAAGGAAACACAAAAAAAGAAAAGAAAAAACAATCTAATTTAAAAGTTTCCTAATCAATAAACTAGAAGGAAAAAAAAAAAAAAATACAGATTTAATTTTAATTTTCATTATAGTTTCAACTAAATTTACAACCTAAATTTCAACTTAAATTTTATTAAAATACTAAATATGCTCACAAAACTTGTAAACTTTTAGTAAACTGGAGAAAGATAGATTTATTGAATGTTGCTTTTTGATATTAATGGAGAGAAACTACCTTTTCTTTTTTCTTTGGAGAGAGAGATTCCCTTTTTATATTAGTGGTCCAAGGAGTAGAGCAAACACCTATCATTATACCTTTAGTTTTAGGTAGGGTTATAAAGCCTTCTTTTGTTATTGGTAATGGTTAACCATAACAACTGTAGAAAAGGGTGTTTTTGTTCATTTTCTGTTTTTGGTAGGTTTTTAAGTGAGAATGGTGGCAACTTTCAGTTTCTGGGAATAAAGCTATCAAAAATCCTTTTTGGCATCCAAAATTTTGAAATTTGACAATTCTAACTAGTATTTTCAAAAATTTCTACCAGATTTGGAATTTCCATTTTTTTTAGACTATACTTAACGTTGGAGTTGTATTAAGTGCCACTTTTTGGAGTTTTTTGTGGATTTCTAGGCAGAATAAAGCAAAAAAAATTATGGTGAAATCTTGATTTCTGTCATTTAAACTGGTTTTTTTAACTACATATATGAATTCAATGCCTTGAAAAACTGAAAAACCTATGAGGCACTTGGATTGTGCATAATTTACCCATTAAACTTGTGAAATAGGAAAATAAACAAGAAAACTTTTCAAAAACTCTACACTTCAAAACAAGTCTTCCAAGAAATCTTGATTTGTGTTATTTAAACTAGTTTTTTTACTGTATATATGCATTGGAGTTGTAATTGCTACTTTCTGGAGCTTTTTGTGGATTTAGTGAAAAAAATTGTACTGAAATCTTGATTTTTGTTATTTAAACTTTTTAACTATATACATGGATTCAACATCGTGAGAAACTTCTAAAGCAATTTGATTGTGCAAAGTTTACCTATCAAATTTATGATTATAATGAAATTTATAATTTCAATGAATACCTGAGAATTGCATTCTTCCTATCTCTAAAAGAAAACACTTTATTGATACAAAACTATCCCACTTATAAAAGATTCCTGTTCCTAACTCCTAAGTTGTTATCTCTTATAAATGATCCTACTATTCCAAAAGCTTTCTACTTCTACAAATAGACTTATTACTCTATCTATTAACTAATAAATAAGACTTCCCTTTCCAAAGAGCTCTAAAGACTAAATAACTAATAGCTTGTTAACTCCTTCTACTTCTCATAGTAAAAGAAAACTCCTAAGACAAGTATTAAGATCTGTAAGAACTTATATCCAATAATAATCTTCATTATTATTCCTAGAGTATAATTCGTGAGACAAAATATGTCATAGAAAGAAACTTTTAAAAAAATCACAAGTCTTTCAAAAAATTCCCACTTATTGACAACTCGCGTTACATTAATGGCTCTTCGCTTCCGTGTTAAAAGGCGTTTCTAGCCAATCATTGAGTACCAAATCCAAGCCTAGCATTCTTCTGGCATTATATAGAGGCCACCAGTATTAACACAAACACTCGTAGCGTCGCCCCTCTTCTCTTATTGTGTCGCTTAACGTTGCAGTTGGTTAGAGAGCGAGCTCGCAGGGGCCAAAATAGAATAAGCAATGGAGAATCTGGCGAAGTGTGAGGCGAATTACGTGCCTCTCTCGCCTCTGAGCTTTCTGAAAAGAGCGGCAATGGTGTATGCGAATCGCACGTCCATAATCTATGATCGAGGAGCTCTTCGCTTTACGTGGGCCGAGACCTCGGAGCGTTGCAGACGTGTGGCGTCGTCTCTCGTCAATCGTCTCAAAATTCGGAAAGGGAACGTGGTCTCAGTTCTCGCACCCAATGTTCCTGCGCTTTACGAGGCGCATTTCGCCGTTCCGATGGCCGGAGCCGTTCTCAACGCCATCAACTTTCGCCTCGACGCTCGCAATATCGCTACCATTCTTTCTCACTCCCGCGCCAAGCTCTTGCTTGTCGATTACCAATTCCTCTCTCTCGCTAAGGACGCCATCGCCCTCATCGAATCGCCCCTTATTATCCCTCCTTTGATGCTCATACATGATTCCGATCACGGGCTTGCTGCCGCTCACATTGCTGGACTAGTTAATCGAGTTGGCGTCGTAATCAGCGGCACATACGAGCAGCTGGTTCGTGGCGGCGATCCGCGTTTCGAAGCAGTAAAGCCCGTGGACGAGTGGGAGTCGATTTGCCTCAATTACACGTCGGGAACGACATCGGCGCCGAAAGGAGTGGTGTATAGCCACAGAGGCGCATTCCTGAGCAGCACGTCGATGCTGCTTCTGTGGGAAATGAGGAGAGAGCCAATTTATCTATGGACTCTCCCCATGTTTCACTGCAATGGCTGGACATTCACCTGGGCAGTCGCAGCCAGAGGCGGAACCAACGTCTGTATTCGTAACATCTCGGCGGAAGACATATACGGAGCCATAGAAAAGCACCACGTTACTCATTTGTGCTGTGCGCCTATTGTCTTCAACATCCTCCTCGACCATCCACAACCAGTACACCGGCGGCGCCGCCTTCAAGTTGAGGTTCTCACTGGAGGGGCACCGCCGCCTCCCGCGGTTCTGCTTAAGATGGAAGAGATGGGCTTCCTGGTAACACATGCGTACGGCCTCACAGAAGCCACCGGCGCCGCTCTCGCCTGCGAGTGGAAGCGTGAATGGGATGATGACGTCAAACTGTCCGCCGCGGAACGAAGTGCGCTCAAAGGGCGGCAAGGAGTTGGCGTGTTGAGCCTCGACCACGTGGACGTGAAGAATCCTGTGAACATGTCCAGCGTGGCAAGAGATGGGCGAAGCATGGGCGAAATAATGTTGAGAGGCAGCAGCATAATGAAGGGGTATCTCCACGACCCGGAGAGCACTGCCAAAGCCTTTGCTGGCGGTTGGTTCCACACTGGCGATGTTGGCGTCATCCATCCCGACGGGTACGTGGAGATCAAGGATCGTTCAAAGGATGTCATAATCTCAGGTGGAGAAAACATCAGCAGTGTGGAGGTGGAGTCTGTTCTGTACACTCACCCTCTCGTTGCCGAGGCTGCTGTGGTGGCCATGCCCCATCCCCGGTGGGGTGAGAGTCCCTGCGCCTTCGTCAAGACAAAGAACAATGGGCGCGAGAGCATCATAAAAGAAAACGATATCCTATCGTTCTGCAGAAAAAAGCTGCCGCATTACATGGCTCCCAAGGCTGTCGTCTTCATGCCGGATCTTCCCAAGACTGCCACCGGAAAAATACAGAAAAATGTGTTGAGAGAATGGGCCACACATCTTTCTGCAACTTCAACAGCGGCGGTTCCTACCCAAATAGCTCTCCAGAATAAGCGAGTGGGATCGACACAAGGCTACAACTGCTCCAAGGAACAGTTCACAGTTGCTCAATCTAGATTGTAAGTGCTCATCTTCGTTTGTCAGAGTTACGCGTGTCAATTTCTGTGACACTTCCATCCTATTGCCATGTAATATCTATATTTTATTTGATCACTTCAATTTAGGTTTTTGTGATCAAATTATGAAAAACAAAAAAAACAAAAAAAATCCAGTGAAATCTTTTCACATGTCGAACTATCTATTTCATTATTCGTCAAGACAAAATCAATCTTAGTTTCATATTGATTTATTTTCAAATTGTAATTAATGAGGTTATTGATTAAGGTCTCATTTTATGTTTTTGTTTATTTAATGATTTAATAATTTCATTATAATAACTTATTAGTAAATTTATTTAATATTAATTTTTGTTAATGATGATGGTGATGGTTAACGTCTACTGATACCAATCTTCCGTTTATAGGACCTAAAGAAGAGTTATTTAATTTGATTTAAGATTTTATTCCTATACTCAAAAAACTTGGAGAGAAACCTCCCGAGCTCACTATAATTTTGACATCTTAAAAGGCTAAGAATGTCAGTATTGCAACAAAGATTATGAAATTGAACTCTAATGTAGTTGTACGGGGGGCACTCTAAGAGGAAGTGATTTTCATCTTAGATGTTCATATTCTCACAGAGATGACAGATCCTTTCCATCCATGGTGTTTTAGGAACTGTCCAACTACCTGTTTCACTATAAAGCTCATGAGAGTTCGTTCTAATCTTGGCTATATTAATTTTCTTCTTTGAACTAGTTAAAATATATATCTATAAATAAAATAAAATAAAATAATATTATGTGTTTGAAGATCATCTTTAATAAATCTATTTAATATTATTTTTTAATTTAAAATTTAAATTATATATTATTATTAAATCCATTATCTTCATATAACTTTTATTTTAATACAATCTAATTACTCATATAATTGAAAACATAAATAAATTAAAATTTTATTCTATTTTCACATTCAAAATCATTATTATGTGTAATATCGCTATTCCTAAAATTATAGATTATTCTAAACATGATAATTATATTTTGCTATGCTTCAACAAAACCCGTTCTAGATTATGATGATTATATTTTGCTGTGCTGCAAAATATGATAATTATAGATTATTCTAATATGATGATTATATTTTGCTATGCCGCAACAAAACCCGTTATACTTTAAACGGTGTTTGTGTCGTGTCCGAGGGGTAGTGGAAAGAAATTGATATCACTCCAGTGGTGGAAGATCATCGTTTCGTTTTCCGTACTTTGATCGCTTTCAACATAATTTTATTTAATATTGAATTTTATTTTAAATATTTTATTTTAAATTAATAGGATTAATAGGATTAACATAAGTTTTCTTTAAGTTCATAATTAAAGAATTTTTTTTTAATAAAGATTTAATTATGGTATGTTTCTATTATGTGATGATGGTAAAAGTTTTTTAAGATTCTAAAGTAATTGATTAAAGACTTATAAAATAAAATAATAATTCAACTAATAAAATAAAATTTATGAATTTGCAATTCATTATTTTCATCAAAATCCATGTAACTATAGATAAATTGAGTTCAAAAGTTGTACCAAAATAAAATTAATAAAAAATTGTATTGATGTGATTATAAATAAAAATGAGTTTTAAAAAAAAATCATTATCATTTCACAATTGCATTTGTCCTTTATATTTAAATAACTTAAAATAAAATATAAATATAAATTATAAATTCATAAATTTTTAATTATAGAATATACTATTAATTAAAATTTGTAAAATTTGTATTATGTAAATTATATAATAACATGTAATTAATATACTATATAAAATAATATAATATATGTAATACATTGTTTTATGTATGAATTTTATATTATATTTTGAATTGATTTGATTTATAACATAGGAATAAATAATGATGACGATAGTGGTGGTTAACGTGGACTGAGACCAATCTTTGGTTTATCGGACCTAAAGAAAAGAGTTATTTAGTTTGATTTAAGATTTTATTCATCATCTTAAAAAGCTAGGAAGGTCAGTATTGCAACAAAGATTATGAAATTGAGCTCTAATGTGGTTGTATGCAGGGCACTCTAAGAGGAAGTCATTTTCATCCTCGATGTTCATATTCTCACAGAGTTCACAGATCCTTTCTATCCATGGTGTTTTAGGAACTGTCCAACGACCTGTTTCAATATATAATATAAAAATGAAGATAATATATATTCTATAACATTTAGATTATTTTTCATAATATTATGTATACTAATATATCATATTAATATAATCATAATGAAATAAATTGAGTTTTATTTAACATTAAAGAAAAAAAAAATATTGAAATTAAATTAATTTGTATTTATAAGTATAATATAAGATATGTATGCATTGAAATTTAGTATTTTTTTGCTCCAAACTATGTTGAACCTAATTTATCTTTTTTCAAAATACAAAACTAATATATTTTTTTTCATCATTCAAAACTAAAATGTCTTTTTTTATTTAATTTTAATATGTTTGTGTTGTTATTAATATTATAATGATATTATTTATAGATTTGATTTATCCTAAAATTACAAGGTTACATTTTTATTTATTTTGATTTCATATATATAATATATATGTATAGATATTAACTTATAATTAATTTTAAATTGTAATATTAAATAAAATGAGATGAATATATAATTTAAAAATAAATATATGAAAATATACAAATATAATATTTATTGAAAAATGTGTAAATACATGAAGATTATGTAGGGATATGCATTATTTCTTTCAAACAATATGAGAATATGACAAGTAACTACCTTTAACTCAAGCAATGCCACTTCAACCATTATGGATGGTGCCATCCCCTAAAATGTGATTGATTCTCATAAGTGAATTTTGATTGTACATTTTCCTTAGGAGGCCCATTTTAGACCTCAAAATTCTCCTAATGAGAAGGTAAGGGATTTTGTGCAGCAGAAAAGTAACAACTAGAGAGTTGAAAGGGGAGGGTGTCCAGAGCTGGTAGAAACCAGTGGATCTCTGCTACCCATTATTGGAGAAGAGACTGGATAGGGGTCTTGAGGTCTACCTCCTTGAAAAACATCTATGCAATTCTACTCTAGCAAGGACCACGGGGGGAGATGATGACATCATTTCCTCTCTCACGGTTGGGAGGATGCCATCAGCATTACTTATTTGAGATAAATAAACTAGCCTGGAATGAAATGGATATTAATTTCTTAAATATGTTAAATCCTGTAAATAGTTTTTTGAGTATGTGAACACATGTTACAGGGATAAGTATTAGAATTTCTTTGAATGTAGTTTGAACAATTTTACTTCCTGGAATTATTTCTGTAAAAATGAGATTTAGTGGAAGATAAGTGACTGAAGGTTCTTTAATAATATCTCACATAATACAGTAACCATTAACATGGTGGACAGTTAGTCCACTTGGGGATGTGAACACCCCAAAAAGGACAGTCTGTCTTGTAAAAGAAACCAAATACACGGACTGAGGGTAAACCCTCTCGAGGTGGTCTAGTCACCCATGAAATGTATTCTACAACGAAGAATTATTATCAAAGTATCAAGGAAAATAAATTGTACATAAAAGAAAATAATTAAGAACTACATGCTAGAATTGAGTTAACAATATATACAGAGTACATCTATTCATTAAAATAGTAAGTATATACAGAGTACATCTATTCATTGAAATAGAAAGAACGGAGAACTGCAAGTTCTAAAAGTAAACTCTTATTACAACATTCCTCGTAGTGAGGAGTAAACCCAGACAATAAAGGCATATCTGAAAATTTATAAATATATGAACTTTAGCATAACCATTGAATCGAGGTAATAAAATAGGAAAGGTAGAGAAATAACATTAATTAAATGCTCAAAGGAATAGTAACTAAATATGGGTTTTCACGAATAATCCTTTTAAACATTATTGACAAGTGGGTGGAATGCCAGATTTAACCGGATTCACATGACCACATTCTAATATATATTTATCAAAGAAAATACCAGAGTTAATCATAACATATGAGCCCATAAAAGTAGAAATTATATAATATGCATGTATATGACTGGACTCTCCTGATCTAACAAATTAATATTATGTTAAATACATAATCCTTGACTTAATTCTTTGCGGAAATTAAATCACCAATTGCAAAACACATATGAAGCAAATCAATCGCACATAACAAGAATGTTTTACCGGGAAAGCTTAAAGCTAAAAACCCCAACTATCATATATTATGTATATCAATGGAATCATATAACAATCTCATACAAAGCTTAGTACATCAAGCTCTCAGTACAATATACAATCATCACACACTGTCATGCGGAAATTTGCAAATCTATGCACCAATTTCTTGCCTCCTGACAGCTTGCCTCCACTACGCAATCCCTGCTGAAGAAGATCCCTGAATGAATTCAATCTTACCTTATCTTGACTGCGCAATCCTCATTGGAAACTCCAATGTCTGTGTAGATGCATTGAATGCATCACTATAGTCACAACAGATAGTCCATCTCACCCTTTCACCTGTCTCTCCACTGGGTCTCCACTGGAACTGACATGTAAGTAGTTACTATATTTGTTCAGTTGCAAGTGAGTCTCTAGTTGTGAATTAATTAAATAATTAATTCAATGAAATCTCACTAGTGTATCTTTAGTTACAACTAGATACAACTAGCACAACTGAGTTTAACTCACTTAACTGAGTTAAACTAACTAACAACTCACATAACTACTCTTCCAACTCTGTCACAACTTGTCACTATCAGTTATAGCTGAGTCCTCCATGCATGAGTCACCAACCACCCTAAGAATTGCGTCATTCCTTCAACCCACTAATGTGCCACACCTGTTCACTGAAATAAAGTGCTCCAAGAGAAAAAGTTGATATTTAGAGTCTGATTATTATTAAAGGCTAATAATAGTAGACACACATCTATTTTTAGATTGGCGATCTATAAACAGACTTCGCCCAATCTTCTAAAAATAGAAAATCAGCCAAATATAGAATTTTCTCAACCATCTAGAATCAACATCCTGCTAACTTTAGAATATGCTTACCATTATAAAAATAGACATACACCTAAAAATAGCCTGCGGGCCCCACTTAGTGAAGGTGCTTAATTTTCACTAAGCTTATCATCTTTTTGAATCTCAACACTCCCTCTCAACAAGATAGGGATTATCCTTCACCCCGATCCTGTCTCTATGGTATTCGAATTTTCTCTTAGTGAGCACCTTCGTCAGAATATCTGCATCCTGATCTTTCATAGGAATGTACTGAAGCAACATGATCTTCCACTGCACACAACCTCTGATATGATGATACCAGATATCTATATGCTTAGATCTATCATGAAACACAGGATTAATCGAGAGTTTAATGAAACTTTGATTATCACAATGAATCACTGTAGGATCTAAATGAAAACCGAACAAACTAACTAGGATCTTCCTCATGTAGATAGCCTCACATGCAACTTGACTTGTTTCTATGTATTCCGCTTCCGATGAACAGAGTGCCACAGATCTTTGTTTCCTATTGTACCAAGAAACATATGTAGATCTGATACTGAAAATCCCTCCTGATGTGCTCTTTCTGTCTGTTGGGCTGCCTGCCAAATCTGCATCCGTGAAGCCATGCAACTTCACCTCCTTCAGTTTCCTTTAGTACACTCCAAGATGTGCCCCTGAGATATCTCAAGACATGCTTGCCTGCCTTCCAAAAGAGCTTGGTAGGCTTAACCATCGCTTGACTAAGCTGGTTCACTGCATAGCATATGTCCGGTCTTGTATTAACTAAATACATGAGCGAACCCACCAACTGTCGATAGAAAGTAACATCCACTACCTCTACCAATGTAGCATCCTCTTTCCTCCAATTTCCTAGAAGTGGAGTATCCATGGGCTTGCAGTCCTGCATGTGAAACTTACCAAGTATCTCTCGAGCATACTTGCCTTGAGACACAAAAAGTTCACCTTCTCGCTGCCATATTTCCAATCCAAGGAAATAATGAAGGAGGCCCAAATCCTTCATCTCAAACTCCTTTGCAAGGTCCTCCTTGCATGAGTGTATCAACTTCTCATCACCCGTTAGTTTTAAATCATCAACATAAAGAAAAATGATTAAAAGCTTACCCTCCACCATAATTTGGTATAGGTTTGCATCCGCTTCACTCTTGGTGAAGCCAAGTCCAGTGAAATAGTTGTCGATCTATGTGTACCAAGAACGGGGTGCTTTCTTTAGCCCATACAATCCTCTTTGGAGTCTGTACACATGCGACTCGCTGCTAAAGATCTCAAATCCTTTAGGCTGCTTAATGTACACTTCTTCCTCAATGATCCCATTATGGAACACAGTCTTCAAATCCATCTAATGAATGTGCCAACCCATCTGCGCTGAGAGAGAAAGGATGGTCCTTATGGAAGAATACCGTGCGACAGGTGCAAAGGTTTCTTCATAATCAATCCCCTCAATCTATGAGAAGCCTCAGGCAACAAATCTTGCCTTATACTTCTCGACGCTCCCATCAACAACTTGCTTTACCTTGTAGATCCATCTTGAACCTACCACTGATTTACCAACCAGCCTTGGAACAATCTCCCAAGCATTGGTTCTGACAATGGATTCATACTTCTCCACCATGGCATCTACCCATGTGGGATCCTACGCTGCTTCCTCAAAGGAATATGGCTCTGTCATGATACACTTGCTCATGAGAGCCATGTATCCAGTGAATTGGTTAGGTGACTTTCTCTGTCTGCGCTGTGATGTAGGGACTCCTACATTCTGTGCTGCATCAAGCTTCAGCCTCTCAGCTTCTGTGGTACGCCTTCTACCAAATCTGATGTTTGGCTCTGCGTGAGTGGACTCCTCCACTCCATGATTTTCCTCCTGTGGTTGATCCACATCTTGAGGCTCATCTTTGGGAACAAGAAGTTCCTCCTCTGCATGCAAGTGTAGCTCCCTCTCAAGCGACAACTTCAAGGCTTTCTCCTCATTGAATTTTATATCCCGTCGCACCACAGTCATCCGACTGTTTGGAAAATACAAACAATAATTATGGGGTGTTTCTGTGTACCCCACAAATATCCCAACTTCTGCAGTCGGCTCTAGCTTCTTCGTGGCGTCCTTGGTCACATGAATATAAATAGATGGGCCAAAAATATTTAAATGAGAAATATCCGACTTCTTACCAGTAAAAGCTTCTTTAGGGGTACTCATGCCAAGTACTCTATGAGGACAATGGTTTTGTGCATAAACCGCAGTGTTGCATGCTTCTGCCCACAAGTGCATCGGTAGGCCCTCGTCATGCATCATAGCTCGTGCAACGCCCACGATCGTTCTGTTCTTCCTCTCCGCGACCTCATTCTACTGTGGGTTATGAGGCATTATCAGTTCTCTTCGAATTCCTTCTTTGCTACAGAAGTCTTTGAATTCATTCAAGATATATTCACCACCATTATCGATCTATAGAGCCTTCCCTTATCTCCCCGACTCCTTCTCCACCAATGCTTTAAACTCACATAACTTTGAGAATGTTTGATCCTTCTTCTGCGTGAAGAAGATCCAACATCTACGAGAATAGTCATCAACAAAAACAACATAATACATGTGTTTTTTTGTTGAAGCAACCGAGAATGGTCCACACATGTCTGCGTGAATTCTCTCTAGGATCATCGAAGCACGGTTCTCCTTGTCATGAAAGTTGGTCTTCACAAACTTACCCATAGTACATCCCTTGCACTAATCTGACTGTGCAAGAGTACCCTTCAGAAGTTAAATAGAAATATGCTGCAAAGTATTCAAGGCACTGTGGTGAATATGGCCCAATCTCCTGTGCCATAATTTGCCCTCATCCCGGCTCACCACTTCTTCTGCTTTTCCCATCATTGTAGCGCAGCCATCTACCTCCAACTTGTAGATATCCTTGACTCGAATCCCTATCCTCTTGGTTTGACCCATTGTTTTATGTTGCAGGAAAGCTTTTCCCTCGCTGAAAACAACGTCATAACCTCTGTCCTCCAACATCGCGACCGAGACCAAGTTCTTCTTTAGACCTGGAACATGCATAACATATTTCAATAGAAATGGTTTACCTGACTCCCTCTCAAAGTTAATGTTTCCAATGCCGGTTGCACTATATCTATATGAATTTGGAGATATTTCTCCTCCAAGTCACTAAACAACTCCTTGTCTCTCGTCATGTGGAAGGAAGCGCGACTATAAAGATACCACACCAATCCCATTGCACTTGAAACCAAGCATGCGATTAAGAAGAAATCAAGTTCAAATTGCGAGGCAAGGGCCTCACCAGCTGCAGATCCAACAACCTTCTTGTTCTTGTTTTTCTATGGGCAGTTAGTGGTGAGATGCCCATGTTTGTGACATTGAAAACACTTCACCTTGGACAAATCTAGCTTTTTGCCTTTAGCCTCGAATTTTGGATGGGATTTATTCCCCTTCCCTTTCCTTGCTTTGGAAGCCAAAGTGAAATTCTCTTCATCATCATTCTTTGATGAAGAGCCATCCCTCGTACTTTGCCTTATCTCCTCCTGCACTAGATCCGACCAAAGTTGCTCCCAATTCGGCAGTTTCTCCCATCCATTAACAGAGTCTTGAAAATTGTGCCAACTCTTCGGAAGTCGAAGGAGAGCCAAGCTCACCAAGTCATCATCCGCAACTGTGATTCCCACACTCCCCAGCTCATCCCTACATTGGACAAACTTCGTGAGATATTTTGGAATACTGTCGCCCTTCTCCATTTTGATTTTTTTGAGCTTATATTTCAGCGCTAACTTCCTATGGTCGCTGTTGCTTTGGAAAAGATATGTCAAAGCCTTCCACATTGCAAATGGAGTGGATTTCCCATGAATTCTTGACACAATATGGTCCTTCACACCTTCCAATAGAATTCTTCTTGTCTTCGCTACTTTCTTTTGCCAGGCATCAAGTAATGCAGCATCCGTCGAAGTGGGCTTAGGAACATCACTGTCGATGAACTCCTTCAGACCATTATCTTCAAGCACCGCCTCCATCCTGTCCTTCTAGGTTAAATAGTTGGAGCTGCCCTCGATTTCATACTCCAACCGCAACCCATTGAAATCCATTTCAATGTATACTCAACTTTTGTACCAAGAAATTCTTGCAGCAAATTCGAAATGTCCACCAGCACAAAACTCATCACCGCTTCAATATTGCAATCTCTTGCAATCTCTAGTGATCAACACTGCTCCGATACCATGTATAAATTATACAATATGCATGTATATTATCGGACTCTCCTAATCTAACAAATTAATCTTATGTTAAATACATAATCCTTCCACTTAATTCTTTGCGGAAATTAAATCGCCAATTGCAAAACACATATGAAGCAAATCAATCGCACAGAACAAGAATGTTTTACCAGGAAAGCTTAAAGCTAAAAACCCCAACTATCATATATTATTTATATCAATGGAATCATGTAACAATCTCATACAAAGCTTAGTACATCAAGATCTCAGTACAATATACAATTGTCACACACTGTCATGTAGAAATTTGCATATCTATGCACCAATTTCTTGCCTCCTGACCGCCTGCCTCCACTGCGCAATCCCTGCTGAAGAAGATCCCTGAATGAATTCGATCTTGCCTTGCCTTGACTGCGAAATCCTCATTGGCAACTCAAATGTTTGTGTAGATGCATTGAATGCATCACTATAGTCACAACAGATAGTCCATCTCACCCTTTCACCTATCTCTCCATTGGGTCTGCACTGGAACTGACATGCAAGTAGTTAAATGCTGTATTTTTTCAGTTGCAAGTGAGTCTCTAGTTGTGAATTAATTAAATAATTAATTCACTGAACTCTCAATTGTGTATCTTTAGTTATAACTAGATACAAATAGCACAACTGAGTTTAACTCACTTAACTGAGTTAAACTAACTAAAAACTCACATAACTACTCTTCCAACTCTGTCACAACTTGTCACTATCAGTTATAACTGAGAACTCCATGCATGAGTCACTGTAAATTTATGTATATGTTCTATGCTTGATGAAAATTTACTTTTTATTAAAAAAATCACATAAACAGTTAAGTAAAATGTTGATAGAACATACCAGTGGATCTATAGAAGACAAACTAGAAACAGAAGAATGTGTTGGTGCATTACGACAGTCAACAAGATGCTTCAACCAACAAAGTCTTCTTAGTCGGCCAACCCAGCATGTGTCACAACAGTCCTCAAAGCAGTCACCCAGTCAACTCAAAGTCAACCCCAGAAAATTCAACGCAGGGCAACATCAATAAAGTCAACACAGCTCGGTCTTCGGTCAACCTTTTGACCTCAATTTTTGTGCCAATGAGTATGGCCTCCCAAAAATCAAACTCTCCACCAAATTTCATCCCTTTTGGACCATGCATTGACCAAAGTCAACGCTGGTAAAACTAGTGTGGAAACCCTAGCTGCGGTGAGCTGTAGTAAATTTCGGTCAACCCTTGCTACAGTAAATCGTCCTCTTTCCCACGTGTGAACCGAATTTGCCTCTAGGTAGCTCGTACTAAATCAGAAGAGGAGATGTGTGTGATGAGAGTGAGTGAAATGATCTCCAACGTTGACTGTATATATATCCATCATTGAGGTGTCTAACACATCTGCTGGGGGTGTAAAACTAGTGACTGCATGTTGGGTAGTAAAAATAAGTTCAAAATAAATATTCATCATGATTAGTCAATTTATATGAATCTCTTCGAAAGAGGAACCCAATAAAAATATTGGTATCTTCATCTGAGCATCACAACATGGAGTTTGGACCTAGTTTTCCAATTTTAACTGTCACCAACTACCCTAGGAATTGCGTAATTCCTTCAGCCCACTGATGTGCCACACCTGTTCACTGAAATAAATTTCTCCAAGAGAATAAGTTGATATTTAGAGTCTGATTATTATTAAGGGCTAATAATAATCAACATGCATCTATTTTTAGATTAGCCATCTATAAATAGAATTCACCCAATCTTCTAAAAGTAGAAATTCATCCAAAGATAGAATTTGCTCAACCATATAGAATCGGTGTCTTGCTAACTTTAGAATATGCTCACCATTATAAAAATAGACATACACCTAAAAATAGCCTGTGGGCTCCACTTAGTGAAGGTTCTTAATTTTCACTAAGCTCATCATCTTGTTGAATCTCAACAATAAATCCCTTAATAATTCAAACTGTCTATGGAGACAATGTCGACAAGTACTAATGAAAACTACACTGCTATGGAGGAAATCAGAAAAAACGAGGATTAACCCAAATATTATATATAATAGTGGTGACCCTTACAGGAATTTAACCAACACAAAATTTACTCCTAAAAATAAAATAGTACGCAGTTCATAATAAAATTTACTGTTAACTTAAACAACAGTTCCTTAAGTACATCAAAACCCTTGAAGGGATGTGGGTTCGAATCCTGTAACTAATGGCCTTAAAACATTTTTGTCAAAACCCTTAAGAGAAAACCCTGAAAAGGAGTAATGAAGGCTACCCGAAATGGCACAAAGCACCTGTAGGGGAAAGCGAGAGCCATCAGATGGGGATGCTGCTCTAATAACTGGAATGTTGTGGGGGCAAGGATTTAGGATTACTTGCATGCCATGCATTGCAAACTATAAGAAAAATGTTAAGAACTGAAGAATTAGAATGCGAATGAAACCCACATTGCTGGAAGAAAAGGAGATATACCTTTTAAGAATGGGTGGCAAGCTCCTCACACCTGGTAATAGATAAAAAAGTTAATAAAACAAGTCGTAAAGAAGGAAATAATCTCGTTCAATCGAGATACAAGAAAAAAGAAAAATTGTAATATCTGAGAACAAAAGACAAATTTACGCACCTATCTCCGTTGTCGAAAGAAAGACTCCATTGACGAAGTCTGTGGGAAAAATCACCCCAGTGTGATAGAAGTTTGGAGAATGCGTAGCTCATGTGAGAGCACAACTTTCATAGTTACATCGACTGCGAACAGGAGTAAAGGTTCAACTGCAAAAAGGAGTCGAGGACGAATCATTAACCCCAAAAAATTCCATAGTAGGATGGATTAAAGATGGAATAAAACTCATATAGAGAGAAATGTGATATGGAGAAGGGTCGTTATCATACCAGTTAAGTAGAACGCTGAAAGGAAAACAAGCAAGCTTGCCAGAGTTACAGAGAGCAAACGGCCGCAACAGTGCTAAGTGAGAGAAGTGGTTAGGGTTCGGGGGGTAGGGCAATACCCTAACCACCCCAGGATCCATGACAACTGTCGAGTTGGATCGCGCATCAATGGTAGGAAGACATCACAGATGCCTCAACATTAAACGAAGTTGTTAAGCTTGAGGCATGGAAGATCCGAGTGAAGGGTTAAAACGATTAATCAATATTTAATAATCGTTGCCAAAAAATTAGATGTTCAACCATATCATTAAAAATTTGTACATAAAACATCAAATATTATAATGTCACTGTCCAGTGTATCTGTAAGATATGTGAATTAATTCCTTTCCAAATCTTTATGTTTGCATTATAGTATAAGGTTAGATTTAAATGTAATTAAGATGTGTAACAACATTGAAGTTAGGTTACCCGAATTGAAAAGGGTAGCTTAGTGATTGATACTATAATTGGTTTGACCTGTTGCATATGGTAATATATGCATTTACATTATAGTAAAAAAATTATGTTGTTAATTATTAGATTTATATTCTATGAGTAAAAAAAAAAATATTTGAAAGGTAAGTGTTTATGGATGAACATTACAAGTGGTATCAGAGTAGTGTTCAAACGCTGGGACCTAAAATGGTCACCTAAATAAAAATTGGTGTGTGTAAAAATGTGCAAAGAATTGGGAAGAAGAGCCGACAGAGTGCGATGAGGAGGGGGTATGTACATGAAACACCCAAGACTATGGGAGAAATTCACCCACAACCTAACCAAGAAATGGATCTAGAAATGTGGGTACAACTGAGTGTAGACCAACATGAGCAAACCCATAGATTTCTTGAGGAACAAAAATGGAAAACCAACAGACTTATAGATATTGTGCAGCATTTACAATAGGAAATGGTGTGAGTAAGAAGTGATAATGAGAGGTTGATGCGGGAATAGGAGAAGATCCTTAAAAGCCTCCCAGATAAACATATTCAAGGGATCGTTCAACCAAGCCCAGAACAAAACACCCAAGAGGAGGGTGAACAACGACAACCAACAAATGATAATCTAGAAGGCAGCCAAACCTAAAGAAGTAATAAAAATAAGTCTTATAACAAAGCAGAGTGAAGAAATGTCTTCGACTAGCAAGAGATAAAAAAGCAGAAGATAGAACTGCAAGGTGAATTCTGAAAAAATTAAACCTCCCACATTAGATGGAGAGACGAAAGAGGTAGCAGAAGCATGGATAATAAACATGAATAAATATTTTCAAGTCTACTAATACAACATCAAACTAAAGGCTTGTTTAGCCATTTATCAACTGCGGGAAAATCCACCTTATGGTGGGAAGAAGTTAAAAGTGTGCGAGGAATCGAGGACTAGAATGTGACTTGGGACGAATTCCAACAATACTTTAAAGATAAATATCTAACAGAGCATTTTTATGATGAAAAATCTCAGAAGTTTCATGACTTGAGATTGGGACAACTATCTATGGATGAGTTTGTAACTAAATTTACTTCCTTGTTGCAATATGTGCCATTTATGAGGGATGAAAAGGTGAAATTACAGTGATTCCTGAGCAGCCTACCCGCTCATATGAAGGAGAAGATCAAATTTGTAAACCCAAAGACCATGGATGAAGTGATTCGAAAAGCACGTATGTGCTATCAGTAATCCAAGGTAAAAGGAGAAGCTGGACGGAGTTGGCCGCCAAAGAAAGGGTAGAGCAGTAGTTCAAACTTTAAAAATAAAAGATCTGGTAATTTTAAGGGTGCAGCGAGAAACACAACAAATAGATAGCAAGGAAGAAACCAACAGAGAACTAAGTGGCCAACATAGGAATGAACCACTGAAGCATCCAGTAGACCATATCATGGACAGACCCGGAAATTGCCATTATAGTGTTGGGGATGCGATGAGGCGCATTATTATAAGAATTTCCCTCACCATGGAAGAAAAAAAACTGCAACTAATGTGCAAGAAGCATCCACAGTGGGGGACGTGGCACGAAACATACCCAAAATCAACACTGCACTTGAAGATCAGCAATTGGATTACCAACCAACCATGATAGAATTGGAAGGTAATATGTATTCCCATCCTGTATCTATTTTGGTTGATCCTGGTGCTAGTTTAAGCTATGTAAATCCCAGGATAGTGGAAAAAACGTGACTTAAAGAGCTAGAAGTTTAAATATCCTTGGTTAGTACAGTTGGCCATGGGAGTAAAGAGAAGAGTTAATGCTAAAGTTTCCAACTATCCCCTAGAAGTTGGAAACCAACATATAAAGGTTGAATTAAATATTCTACCTTTAGGCTCCTATGATATATCACTTGGAGTGGATTGGTTGGAAGTACATTGGTCACTAGTAGACTGCAAGGATAAAATCATTACTAAAGGTTGAAGATGAAACACGCCAAGAGTTGCATGGAATTAAAAGGCCACTTCAATTGCATCCTATTACTGCATCTCAATTGGGAAAATGCATTAGAAAAGGGTGTCAAATCTATGCAATTGAAGTAGAATTCATTAATTCTAAAGATAAGACCCCCATGGTGGAAAATATACCCATGCTACAAGATTTTATGGATGTATTTCCAGAAAAATAGACTAGGACTACCACCAAAGCAGGAAATCGATTTTACCATCAAATTAATGCTAAGGGTAGCATCGGTATCACAAGCACCATACCAAATGAGTGTACCTGAATTGACAGAGTTGAAAATGCAATTACAGGAATTGTTGGACAAGGGATATATTCATCTTAGTGTGTCACCCTGGGGGGCACCAGTGTTGTTCATAAAGAATAAGGAGGGTACAATGCAAATGTTTATGGATTACAGACAACTTAATAAATTAACTGTTAAGAACAAATACCCACTGCCTCGGATAGATGATATTTTTAACCAAGTAAAAGGGGCATCTTTCTTTTCAAAAATAGATCTAAGGTGTGGGTATCATCAAATACCGATAAAGGATGAATATATCTACAAAACAACTTTTCGTACCAGATATGGGTATTATGAATATGTGGTTTTACTGTTTGGACTGACCAACGCACCAACAATATTCATGAGTTTGATGAATGGCATATTTCATCCATATTTGGATAAATTTGTTCTGATTTTTATAGATGATATACTAATATATTCAAGGACTATGGAGGAACATAAGGACCATAGTACTAAAATTGTTGAGAGACCATTAGTTATATGCCAATTTCAGCAAGTGTGATTTATTCAAAGAGAAAATCCAATATTTAGGCCATGTTATTTCTGCCGAAGGAATAAAAATAGACCCTGAAAAGATAAAGACTATTATGGAATGGAGGGTACCTGGAAACGTAGCAGACATGCAATTTTTTATGGGATTGGCTAGTTATTATCGGCATCTTATAGAAGGATTTTCAAAAATTTCATTTCCCGTAATCTCCTTCCAGCGAAAAGGGTGATTGTTTAATTGGACTAGTGAATGCCAAAATAGTTTTGAAAAGTTAAAACAATTGTTGACCACATCTCCTTTTTTGAAGGTGGCAAATCCAAATTTAGAGTTTGAAGTTTATATCGATGCTAGAAAGGAAGGAGTAGGAGAGATGTTGTCACAAGACGGAAAGGATGTGGCATATGAATCTACGAAGTTTAAATATCATGAACATCAATATTCTGCGTATGATCTAGAGTTAACCGCAGTGGTGCATGCACTCAAAATATGGAGGAACTACTTATTGGGAAAAAGGTTTGTGATGAAAACAAATCATAGTAGCTTGAACAGTTATTTTAAAAATGCTGACTTGAATGCTAGTTAGGCTAGGTGGAATGCGTTCCTGAGCGAATTCGACTTTGAAATCCAGCATGTTAAAGGAAAATAAAATCGGGTCGTCGATGCATTAAATAGAAAACTTCATTATGTGTATGAATTATACTTCAATCACGTGGAATTAAAGTTCCAAGAAAAGGTGAAAGACGTTGCAAAAAAATATCCTGAATATGAGTTCCTATGGCAGCAAACACAAGATACAAAAAATCAAGGAAAATGATCTGACTATACAATTAATAGCAAACAACTACTGATCTTCCAAGGAAATATATATGTTCCAAATCAACTGAGTTTAAAAGAGATGATTCTATATGAGTATCATAGAAGTTCATATGTTGGTCACCTTGGTTATCATAAAATGTTAACAGCCATCAAGAAATATTATTTTAGGCCTGGCATTCGTAAAGACATTGCTAAATATTTGACTAAATGTTTGGAATGTAAGCAGGTTAAATTTGAGCATCAACACCAAGCTAGTTTATCGCAACCCATACTAGTACCGGAGTGGAAGTGGGAAGTTATATCACTGGATTTTATTACTGGCTTACCAAGATCAAAGTGACACAATGACTCTATAATGGTAGTAGTTGATTGGTTGAGCAAAGCAACTCATTTTATTCTTGTACATTCAGTTTTTAAAACTGTACAGATTGCTGAAATCTTCATGAGGGAGATATTCATATTTCATGGCATTCTAAAAACAATCATCTCAGATAGAAATGTGAAGTTTACCTCAACCTTTTGGAAGGCACTGTTTACCGGACTAGGCACACAAATCCAATTTAGCGTGACATATAATCCTCATACGTAAGGGAAGACGGAGCGGGTGAACCAGATATTGAAGGAAATGCTATGAATGTATGTAATGCAACAACCTACGAAATGCGAATATCATCTGCATTTAGTAGAATTTTTCTACAACAAAGGATACCAAGAATCCCTCAAAATGAGTCAGTTTGAAGCCCTATATGGTAGCTAATGCCGAAATACCATTAATTGGAGCAGTGCAGAAACAAAACTAATGCTTGGACCAGAAATTCTAGCTGAGATGGAGCGAGAAGTCAAGAAGATCTGACAAAATTTAAAAGCTTCCCAGGATAGAAAGAAAGTGTATGCAGATTGAAAGATGACATATTGGTAATTCGAAGTGGGTGATCACGTCTACGTGAGAATTAGACCCAAGAAGAGTACGTTAAGGTGGACTACATGTGCCAAGTTAGCTCCCTGATTCTGTGGACCTTTTCAAATTTTGGAAAGGGTGGGGTCAGTAGCCTACTGGCTAGCTTTAGCAGGACACATATGGGTGCAAAATGTGTTCCATGTGTCTGTGCTAAAAAGATACATACACGATCCAAAGCATGTAATACACCAACATAATTTTCAGGTAGGAATGAAATGGGAATTAAAATCTCTAAGGGAGATAAATGATTATTTATTAATTAAAAATTTTGTTGGTTGCAGGTCAGACCAGACGAGGAATTCCTAGTAGAATCTCAATGTATTCTCGATCAGAGAGAAATAACGCTCTGGAGGTGAGCCATCACCCAAGTTAAAGTGAAATGGAATAATTTTAGCCCGGAGGAGGCGACTTGGATAGATGAAAACTTTGTGCGAGAAGAATATCCATAACTATTCACTGGAATGGAATAATACCGAGGATGGTGTTTATCTTAAGCGGGGGAAGATGTAACACCCGGATTTAATTTCATTTAACATAAAGACATTTTAATTTAGACATTGGAGTTTATTTTAAATTAATAGGATTAACAAGCATGTTAATCAAGTTACGAACTAAAGTTATTTTTCTGAATAATATTTAATTATGGTATGTTTCCATAATATGATGGTAATATTTTTCAAGATTACAAAGTAGTTGATTAAGCAGTTACCGACAGTTACCTTTCCTCTAGGGATAAAAGGAAAATCCTAGAGAAGGAAAGGGTTTCTATGCAGGAGAAAAGAAACAACTAGAGAGTTGAAATGGGAGAGTTTCGAGAGTTGGTAGTGTTGGGGTTCCCATGTTTTGGCAAGGTTGGTAATACCAAAAGATGAGACAACATAAAACCACTTTTAGACCTCAGGATCTAGCCTTCCTGGGTTCAGAGAGGGATCTCTCTATACAAGCAAAGGTTTATGTCTTTGAAGCTCAAAGGTTTTAAGATGTTAGGCTAGTTATAAGGCTCGGGGTTTGTTTGATTGTTTTTTTGGTTGCTGGTCATCAAGAAAGAAGGGTTCAATGTAAGACAAGAATAAGTAAAGAGGATTCAGACAGAGGTGAAATATTCCAGGGAGCATTCAAAACCATTGGGCAATGGAGTCAGGAAAGGATTTGCTTGCTAATCAATACGCAGGCTTTCAATTGGGTAGTCATCTAAAGCATTGGATCTTAAAGATGATAGTGTGGTATGGAGTGGTAGGAGAGGAGAAAACAACACACATTAGAACACGAAGTTAAAGACCTGAGATCAGAGAAAGACTTTGAATTCTCAATGCTTCGGCCTCTAGCTTGAGGGATCTTAGAAAGGCCAGCTGGTTGCACAAGGATCCTAGTGGACAGGGCTAACTCTAATCCCTAGTGTTCCCAAATCTTCCAACCCAATCCTAAC
This sequence comes from Pinus albicaulis, assembly GCA_034641835.2. Classification (NCBI taxonomy): domain Eukaryota; kingdom Viridiplantae; phylum Streptophyta; class Pinopsida; order Pinales; family Pinaceae; genus Pinus; species Pinus albicaulis. The sequence continues at coordinate 928,076,199 of CM076582.1, forward strand.
AAGAACATCTAAGAACAGATTCATTTAATTCATACATCAGAGAGTAGGCAATAACATCCACTACACTATTTAAATTAACTTAAATCAATTCTTAGATAACACTTTCAGTAGAAAACATTAAAGGCGAGGAGAGCAGAAACATAGGGTACCTAACAAGGGTAAATCCTATGCCAATATTCTGATGCAAGCCAGTAGAAACGAAATGCAATGAATTAAACACAGAGATAGGAAAACATCACCGCTGCTTTAGATCAGGATCCAAAGAAAAGTGCTTGTCATATTAAATAGCAATACCAGTTGAGTACAACATTGCCAATAGCTGGATACTCAATCTGAAAACATCTTCCTCAGCCTATCTTACAACTTTACGCAGAGACTTTGTCTCAAAAGAAACATCTTGTAATTCTCTGATAACTGATCAATGAGTTCAACGTTCAGCATTGAAGATCTTTGAGCCTTAATACAATGGTTTAGAGGCAAAGCACCAGATTAGTGACATCATGGATCACACAGAGGGTACAGCACGTGGAAAACCATATCATCGGGTTTTCACATCAGCAGAATGTTTTCCCCATAAAGGACAGAGTGCCCATGCAGCTTTTATTTTATGTCGTGTTCTAGAGAGACTTCCACCTTGACAAAGCAGTCCTGACGCTATCAGAGCATTTGATTCATAGTATGACAGATCCTAGCATCATTTATTTACCTTTTTGTTTATTCACCAGAAGTACTACAGAATGCTGCAGAAAAGTACACCAGAGACATACTGGAGTAAACAGAAGCCCGGAGGAGACCACTCTTTCACCCAAAGAGTGCCATGAATAAATGCACAGAATTTAAAATAGAATGGGCCTCGGCCCTCTTCCTTTCTGATTTTTAATGCTGCATTTAGTTTTCACCCATCTTCTCCGCTCCACTGGAGCTATAAATTCATGAAGAAACTCATTGTAAAGGTTGTTGATCAGTTATCAGAGAATTACAAGTTGTTTCCTTTGAGACAAAGTCTCTACGTAAAGTTGTAAGATAGGCTGAGGAAGATGTTTTCAGACTGAGTATCCAACTATTGGCAATGTTGTACTCGACTAGTATTTCTATTTAATATGACAAGCACTTCTCTTTGGATCTTGATCTAAAGTAGCGGTGATGTTTTCCTATCTCTGTGTTTAATTCATTGAATTTCGTTTCTACTGGCTTGTATCAGAATATTGGCATAGGATTTACCCTTGTTAGGTACCCTATTTTTCTGCTCTCCTTGCCTTTAATGTTTTCTACTGAAAGTGTTATCTAAGAATTGATTTCAGTTAATTTAACCAGTGTAGTGGATGTTATTGCCTGCTCTCTGATGTATGAATTAAATGAATCTGTTCTTAGATGTTCTTGTTAGAATTGAGATGGAAGATTTGGGAACACTAGGGATTAGAGTTAGCCCTGTCCACTAGGATCCTTATTAAACCCGGTAGCCTGTTGGCGATGAGAAGTTCAAATGTCTCTCCCCGATCTCGGATCTTTAACTTATGTGTGTTGTTTGTCCTCTCCTGCATACCACACTATCTCGATGCCAGATGACTAGCCCAATTGAAAGCCAGCAATCACCTGCTGATAATGGTTTTGAATGCTCCCTGGAATACTTCACCTCTGCCTGAATCCTCTTTACTCATTCTTGTCTTACATTGAACCCTTCTTTCCTGATGACCAGCAACCAAAAAAATAATCAAACAAACCCCGAGCCTTATAACTAGCCTAACATCTTAAAACCTTTGAGCTTCAAAGACATAAACCTTTGCTTGTATAGAGAGATCCCTCTCTGGACCCAGGAGGGCTAGATCCTGAGGTCTGAAAGTGGTTTTATGTTGTCTCATCTTTTGGTATTGCCAACCTTGCCAAAACATGGGAACCCCAACAGGTAGAAACCAATGGAACTCTGCTACCCATTATTGGAGAAGAGACTGGACAGGGGTCCTGAGGTCTACCTCCTTGAAAAAATGCTACACAATCCTACTCTAGTGAGGAGAACCGAGGGAGCTGAGGACTTCATTGCCTCTCTCACGGTTGGGAGGATGCCATCAGCCTTACTTATTTGAGATAAGTAAACTAGAATGGAATGAAATGGATATTAATTTCTTAAATATGTTAAATCCTGTAAATAGTTTTCTAAGTATGTGAACACATGTTACAAGGATAAGTATTAGAATTTCTTTGAATGTAGTTTGAACAATTTTACTTCCTAGAATTATTGCTATAAAAATGAGATTTCGTGGAAGATAAGTGACTGAAAGTTCTTTAATAATATCTAGCAGAATATAGTAACCATTAACATGGTGGACAATTAGTCCACTTAGGGAAGTGAACCCACAAAATGTGACAATCTGTCCTATAAAAGAAACGAAATACATGGACTGAGGGTAAACCCTCTCGAGGTGGTTCGGTCACCCATGAAATATATTCTACAACGAAGAATTAATATCAAAGTATCCAGGAAAATAAATTGTACAGAAAAGGAAATACTTAAGAACTAAATACTAGAATTGAGTTAACAATATATACAAAGTACATCTATTCATTAAAATAGTGATCCAGATTTATGCACGAACGCAATAGAATACACATATAACTATAAATACAAAGATGGAGCGGAAATAACACTTCATTTCATTAATATCAAAGAACTGAAATTTGCTTATAGATAGAATGGAAATAAACTATCTAGGGCACTGGTAGCTTATCTCTGAGAAGAGATGTGGTGGCTACAGGCCTCAGAACTTTGTGTTAAAATGAGGCTCGAAGGCCTATATATTATTGAGAAATAATGGAAAACTCTAACCATCCTAAAACCTAACCCTAGGAGATGAAACGACAGAATATGGGCCCCGTTGGGGTAAATTAGTACATCAATTTCCTAGGGTTGTAATTTTGGCATACTATCTTTGTTTGACACACATGATACATCATTAGAAATATCTATCCGGGGACTACAACTATCGACTGCGAATATAGATTTTTGAACGAAATCATATTTGTCGAAAAAACTATGCCCAAAAAACGTCATTTATGGCCTCAAAATGGCTCCGAAAGTTCAGGATTCGAAAAACTGCTAAAAATAGTAAGTTGTGCCAAAATTGAAAAATTGATAGAGACAATGGTGGGGACCCAAGTGGAATAGGTGGGTGGCCACCAATATCCACCTGGATCATTCCTCCCCCCTTAGGAAACAATGGTCCCCATTGCGTTGAGTTCCTCCATGAGATGAGGAAACTTCTGCTGAACTTGGTCCCCGGTGAACCACTTGCCTTGGTGCAGGAGTTGGATAGCTTTGACAACCTGATACAGTTAGATTTTCTGTTCGCGAGTGTTCTTGATTTGCATGTCCATGATACAATCTGTGGTGTCCTGTTCCATGCAGTATGGGTTTAACTCTATTTGTGTGAGTTGTTCTATAATGTCAGAGGTGTCCAGTAGAGGTGGGAAGTAGGGACAAAGGTGGTCCACATTGAATACTGGGTGCAGACCAAGGAATGGTGGAATAATGAGCTCGAAGGAATTGTTCCCTACAGCCTTGGTGATGGTGTATGACCCATATCAGAGAGGGTGAAGCTTGTGGTGGGGTCTAATGTGGCGCTCCTTCTGCAAATGTAGCCAGACTTTGTCGCCCACCTAGAAGTTGTATGGCACCCAATGTTCATCATGTCGTTGATTGTACTTAGAATTGGCTCTATCCAATATGTCATGAACCTGTTGGCAGATGTGCTCGATGAAGTTGTTCGCTTTGTCAGCTTCAGATTGGACATGAGCCAAATCGGCCTAAGTAGCCATAAATGGCATGGCTACGTCAATGGGACATAGTGGTTGGAATCTCAAGCCCACCTGAAAGGATTTGTGGCTAGTTGAGCTGTGGAGAGCTCAATTATAACTGTGTTGTACATAGGGGAGGTTTTCATCCCATGTGCGTGGATGATTTGAGCTTTACATGCGAAGAATGTGTACAATCATCCCGTTGACGACCTCTGTCTGGCCATCCGTTTGGGGATGGAAAGCTATGGACTTGGTGAGCTTGGTGTCCAACATTGACCAGAGGCTGGACCAAAATGTGCTGAGGAACCTGCTATCCCGTTTTGAGATGATAGACTTTGAGATCCAAAAGTGCACCCACACTCGTTCAAAGAAGAGTTTAGCAATGGCTTCTACTATGATATTCTTCTTGTAGGCCGCCATAATGGCCATCTTCGAGAACCTGTTGATGACCACGAAAACACAGTCTTTTCCATGCTTAGTATAAGGAAGGCCCGAAATGTAATCCATGGAGATGGATTCCCAAGGTCAACTAGGGGTAGGTAGCAGAGTATAGAGGCCTTGCTTCTTGATGGTCGGTTTGGTAATGGCGTAAGCAGTGCAGGATATGATTTACTTCCCGACATATTGTCAAAGGTTAGGCCAATATAAAGACTTCTGCAGTACTGCCACTATTTTCTCAACCCTGAAATGCCCATCAACTCAACTGTAGTGTGCTTCCAATATCATCTTGGCATGCTCGCTTAAAGGAAAACAAAGGTGTCCTAGGTGACATAAAAGTACATTTGGAGGTGAAATTTTGGAACTTGCGTACCCCCCAAGAGTGCCTTGTATGTGTGACCGAATTCTGGATCACTCTTGTGGAGAAGTGGCCAATCAAAAGTCTCGTGCCCATAAGAGTTGAGAACAGTGGTTAGCACCACAATTGGTGGTCAGCTGAGGCAGTCTGCAACATTATTGGTGCTACCATTCTTGTACTTGATGTTTAAATGAAACTGTTGCAAATATGTGGACCACTTCTTATGGCAATCGTTTTGTAGCTTCCCTTGTGTCTATATGAACTGCAGGGTTCGGTGGTCTGTGTGGATGATTGTTTCGTTCCCCAAAATGTAATGCTTCCATTGTTGACAAGCCTGCAGAATGGAATACATTTCTTTGTCATAAGTGGGATACTTGCAGACTGTGTCGGACAATATCTCACTGTGATATGCCACTGGATGCCCCTGTTGAGTAAGAACTGCCCCAATAGCATAGTCAGAGGCATCCATTTCGATCTCCAATGGTTGTTGCAAGTCTGGTAATGTGAGCACTAGGGTAGAACAAAGGCGATGTTTCAATTCTACGAACACCTTCTATTGAGATTCCAACCCAAAGAATTTTTATTTTTCTCCTCCAGGCTTGGTGACTTGACTCAAGGGCCAAATGATATGAGAGAATCCCAACATGAACCTGCGGTAGAAATTAGAAAGACTCAAAAATCTACGAAGCTTTGTTAGAGTGGTTGGGGCTGGCCAATCCTGAATGAATTGGATCTTAGTTGGATCCACATGCACCCCCCTTTCATCAATAATGTATCCCATATATTGAACCTGGGTCATGCCAAAAGTGCACTTCTCAAAATTGGCACACAACTTGTGTTGCCGCAGTGTTTGGAGGACTTGTCCGATGTGGTGGAGGTACTCTTCCCAAGTCTGGCTGAAGATCAGAATGTCATCCAAGTACACCACTACAAATGAGTTGATGAATGGCTACAAGATGTCGTCCATCAACCTCATGAAGGTTGCGGGAGCATTCGTCAACCCGAAAGGCATGACCAGCCATTCGAAAAGGCCCTCCTTGGATTTGAAGGCAGTTTTCCACACATCGGAGGGTTTGATTGGTACCTGGTGATACCCAGACTTCAAGTCGATCTTGCTAAAATATTTCACCTCTTTGAGTTGGTCTAGAAGGTCATCAATCCGAGGGATCGGGTGCCTATTCTGGACAGTGATCTTGTTCAGCGTCTGATAGTCAATACAAAGTCTCCAAGTCCCATCCTTCTTCTGTACCAACACGATCGAGCTCCCATAAGGTGGTGAACTTAGCCAAATGTGACCTTTCTGCAACAGCTCTTGAATCTGCCCCTTGATTTCATTGTTCTCCAGAATAGAGCACATATAGATCGGTCCATTGGGTAGCAGCACACCTGGGGCAAGATCAATGGGGTACTTGACCTGACAGTGCAGAGGCACCCCTGTGGATGAGGTGAATATGTCCCCTTACTCCTCCACAACATTTTCCATTTATTGTTGTCGTTTAGAGGAGTCCTGTCTGGAGGTTGTGGCCACAATCTTCTTCTTTCCCAAGGGGCAGATCATCAGGAAAACAAATTTCCTGGTTTTGGAAACGAGCTTACTACATTGTTTTGCAGTAACCAAAGAGATAGCGGTAGGCAGTGGTACCTCTGGTATCCTGTACAACTTATTTCCAAAGTAACAATAATAGCGTGAGGCCGGGACTCATACACACCATGTCGCTTCCACAAGTATGGTTGGCCTAATAATACATCACAAAAATCAAGAGGATAAATGTCATATAATACCTCATATGTGAAGGGATTGATGCTGTAGGGAAGGTGGCACTGCTGGCTGATGTGGAGATCCTGTCCTTGGTGAAGCCACCTGATGGTGTATGGATGTGGGTGTGCTGTGGTCGGCAAGCCCAACTGCTTCACGTCATCTACTGAAATGAGATTCTTTTGGCTCTCATTGTCGACAATGAACTGTAGCGTGGAACCCTTTACCCACATCGGGGAGTGGAAGAGATGCTCCTCCTCCTCTGTATCTTCTGGTTCCTCCTTCTAGATCTTTGCAGTGGCAACAGTGGCATTGGGATCCGTATAAATAATATGTTTCCCTTTTTCATTCCCCTTATCAGGTTCTAATTCAAAAGCCTTCATCTCGGCCACCAACGATTACTTGGCCCGACACTCACTTGTGTTGTGATTGGAGCTCTTATGGAACTCACACCACTTTCCCGTGTCCTTCTTTGGCTTTGCGGTGTTGTTCTTTGCTTGCGGCTTTGACAAGCTATCTTGGGCTGCCATGCCTTGGCTTTGTACTTTTTTCTGTGATTTGGGGGCACCTTTCCCTTGCTTTTGATTTGCAGATCCAAAGTCTTGCTTTTTCTATTTGAATTTCTGCTCAATTTTGGCAGCATACCAGTATGCCGTACCAAGAAAGGAGATGTCGAGGAACTCCATTTCCTCCTGAATATATCTATGTAGAAAGTTGTGATACTTTAGCACCAAATGTTTCTCTGAATATTTGATACCCAAATTTGTGCGCAGGGTATGGAACAAATTCGTCAGCTCATGCACATCTTGATCCCTTTGTTGTCGCAGTGTGGTCCATTGTATGTACTCGTCCTCATAGTATTGTTCCTTGATGGCATCTCGGAAAGAATTCCAAGTGGGTATGGCTGAGAACAGAGAGGGTTCTGTCTCGTCCTTTTTCTCACAGTAGGTTTCCCACGAGTCCTTGACATGGGGGGTAGCTTTGAGGAGTACAAAAATAATATTTCCCCGATTAGAAAATTCATGAACCGAGAGATATCCTTCTAATAAATTCAACCATCTATATATGACATCAACATCTATTTGACCCTCAAATATGGGAATGTCAAAGTTTACTTGTACCTTAAAGGGAGTCACGCCTCCAGAGTGGCTGCTAGATGTAGATGTGCTGCCGGTGGGCAGTCGTTGAAGGATCTGGGCAAAGTTATCCATCATTGCATTCCTTTGTTTTTCGAGGGCCTCCTCGAGAAATATTTTGATAGGATCTCCTGCTCCCTCATTTTTCTTTTCATCCCCCATGGCGGCCGTCGGGGTTTGTGAGGTTGATCTTGCAAAGGTTCAACCAGATCGAGCCCTCATTCCTTATACCCCGACCTCGTTGGGGACATGCAAAGAAGGATCAAGAAAAATCAGACTGCTTTGATACCACTAATAAGGATTTATGCAAGAATGCAATAGAATACACATATAACCATAAATACAAAGATGCAGCGGAAATAACACTTCATTTCATTAATATCAAAGAACTGAAATTTTCTTACAGAAAAAATGGAAATAAACTAGCTAGGGCATTGGTAGCTTATCTCTGAGAAGAGATGTGGCGCTACAGGCCTCCGAAATCTGTGTTAAAATGAGGCTCGAAGGCCTATATATTATTGAGAAACAATGGAAAACCCTAAACATCCAAAAACCTAACCCTAGGAGATGAAACGCCAGAATATGGGCCCCGTTGGGGTAAATTGGTACATCAATTTCCCGGGGCCATAACTTTGGCATACTATCTCCGTTTGACGCACATGATACATAGTTAGAAAGATCTATCCGAGGACTACAACTGTCGACTGCGAATGTAGATTCTAAAACAAAATCATATTGGCTGCAAAAACTATGCCCAAAAAACGTCATTTAGGGCCTCAAAACGGCTCCGGAAGTTCAGGATTCGAAAAGATGCTAAAAATAGTAAGTTATGCTGAAACTAAAAAACTAAAAGAGACAATGGTGGGGCCCCAAGTGGAATAGGCGGGTGGCCACCAATATCCACCTAGATCAAATAGTAAGTATATATAAAGTACATATTTTCATTGAAATAGGAAGAACAAAGAACTGTAAGTTCTAAAAGTAAACTCTGATTACAACATTCCTCGCAGTGAGGAGTAAACCCAGAAAATAAAGGCATATCTGAAACTTTATAACTATATGAACTGTAGCATAACCATCAAATCGAGGTAAGAAAACATGAAAGGTAGAGAAAAAACATTAATGAAATGCTCAAAGGAATAGTAACTGAATATGGGTTTTCACGAATAATCCTTTTAAAAATTATTTACAAGTGGGCGAAATTCCAGATTTAACCAGATTCGCATGACCACATTCTAATATATATATTTATCAAAGAAAATACCAGAGTTAATCATAGCATATGAGCCCATAAATCCATTAAGACTTCAAACTGTCTATGGAGACAATGTCGAAAAGTACTAATTAAAACTACACTGCTATGGAGGAAATCAGAAAAACGGGGATTAATCCAAATATTATATAAAACAGTGGTGACCCTTACATGTTTAAAATAAGGGTCGCCACTGTTTTAAACTAATTATCCATAAAAAATATATCTAAATACATAAAATGACATAACGAAAAAACACATAAAAATAATAATCAACCATTTATATTTTCATATGAGCATCAAATGGTTCTTCACCTCATATGTTCCACACAACATATACCAAACAACCCATAATCTCTCAAAAATATTTCACACCAAAGATGAGTTAAGACTCCACTAGGGTAAAAGGATACCTGAATCCAACTAAGGTTAAAAAAAAACACCAAATAGTCACAAGCCTAGGTACTTGACTCTAGTAACTTACGATCCACAATACCTCATCCCCTACCATCCACAACCCAATATATTTCACCTCCTTCCCTACATCAACAATCCATTAGAACATGCCATTATCCTTCTATGGATTCTAACTTAGAACAGATAAGGAGTCTCAGAGGCTTGTAGCATATAGGAGTTTGAACTACCCTCTTAAATATCCAGGTAACCTATGGGCCTCAAACTGGGGAAATATATCCCCATACCCCAAATCATACTAGGACCAATAGGATAAAATAATCATAGGAGCACACAAAAATGTTGTAAAAATATGGAATCTAAAACAATGACCCAAAATGAAACTCTTTCTTTATCCCTTATCTCGGGAAAAAACTCTAACATGGGATCAAATCCAGAGACCAAGGTTTTAATGCTACCTCAATTTTCCTTCTCTGCTCCTCCAATTATGAAAATATTAACCATATTCTCAATTGTGGTAGCTTTTCAACCCCCATTTGGGATTGTCTTGCTATTCTCTTTCAAAAAACTAATAGAGTTCAAAATAGCATCATCTCCACTTTACAATCTTGACAACATATTCCTTTCACTAACCCTAATGTCAGTGAAGCATGGTATATAATCTCTGCATTTCTCCTTTGGTGGATGTAGAAGAAGTGAACCAAACACATTTTAAAAAATAATCGAAACTCACAAGATCTCATTTTGTAAGACATTATGCAAACTCAGCGAAACCATCTCCTCTTTTCCTTGTTTTGGTAAATATCAGAATGCAATTAACTTGAAAAAAATATTCTGGCCACATTGAGTCTTTCCCCTTGTGTCTTAAACAAGATACCCTCTACTCACAACGCTTTCCCATCTAACCCTTCCTGTTAGTCTCCTCCTCTTGAGGAATTTATTAAACTATACTTTGACAAGTCCTCAAAAGGGAATCACATCCAAACAAGCTATGATGAAGTCTTTTGTAATGTCAATGGAAAAATTACACATTTTTTTGCGAGTTCTATAGGTCATTTCACCAATAACATATCTAACATTTGGGCACTTGAAGAGGTCTTCTAATTCCCATATGCAAAAATTATCACAAGCTGATTATAGAAGAAGATTCCAATACTATAATGAATGTATTCCATAAAATCCAATATGCAACTAAACCTTCTAAAGTTCCTAATAACTAGAGAATGGAAAAATGCATTGGAATCGTTGCAAAGATTCTAACTAAATATCTCTACTCTTCTCTCACATGTTCGATGAGAAGGAAATAAATTGGAAAATAGGCTTGCTAGTCATGGAATGAACACAAAAAATTATCCCATAGAATTAGATTGGAATTAATCCATTCTTGACTCCATTCACTCTCAAAGATATGATTTAGCTGAGAATGAAATTTATCCCCATGGAGGGTGCTCTAAAGTGATCCCTCACTACCCCACTTTGATATAATGGTAGTTAAATTGATGAGTACCTATGAATCTTGGGATACTTGGCACTCTACATCTTCCTCATTCAAATCATATCCTATGGGTTACAACTCCTATCCGTGGAAGTGTGAATCACAACAAGCAAACAACACCACCATGTATAGTCCATCCTTGTGGCTTAGCAAAATGGTTCTCGAACCCATTTGAGATATGATGTATTTTTTAGTGCCTCCTAATTCTTATGCCTATTTTTCGTAGTAGACACGAACAATGGGGTCTTAGTCTTCCTAGTTACATAACAGTCTGAACTACAACCATTCCTTGTTATAGTGGAAATTAAGCACATTTAAATTAGGTTGGTCGATTTGTTGGCCTAGAACAAAAATACTCCTCAGCCTTGGCAACTACTCATATCCCAGCACATGCATAACATTTCAACTTGATCATGCCAAGATTCATTGGAATTTCACTCCGATATATCAGTTTCTTTCTTATGGATTCTATTAATTTTACCAAAATTGACCTGTAAGGGATATTTTGGTGCTATGGGTAGCTACTTTATCTATCAAGCTCAACTTTTGCATGTATCCTTTGACTCTAAAATGTTGATTTTTGGTTTAACTTAACTCTAGGTTCACTTTTCCCTCATAGGTTTTGTGATTCGACTTTCCCTCTAGTACCTTGTGAATTCCTGTCATTATAATCTTTAACCATTCTCCTTTCCCTCTAGTTACTTGTGAATTCCTATCATTATCATCCTTAACCCTTCTCCTTTCCCTCTAGTAACTTGTGAATTTATGTCATTATCGTCCCTATGCCTTCTCCTCCTTGAATGCTCTCCTCTTAGGGGAAGTGCAGTTCCTTTATATCTCTAATATGTCTTTTTCTCCTTGCTCTTTAGCTCCCTGGGCTCTACCACAACTTGTTGCGCCCTTATATTAAATATTAAAAATAGTTATAGAAATGATCATGAATAGTTATAGAAATTCTAATATTAAATATTTTATGATAGATATTTAGAAATAAATAACTTTAACATTTATTAACAATCCAAATAGTATAAAAATTACAATAAGCTAAAACTTTGAAAAGATAACTCAATATTATTATTATTTTTTGAATAATATATATATAGAAACATTAAAACTTTGACAAACAATTTAAATAATATAAAAATTACAATAAGCTAATATTTTTTTGAATATTATATTTCTTTAGCTCCGGAAAAAAATACAATATTAACATAGGTGAGACACATTTTTAAAAAATATTATACTTCTTTAATTCATGGAAAAAAAATACAAAAATACAATATTAACATAAGTGAAACCCTGACAAATTTTTAAAATACTTGGAGCACTCGAAAAATAATACAATATACACACTAGTAAAGCCAAACATTTGTCTTTGTAAAAAAATAGAAATAACACAATATCATTACTACTTTCATATTATCACTATTACGATTAAATTTGTTTTCGGTAAATCTCTTCCATAAAAATCTTGGAGCAGTTGTCGTGTTGCCTCAATCCCACTCGCTTATTCTAGAGAGCTTGGGTAGAAGTTGTCGTGGGTGAAGTTGCAGAGAGATGTGTGGCCCATTCTCTCACCACATTTTTCTGTATTTTTCCTTATGGATGTCTGGGAAGATCCGGCATGAAGACGATAACCTTGGGTGCCATATAATGCAACTAACTTTTTTCTGTAGTAGGACAGGATAACCTTTTCTTTTATGATGCTCTGACCATTGTTCTTTATCTTGATAAAGGCGTAGGGACTAATCTCACCCCACCAAGAAATGGAACATGGCCACCATAACGACCTTCACAATGAGAAGTGGCCGTACATAATGGATTCGACCTCTGCTGATGTTTTCTCAACCTGATATTATCACGTCCTTTGACCGATCCTTAAACTCCACATAACAGTCGAGATGGACCATGCCAAAATTGCCAATGGAACCAACCGCAAGCAAAGGATTTGGAGGTGTTCTCTGGGTGGTGTAGATACCCTTTCATTATGAATGATATTTTAACGATACTAAAAATAGTTTGGGGACCATTAGTCTTTTTGTTTTTGGATTTTACAATTCAATCCTGAATTGACCTAATTTTGATTTTGGAACTCCACATACCAGTCGAAATGGACCATGCCAAAATTGCCAATGTGGAACCAACCGCAAGCAAAGGAAATGTTCTTTGGGCGGTGGAGATACCCTTTCATTATGAATGATATTTTAACAAGACTAAAAATAGTTATCTTACTAAAAAGGCAACAGTAAGGGATTGATGAATATAACATATTTCCATATCTATTTTCTAATAGTTATCTTACTAAAAGGCAATAGTAAGGGATTGATGAATATAACATATTTCCATATCTATCTTTGATGTCTCTAAAAGCATTACATTCCACTTCTTCAGAAGTGAAAAATGTACACACTCTTTCTTCCCAAGTTTTTTTAGGTTATTTCCATAATCTCTTTTCACACAAAAGTGTACACACTCTTTTTTCCCAAGCTTCTTTAGGTAGTTTCCACCATCCCTTTTCACAATGAAGTTGATGTGAGTTAGTTCTTAACTGAGAAATACGAATATTCTCTCTCCAAGGAATGCTAGCTTCAATGTACTCTTTTTTTAGAGATCACAAGTGGGGTTTAATTTCTTAAGATAATATTTCTTTATTCTAACTAACTCTTTTCCCCACATACGCTTAATGAACTTCTCCATAACAAAATTCTTTAACTCTTTGCTATTTGTACTAAAACCCATTGAGGTAAATATCTCATTTTTTCATCCATGTGTTATTGTCTCATCCATGTTTAATTTGTTTCACTAATAACTTAGTTAAAGATAACTTTCATCTACCTACTCCCATTTGCTCAATTCTACTCCTATTATACTACTACCAATGCTCTGCCCATATCTAGCCACCCTGCCCATTATCACTTGATTCTTCACATCCACCTACTCAAGGCTTAACATGCCCACTCCTTGCCCCCTTTTGAGGACACTTCGTTCTACTGGGGACACTTTAACAATATCATCACGTTCACTCTTCCACTTACAAGCTCCTCGTATATGCCAGTGATTACCAGGCAACTCGATTAACTAGTCCAACAATGTGAGCAACATCAAGTTCATGATCATGGTCATGTATAAGCATCAAAGGAGGAATAATAAGAGGTGATTCGATGAGGGCGAGGGTGTCCTCAGCGAGAGAGAGAAATTGGTAGCCGATCAGCAAGAGTTTGGCGTGGGAGCGAGAAAGAATGGTGGTGATATGGCGAGAATTGAGGTGAAAGTTGATTGCGCCATGGTAACGACGAAATGAGGCTCATAAAGAGACTTGGTCCCTTTTCCAAATTTTAAGGTGATTGACGAGATACGACACCACACGTTTGCAACGATCCTATTTCTCGGGCCCACGTAAAACAAATCCCTCGATCATAAATTATGGATTACTATTTTTTTTCAATTAATTAAATCGGCGAGAATTGAGGTGAAAGTTGATTGCGCCATGGTAACGATGAAAAGAAAGAAAGAAAGAAAGAAAGAATTTTTAATGTCCACGAGGCTAAAAATAGCCGATGGGACAGATTGCTTCTCTATTTGACTCTTGTATTCGGCCCTTTTCCTGTGAAGTTTTACAATGACCACTCCCAACTTATCAACAAACTCTTCGCTGAATAGCTTATCCCAAGAATTAGCTACCAGAACACCTGCATAGTTTTCCCTGGTGTCTTTGAAGGCCTCACATTCTAGAATGAAATGTTTTTCTTTTTCCACTTTTCCGGAGGAGCAAAAAATACATACTCTTTCTTCCCACATTTCTTTTGGCCTTTTCCAGCGCCCTGTTTCACAACGGAGTTGATGAGAATTAGTCCTTAATTGACCAATAAGAATTTTAGATCTCCAAGAAATATTAGCCCCTATGTACGCCTTTTGTTGATGGTTATGCGTGGGGTTAAACACTTCCATGTAGTACTTCTTCTTTCTCTCTAGCTCTTTCTTCCAAGTATGTTTGTGGAATTTATCCATAACAAAAGTTTTTATCTCTTTACTGTTTGTAGGACACATGTTCAAGAAAATACCCCATTTACTAAACCATTTGTTATTTTGCCGCATCCAAGTCTTCTGTATTTTGCACAATCTGTCACTAAACACCACCTTAGGCCATCTACCCTCTTCCATTTTCTCAATTTTTTTCAAATACCTTATGACTTGCACCATAGCAATTGCTTCAATAGGAGCAGCCCCTGTTTCACTTAACAGGATAGCATAATGAACTGCACTTTTAATTTTGAATCTGTTTGTAATCAAACGTTTCTGAATTTTCTCAATTTGTTTCCACTGCATCTTGGTTGTGCTGCTGGCCCACAATTCACAACCATAGAGAATCACCGGAATCACTAGAAGCCCAAAAAGAGTTAGAGTGGTTTTCCAGTCCCACAACTCTGCCTCTCTACACTTGTTTTGAAGAGCGTAAAATGCTTTCCAACCCCCTAAAGTTCTTTTCTTTCTACAACCATCCCAACTTAAATTTCTGTTGAAGTCAATTCCGAGGTATTTGTAGTCTGCAACTTCTTCCAGAATGCTGCCTTCAAAATAGAACTTATGTTGGTTATGCTTTCTTTTGTTAGAGAAAACCACTACTTTCGTTTTGCTCATAAAGAGACCTGGTCCCCTTTCCAAATTTTAAGGTGACTGACGAGATATGACACCACACGTCTGCAATGATCCTATTTCTCGGGCCCACGTAAAACGAATCCCTCGATCATAAATTATGGATTACTATTTTTTTTCAAATTAATTAAATCGGCGAGAACTGAAGCGAAAGTTGATTGCGCCATGGTAATGACGAAATGAGGCTCATAAACAGACGTGGTCCCCTTTCCAAATTTTAAGGTGATTGACGAGATATGACACCACACATCTGCAATGATCCTATTTCTCGAGCCCACGTAAAACGAATCCCTCGATCATAAATTATGGATTACTATTTTTTTTCAATTAATTAAATCCTCGAGTGGCTCATAGGAATACATATTTTTGTCGAGATTGGACCACATAACCTGTATTGGATTGGATTGAAGATTTAGTATTCAAAGGTTATGTGGTTTAGGCTAAGCATGTGTTACCAAGAAGCCCATATCCATACAAAAGTTTGAGGCATCTAAAAATGAATTAGGGTTTATCGAGTATACCTTAAAAATTCTTTTGGCTAAGGGTGGGCTGTTTGAGGCATCTAAAAATGAATTAGGGTTTATTGAGTATATCTTAAAAATTCTTTTGGCTAAGGGTGGGCTTCCTCCCATTTAATTAAATAGGTTAATGATGTAATACATAGGCATTTCACACGAGTCAAAGGCTTCTCCTTCCCAATTACCAATTAGTAATTCCTCTAATTACATGATTTTAAGTTAGTAATTTCAAGTGACATAATTTCTTTTAATAATTATGATTAATTAATTTATATTAATGGATAGAAATTAATAATATTGTCTCATTATTGATTTGACAACTAAATTATGACACAATCTTTCACACATTAAATAAATAAAAGCACCATTATCTAAAAACAAAATTTCCAAAATTAAGAGCCAATCATTTACTTTAACGGACCCGATTATTCGCTTCTGGTGGTCGACAATGTTGTATCCGGTATTGTCACGACCCTATACTTGTGGTATTCTTTCAACCAAGTACATCACCTGCGTCACCACTACACATTTTATTCTTACCAATACTAGAGTGTATGGAATACACCTAACTTCAACCCTCATTCAATTTTCCAAACAATGTTCTTTAACAATGTAATGGAATAAGTTATCTTCAATAATTAATATTTTAATTAAACATTTATCAACACACACAAATACACCCACACATACTTGAGAAAGGAAACCCCGTAAAACATGCCCAATAATATATATCAATATATAATATTTTATGAAGTACTTCCAACTCTCTTGACCTACATACTTAACCTAATTTACCAAAACCGTGTCAAAATCGTGTAGCTCATTGCTGCAACCTGCCCACACTTCTCAATCTGGAAACCCCAAATTCAGTTACTCCACAACTTGTCCTAACTAGCCCAACACTTCCTGCATGATTCTAGTCACTCTCGAGACTTCAAGATTTCCAAAATACATGCAGTAATACACTTTACTGGAGCTATGTGGCCTTCCAAAATAGGTGCGGGGACGCAAATATGCAAACTACCTACATCTCATGCCCCCAAAATATGTAAACGATGTGAGCTAATGATGAAGATGGCATCCCCCACAAGTTGTTTATGATCCATGTATGGATAACAATGACCTGCACTAAGCAATGATTGGCTATATATTAAGTTGTTACTTGTTTTTAAGAATTGCTATATATATTATTTTTACATTATATATATTTGAAGTGAAGAATACAATGCGTTGGCTTATTTTTATACTTATGTAAAAGCTAGTTATATTGTTTTTTGGTTAAATAAAAAAAATCTTTTTACTTTAAATTAATTTTCAGATTTGTTTATTAAAATTTTGGAAAAACTAAGTGTTAAACCTAATATTTTAAAAATTTAGAAATAATTTTTTATTTTTATAAAAATTATATTTCAATTTTATTTTATGATTAGTTGTGGACATTAATATGACTAATTTATAATTAGTTGCGGAAATTAATATGACTAATTTATAATTAGTTGCGGAAATTAATATGACTAATTTTATAGTGTTTAAAATTCACTTCTCAAGGAAAAAAAAATAATTTCAAAATAATAAAATTTGAAAAAAAACTCATAACTACACCCATCACTAACAACACCTATCACAAATGGTACATGCACAATTAGTTCTTACCTGAGTACAACCCCATCTTTTTAAAATCTTGTGTTCTGTACCGCAAAATCTTCAGGCGTATGACAATTGATAATACTTCTATGACATGGTTAGTAATCTTAAGCAATTGGTTATAATCTTCGGACTGGTGACGTGCACTATTTCTATGAAACAATTCAGAATATCTGCACCTGGATAGTAATCATCAATGATCTGTCATATTGTGAATTAAATATAAACTGGACAGTATAATGCTATAATAAACCATATTTATATTTGTGGCTCGTTTAGGTATATATTTAACCAAAACAAACTATAAGTAGTATTTAATATCTATGTTAACGTTAGCTTCATAACAGGGACTTTACATGTATATGACTTTTGATAGCCCACTCACATCCCTGAGAAATTTGCTTTTCCTTGATATTGTAAAAAATCAATACAGTCGAGATTATATCCAAAATTCCAATGGTTTAAAGTAGTTAATATTTTTATTTTTTCAAATATACGTATATTTATATATATATATATATATATATATATATATATATATATATATATATATATATATATATATATTTCTATTTTTATATATTGAAATATTTTTAGTATTTTTATATTTTTGTAAAAAAAAAAAAATGTTATTTTATATATATTTTTAATATAATTTAGCATTTCACTATCTAAATCAAAGGTCTTTTGGAACAGGGTTAGAATCTATTAGTATAATATACATATATATTTATTTTTTTATGAATTTCAAATTATGATTTTATAAGAGAAAATACAATGTTGTTATCCATAAGATCCATTGTAACATACATAAGAGTAAAATAAAATAAAAATAAAAAACCTTTACCATTGTTAACCATATCTTTTATGTAATTATTATGAACTTAGCAATGAACATCTATTTACACTTTATCATTTTGGATTTTCGTCATTGATTATATCGTGGTTCGTCTTATCGGATGTTTGTTGCCAGTTCAATACTTATACGCTAGTCATATTAAAATACTATACATTTATGATGCCTCTGGGGATTGTTTATTGTTATTCAACTCATAACACCTATTATAAATGTCCTGAAGGACAACTCGAGAATAAAAAAACACTTAACCTTATCATTTGATTTTTCTTTCGTTGTTGATTGCATTACGTCGATGATTTAAGAGTTAATTAAAGGATTTCGTTGTACTGTACTTCGCTTGGTTGTACTACTCGTTTGACACTTGCCCATCTATTCACCGTTGGATCTAGGGTTTTTTTGGGATCTACAGTGGAGCCTTTTACGGTACCCGTTTAGGGTATCGACCACCGCGTGACCCTGAAAAACTTCTCATTTGCATTTCTGAGCTCTGCCGGCGTTGCTCCTCTGCAACTCTGCTGCCACCTAAGCTTCTTCAAACCCTCTGTCATTCTTCCAGCTCCAACATTGCTTGCCATGGCATAATTTCGGGACAGGTAGACTTCTATTGCTCATCCAGTTTTGGGGTCTAGCCATTTTGTGGCGGTATTAACTAGTCGGTGTGTTATTAAAGTTTGTTCGTTGCAATGATTCACAGGGAGATAGCGGTGGAGTTAACCGCTTGCTATGCGCGCAGGTTGTATGGAAAGTTAGTGGAATGCATAACAGGTTTTCCAATTTCCGGGAACTTTCTTCCCAGCGATGCATACTTCAGTTCTTTAGTCCTTCCTCCCTCCATGGCAGGTCAATTTCTCCATAACAGTGTCATTGTCTAAGTTAGTTATTATTGCATTTGTTACGGTTCATTCATTTCATTTTTGACGCCTTGAGTGATGTTCTTGGTGCAGGGTTTCCTCCGATCTACTGAGTTTTATACCAGGTATTATAGTTTCAATACTCACCGGTTTTCTCATCATTGTTTACCCTTCGTATTCATTTAGACAATATGATCACAATCTTTACACAAATTTCTTTATTGTGAAGCAAGTACTCATCTCTGCTCCCATGGCATGATTCTAGGAATGGCATTTGTCGTTTTTATTTTCGAACCTCTCCGAATTTGATGACCCTATCGTTTTCTTCAGAGGTACTTGACTGTTTATCGATGAGGGTTTTAAAATTTTAGAGCATAGCTCTTCCTCGTTTAGCTCTTCAATTCCATGCAATTTGGGTTTTTCCTGTAATAGGTTTTTAAGGCTCCAACGTCGTATACCTTGCTAGCTTATTATTTTGTTAAGGGCTTCGCCCCGTAGAACAATTTATCATGCAAGTCGATTTTATTGTATTTACTTTCCTTTTTAAGGCCTAGCCTTGTTGAATAATTAGACATGCAATAGTCTCTGCTACATATTTCTTGTTCCTCTATATGCTGATCGAACCCTCGACCCAGCTAAGAGTAAAATCTCTCAGTGAGAGAGAGTTTAAGCATTGTATGCAATTTTGAAATGAATGATTAATACACTTCTGGAATTTTGTATTGTTATACATATTTCAGGCTCTTCTTAAATACAATTTTACTTCTTGTTAGAGTTTAATTTTCAATGGTTTCAAATGCTATGCAATAGCTTTATAATGGAGTTTCCTTTTCTTGAGCACTTGCATTGGTCTTTCCTATTAATTTAAAAATTCATTTTCTTTTCTTACCCGTAATATGGTTTTCCCTTCAATATTGGCAGTGGACAATGTATAATGGGTGTTTTCTTATTTATACATTTACATCGACAGATCTTCTGAGTTACTACAGTATGAGATTTATTTAAAATTTTGCATGGACCAGTTTGGTCAAGATAGGGGTTTAAACCCTTTTGTTTCTTTGATAATTTTATCTGTTTGTTTAAGGGTGACTGGACAATCCATTTTCTGAGTTGTTTTCTAAACACTCATCCTATCTGAGTCTATCATAACATGAAGAGATTAATGACTAGTTTGGGTCCAGGGTCTCGACCATGGACCTAGACTAATAGTTTCTCTGGCATTTGTTCCCAGAAGAAGCTTTCTGTTTTACTGTGTCTAATAATATAAACATTACCCTTCCTTAAAACAATCAATAACCCCCAGAAATACATTTTCACACAGGCAACATATTATTAACAGTTCTACTGTGATTTTTCTCGATTACTTCAGAAAAATAATAAGCATCTATATTTACAATACTTATGTGTGTAAAATTCTGCATTTCATAATTTAAGAACAATTTCCATATTAAAAGAATTATGTCTAAACATCATATCTAGTTCTTACTACCTCAGTAGTGTGTATACTTATCTGGTTTCAAAATCTGCTGATGATATCCTCCCTACCATGAGAGAGGCGATTATGTCCTCATCTCCCCCCATGCTCCACACCTGAGATGAGTAGGTTGACAGAAATTCCAGAAGAGACATCGGGACCCCAAGTCCAGTACTCTTCTTTTCCAGGATTCAGGAACGTTGAGTGTTTCCACTGGTCACCACCAACTTAGGAATTACCACTCTCTTCCTACCTCTCCTCAGTCACCGAACCCCCTTTCCTCATTGGGATGTATTTTTTATCCCCAGAGGAAAGGTAACTGTTTTTAAATGTTTTCTGTTCAACCACTCTCAGTTCTTGGAATGCTTCTTTCCTCATTGGGATGTATTTTTTATCCCCAGAGGAAAGGTAACTGTTTTTAACTGTTTTCTGTTCAACCACTCTTAGTTCTTGGAATGCTTGTATGATCAGTCTTCTTTTAATTTTATGGAAACCCAATTCTATACTTCAATTTTGTTTCCAACAAAACATAATTAATTTATGTTCATCATGTAATCCTTTTCTACATCACCTATAAAAATATAACTACATAAAAATATAATCAACATAAGTCTATCTTTTACTCCAATTTCTTTGCCTTTAAAAAAAACAGGTACTAAGTAGCAACATTGCATATTACACTTATCATATTGTAAATAATGAAATTTTTAATTGAAATTTCATTACATTATGATTTTTGTTATATTATTTACTTAATAATTTAATAATTCCACTATAATATTCTATTAAAATTAATAAATTATTTAATATTAAATTTTTATTTTAAATTTTTTATTATTATTTTATTTTAGATTTTATTTCTAATACAAATTAAAAACATAAATAAATTAAAATTTTCTCTCTGAGAGAAAGGTCCATTATTTTATTTTCTATGGTGTTTAATATCATAGAAAGTCATCATTATTTTATTTCTAGGATGTCAAAAGATTGCAATATTTAGTATTCTGATTTTTTTCATTTTTTTTTTCTTATTTTGATATATGTCTTTTGAAGTTTTTATTATTTATTAATTTAGTTTAAATTTATATAGTTTGTTTTTAATAGTTAATAAAATAGTTATTATCATATATTTTTTTATTTCCATTAAACCCAAAGAGAGGCCTAAACCCAGAGAGAGGGGCTCTACCGTCACCCATACACACGATACCTAAACCTCAAGAGGGGGGATCTACCGTAAGCCATACACATGAGCCCTAACCCTGAGGGCGTCAAGAGATTCGATCTTATCACAGGCAAAGGAGATTTGATCCGCCCTAACCCCGAGCGCGTCAAGAGATTCGATCTTATCATAGGCAAAGGAGATTTGATCATGTGACTGACCAACTAGCAAAGTACTTAACAATGATGACTCAACAGCTAACCCTTGGGGCTTAGTTATTATCATTTACTATTTAGGAATAATATTAATCAATTATTATTAATATTCGAAATGTTTCAAATTATTCATTATAATATGCACAAGAAGATTTTTATTAAAGGATTTTGGATTTTAAATTATTCACATATTTTAATTCTTAATTAACCTAAATCTTACTTGAAAACTAAAAGGTTATTTCAAATTCTATTAAATTATTTATAATCTCTTTTGTTATTATCTTCAATAATTATAATGTATAATGAATTTTAATAATACCGATTAACCTAAACAAGGTGCTTAAAACATTTTTTTTTGTAAGCTAGGTAGGACTACATTTTCATCATCATGTCCAAATGCATCACCCCAATCGGGGTGGGGAATTGAACTAGTGGCTTCACATCAAGGAGTGTCTTAACAAGGCACCCAATTACTATCTATCCAAGGCCCATGGACAAGGTTCTTAAAACATATTAATTTGTTATGCAATTAAAAATTAATTTACAAATTAAAATTATCTCTGCTAGGAAATAGATATTGTATTGGGTCTTTTGTCAAACCCATATTAGTTTGGGTTTGACCATAATAAATTGCAAAGTTTGCATAGTTTAACTTTTCACATTAAAATTTTATATTTTTTGACAATATTTTAAATTATTTATTTTTACTCTGATTAACCATCAAATTAAACCTGTTATTGCTCCTTACATTTATTAATGAGCGAGTTTACACATGTCCCATCTGTAACATCCGTCTATAACATTACTTAACACAAATGAAAAAAATATTAACCTTCATATTTTCTAACTTCACACACTTGGATTCAAAGTCAACACTTAACTTGACTCTGCACAATTAGTATCACAATGCTCTATCATTGTTTACATATATTTCCACTACCTAGCCTTGCAACAAGGTTAATTTTTTATGCATCGATTACATAGAATAATAAATACATTATAGATGATAAGAAGGGCCTTCGTATCCCAATGAGAATATAATTAGGAACATTTACAATAACCATAAGTTATAGTACGTTGATTAAACCAATTCCGACCACATTCAAGTGACACACATCATATACATCGATTCAATGTGTTATGATTATTAATATTAATGTACAACCGAGCATTTTACCCAAGGTTGGAAACTCTTGTTTTCTAATGTTAATCTCAACCTTATGTGATGATCCCACAGTCACATCCCAAGGCCTTATGGTTAACAGTTGTGGCGTTGATTATGAAACACCTAGAGTGCTCCTCATTTGTGGATTATCCAACGATTTGACGGATTGGGTTGACCTCAGGGTAGTTAGGGTATTACCCCAACTCAAATGCCCAACATTCCAGTAATTTTATTTTGTCATTGTTTCCCAAGCGTTCTGCTTCCTCCAGCAAATGCGGCCTAGATTCAAATCTCTGGTTTCACATGAAGTTTTCAGATGGTTCAGTTGGGCAACAGAGGGTTTTTTCTGGCTCTTTTCACTCCACAACATTTGGCTGGAAGCATTTCACCGTAGCACTCATGATTTCATCTGCTCAACATTCAGTGGTGCAGTTGCATGGGTGAGTGGAAACTATTTCTCCCAAAAAGTCATGATTCTTATGCGGTTAACTCTTCAAGCTCATACTGAATTGCCTTCCTTTTTGGTTAATATCTATAGGCTATATGTTTCACAAGGGTTCATTGCTCCATCAGGTATTTCCATTGTGTTAAATTTTCTTACTTAGTTCCTTTCTTGCCTTTGTGTTTAATTAATTGTTTCTAATTGTCGGGGATTGGCAATGCAGGTAATACACTCTTCTTAGAGCTTGCTAATTAGAGTTCTAGTTGTGTCTGCAAGGGTTTAACACTGCTTATTCTTCCAGGTACTTTTCTCGTGTTGCTAAATTATTTCGACCCTTGGGTCCTCATTCTAGTTGCACGAGGCTTGTGTTGAAGAAACCCTCTCGATACAAAACTTCTCCTCATGTTACCATAGTCTTGTGGACATTCACTGTCTTGGGTTGTATGTCTAGGATTTGATATCGCTCATGGGTTTCCTCCACCCAAGCCTTTCTAATGTAAACAAAGTTACTATGTTTGCTTAGAACGATAGATTTCTCCCATTACATGTTCGGTCATAAAAGTCTTGGTTGTGTTCCTTTGGTCACACTATTATATAGTGGAATTATCTGTAAATAAATTTTCATATTTCTATTATTTATGTAATGTAAGTAAGTCTTTCCACTTCTATCATGTTCACTTGTTAAAATAATTCGCCATTCTCGGATTATGCTCAATATTTATTACTATTCAGGTAATGTATTGTTGGGTGGATTCTACGGAATTTATAGAGTTATTTTAATCACTTAGTCTCTTGGGTTTATTTTTTTTTCTATTTGTACCAAGGATGATCGAACCACCCTTCAGGAATTTGTGTCAACCCGTGTAATTTTATCTACACCTTACAAACTGTTCTCTCTCGAACCCTTCCTAGAGTGGACTAACCGTCCTTTACCACCACTACGACATTAATCTTGCCAAAGATTTTACCTATTGATATAATTCTAACAGTATAAGTTTCTTATCACTTTTATGTTTTCCGACCTGAACCTAAGCTTTCATAAGCTTCATATAGATTTATATGATTCCAAGTAGGATACTGGTAATGAGGTCTTAATTGAAAGACCCTATCTCAACTTCATTCCATTTAACATAAACCATAATTAATGTTATCAAGCCATCACAAATTTGTTGGTTCACATTCGCACTTTCAATGACATAATATTTACAGTCTTACTATCTTAGCGACTATAGACTTACTACATTAATCAATGCTACCCTTCTTCCATATCGACTACAGACTACAACAATTTAGAATAAAATTCTAGATTATCATGATATTCATAAGCCATTCATGAAACTACTTAACAACTTACTTGTGACAGAAAACTAAAAAACCGGTTCTTCTGTCTACAACTTACTAGTTATTTGATTCAAGCACAGTACACATAAGAATTATATACCTATTTTTTATTAAGCAGAATTTCTTGTGAAAGATCTCATCGCCAAAACTTGAGACTGGCTATGAAATCCAATCTCTCCCCCGAGCTCTTTTTCTTTAAACTGGAGTAATAAAATAGTCTGAGCATCAAGACCCCAATTCCAGCTTAGACATTCAACCTTCCAGGGTTAAATTCATAAGTCTCCACTGGTTTATTGCAACCAACTCAGGAGTTTTTCCTTTGGCAATTTCCTACCTAGCCTTCATGGCTCTTTCATTTTATCTTTTTGCTTCCCCTCATTCTTCCTATAGCCACCCTTGGCCTTCCTTAGAATTCCTTTTTAATCAGGAACCAACTAACTTCCAGTAACTATAATGAGGGTTTACTAACTAGTCACATTTAGTTTTATCACTATTAAAATCATATCCCAAAACTTACTTAGCTCAATAATTTTGAGGGGGTTACATTTTCCCCCCCTCGAGTGAAACATCATCCTCAGTATTTCCTAACTTTGAACACATGCCATAAATTACTATGCATAAAATATTTATTCCAATTTTTCACACATAGTTCTTACTGACTAAAGTACCTTTGTTGCACTTAATGTGATAACTGCTTGTTTTCTGTAACACCATTTCCTCTAAGTGAGAATACTCAGACGTTCGATTATGGTCCTCCCTTCCAGCTTGACCTACATTCACCATCCTTGTGGTTATTAGTTTCTTATAAATACTTATAAAAGAAATAATTAGCATACATCATAACCCATCAAGGGTTAATAATTTTCAGTCAATTTGAGTTTGTAACATCGTCGTAACTGCATCATTATAAATTATTTTATTTAACGACTTCACCAATCGATAGATAGCTCCAAGTGCTACGATTATAATTTTCAATTCACCATGGTATCAACTTGATTTTCACTACTTGTTAATCAATAATAATGATGTATTCCGATTTCAGTGATTTTTGTCTCTCATGAGAGATCGTACTAGTTAGTACTGTTCTACCTTTATTCATAGTCACCTGTTTATGCATACTAGTGTTACACTAGTAAAGTTTAGGATGGATTATTTTCCTTGTCAATAGTATAATGATGTATACTTTACCAAGTGGCTTAATTATGTTAATCTTGGATTTCCCCCTTTTTCTAGTAATTATGTTATTTGGAATCCATTGCAACACAAAGTCCATTTTGCAGCCTATTTTTCAGTTTTTTCTCTTTGCTTTGTCGCATTACAGGTAATGGACAAGTGTTGTATATTCATGGCTTCATTATCACACTTATATAATTTCTTTAGCATGTTACTCACTTTATTGGGTTAGTGTTTACCAAAGTAATTTGACTCTATTTGAAATACACCAATACTACAACTGAAATTCCATTTACACAATTTATTGACAGTTCCAAATAACTGTCTAGTAACTCGTCTTATAATATTGAAACATCATATGTCTCAAAATTCATACATCTTCCACACACCAATTTAAACATGATGAGACTACAAATTAATGAATATACATTTTACCTTCAAATTCAAATAACCAGATGCAACATTAGAAAAGTTGTCACTATGATGAAATTATGATATCCAGTGAGTCATGAATAAATATATTGATTTAACCATAACAATGGAAATACATCGGGAATGCATCCCTCAAATAATGTCAAGGAGCTCAAATCTAAATTTATTTCTTTTCTTAATATTCTAGTAGGATGGAACTAATCAATAGAATAATTTTGGACGCTTTCTAAAAAAAAACTATAATAAATTTGTAAGATATGCACATGGACAAGGCATGTGAGTATGTGGGTGGGAACAATCACAAGACAAACAGATTAATTATGCTATACATGTATGCCCTAGGAAATCGAAAAAAAGCCCACAAAAAGATAATTTCATACATCAACAGGGACACCATTTTGTATGGAAATATCCATGCCCACAATATCATGTATCTTGGGGGCATTATTAATCTCTTCTAATATTTGGTCTGATCACATATTAGATTTTTATGCTCCTTTACAGTTCATGTGTTTCTGTAGAACCCCAAATTTATTTAGTGCTAAGGACCTGTTTGATACACAAAATTGTCCCTTGGACTTACAAGCCCTGGTGCATGATTGGCCTTGCCTTCTTATTATGATGGAACATCTGAAATCTCCACTTATATTCTGATCCATGACAATTATCCCAATTATATATTTTTCCAAGGTAATCATCACAGATTGCTCTGGTTAGACACCACAATTGACTAGATAAGAGTTCATGCCAGAGACTCCTTGTTACATCATCAACACTAAACAACAGTTGATTGTATCTTATATATACCTAGATATAAACAAGAACATAATTATCATCTAACTCGATATTTTCTTACAAGGACAAAACCAGTGACATAACACATCATCCAAAATACAAATACCAAATACAAGCCACCATTTTCATTCTGCATGCAATGCCATCAAAACCATTTCATTGTGCAATCAACCACATTATCCACCAATAGAGTTTACTCTCTCTTGTTCATTGATCATTCATTAACACCTAAAATGTACATTATTATTTGCCAACAAGAACTTAAAATATCAAAATAAGATCAAAATATTTGTGCTTTCTCAAGACAACAATAAAGATACAAATTTCAAGGATCACATTCCTTGGCCTTGGATATAAATGGTTATCATTAACCATTTTCATTAGTCTTCTGAGGTTTCCATGCACATTCAAAATTCTATTATTTGAAGTAAAACTATGAATCATCAATTTCCAATTCCGAGCGCATACTTCACAGTTCTAATGTTGTTAGTTTTGAATAATATTTCTTTCTTTCAAAGGACATATATTTTTGCAGATAAGCCTTCCCATACCTCATGTCAATAATGTGTGAAATGTGTATCATTTTCTCTTTCCATACATATTTTCTCATCCAAACAACCAAATAAATTTACTCCAAATTTTAAAATAATACTCGTAATACACTTGTTCAAAAGAACTATCCCCAAGGTAACAATGTCACCATTAAACTTCCTGTGAAACATGTTTTACTTCCACACAAAGGTTTATTATTCTCTCTCTTTTTTTAATATGTTATGAATGTAAAATAAATCACATAGCATGATAATATTCTCTTCCAATCCATGTCAACATATACAATAGAACCTATTCAATTTGGGTATTCATGTATTCTACAACTCAATTTTCCGACACAGTACAAAACAGTTCATTGCTTTACAATAATTCTTATCCATGGAAGAGGAGAGTGTTACGACTTCAATTCTACTCACAGAAATGACATTCAAACCAAAATATGGTATGGAATCCCTATAGACAAGGATTCATACAAACAAGGATTCCTACAAAAACATTTCCATCATAAAACCAAGAACAAATATTCCCTTGCGGTCGATACCAGCTGCACGGTGTAAGCATCCTTATATGTAATTTTTCCATAGAAATCATGTGTGGATTTCCCATTCAGTGATTTGTATAATGAGAGGATAGAAACATTCAAAATTAAACATAGAAATTAGTTTCATGCCTAGAAAGTAATTTTGATTCCTCCTTTTGATAATTTACTACTCAAATTCGGCTGGTAAAAGAAAATACATCATACACAAGCCAACCCAAAGGAATGCATGTATGCCCAAATCATTTTACCAACATGTTGGGTGGTTTAAAAGATTTTGTTCAAACACTATGAATGCATGGGGCATTAGGATGTTGAATCTACAATGAATAACAGGGTACCCAATCATTGTCTATCCAATAAGTCAACACAATGATGTATGACATCTATTTAAGGATTTCTTGATGGTAATTTCAAACATGAAAAATAGATCCTAGTATATTTTATTATACATCAAACTCATCAATCACTCGGTCTTTAAAAGAAAATGACCAACACTGCTAAAATAAAAACAATGTGTACAGAAAATTTCAAATGTCATTGCAACCCTAAGTATTGCAAACTGATTGGAAAATGTCACAGTTCTAATACCTTTAGGTGACAATCTCATCACTTAACTTCAGAGAAAATTTGTCATAGAACTAAAATACTTGATTTTATTGTAATACATACTCTGGGAAGTCATAGTAACATCCATGAATGTAAACTCATGCACATAGTTGTAGCAAGACAAAATTTTGATTCTCAAGGATTGGTGCAAGATTCCTTGAGACAAAACAAGCTAGCATACTATCATTTTAAAGGGATAATTTTGGCTATCATTTTGTAACAAAATATACATATAAATAATTTCTAGACACAGGTTCATGAGAAAGTAGAGAAAATGCAGTCACAATGAATCGAGCGAACTATACACTAATAATTTCCAAGGAAATTTTTCTATTTATCTCTTGTTATTTTATTCACCTTATCCACAGATACAGGGGCTCCACATTTTGTAACAAAAGGACTCATGGCCAGGTCATATAATCATAATACTAATAATCCTTATTTTCTCAAGGAGATATTATATGAGACATACTCCCAGTTCCTTCAACGTACCTGTCTCATATCAATTTTTTCTTTTTTAAACATGGGACTTAATATTTATTTCCTATGCACACATTTATATCTCCTAATATGTTCACAAAACTGCTTTCTTATCATTCCAATCATGAGTTTATCACAATTTTATGACTAGATAAATAAAATGTGTTAATAAATAAATATTCTGCATAGTTGTTGGCTCACCTAGGTGCCTAACATATCACCTCTTATAGGTAAGGGCATACCAAAAATAACTCCATTAATTAATGAAATTCATTCGTGTTTACTTATGACTAATTTCTTCTAGCAAATTTCTTCTAGAGATTCCTATTCACTCTGTGAGATGATCTTCCTAATCATAGTCAGGCTCATAGGTCACAATGTTGAATCCTTGAGCTCTAATACCACATGTAACATCCATCAATAACATTACTTAACACAAAAAAAAAACCTTAAACTTTTATTTGCACAATTTACCATGATAATTTAGAATGAATAACATATTATCTAGCCTCACACACTTGGATACAAATTCAACACTTAACTTGACTATGCACAATTAGTATCACAATGCTCTATCAATGTTAAACACACAGATGGTGTATGGAGAAAGATAAACACACACAACACACACAATAGAAAGATAGGCATTCGTTGCATCTTTATTACACATAGATGTACATTTATAATACAATATTGTGACTCTTGGATTCATCTTTCAAGGTCACTTGGACTCCTTTGTGACTCTTCGCCTTCCACACCTACCCATGGAGGATTAGGTGTTCAACATTCCCCCCTTAATCCGTAGGGGTATGTGTGAGTCCAAGAAGAGACTTGTAATACGAATCTGCAGAGTATGCATGGCAGCACTTAGGCTGAATCAGCTCTTTGAAATTTTGTCATAAAGAGGTGGTTTAAGGATGACCATCAACACTGGAACACAACACTTATTGCATTTCCCGGAACTCTTCCAAAACTGGCAAGAAGCTAAGGGCTTCTGCTAGAGGAATTGTCCCTCATAAAAAGGGAGACCTTCAACCTAAAAGAAGGGAAGTCTACAACCTGTGATGGTTTAAGGATGACCACCAACACTGGAATGCTTGATGCAATTCCTGGAACTCAACCAACTGGCAAGAAGCTGAATTCTTCTGGTAGAGGAAGTGTTCTGAAAGAGGAAGAATATCAACCTCACATGGATGGTTTAAGGTTGTCCATCAACCAAAGGCATGCTCATGGGAATCTGTATCTCTGGCTACAACTCTAAATCTGGAATGACGAATTATGGCTCAGGCTCGCTTGAACTACTGTGTCTCTAGCTACAAATCTGAATATGGAATGAGAGATTGTGGCTCAGACTCGCTTGATCTGACTTCGAAGCTTGTAGATGACCACCTTTTCCCCCCCTGTCAGGTACAAGGTGAGATGATGGCGAAAACTCAACTGCAAGTTTGTTCAATATTCTGGAACAATTTCTGACATGTGACTTAAACATCTTCTTGGCTGCTGATACCCATTGCCAAGAAGCGATCCATCCAAGATGAATCTTTGTTCTTGCAGGAGGCTTATTTCTGAAGCATCTGTGTGAAGAATGGGTGTGTCGACAACAGTGCTTGCATGGATGAATATCAAAACAGTGATATTTCATATGACCAACTCGATCACAGTGTTGGAATTTTACAATTTTTTTTTGTTGTTGTGGAAGTGGAGCAGGATCTGGAACAGCTGCAGGTGTACTGTCATAAATAAATCCGGCACTTTGAAATTTGATGGGCTTGGAGTAGTTTGGAATATGAAAGGACACATCCTTGTAATATCCAAGACCAGTTCTGTGCTTGTTGTGGACAAGCTCTTCCCAAGGTCTGATGATGGGCTTGGGAAGTGTAAACTAAGCTGTTGCATCTGCATGTAAATCTGCTCTTGTACAAGGAACTGACTGTGAATCAACTGCAACTTTATATTCTTGCTTTTGATGAGAGTCCTTCTCAATTTTCTGAACAGAAACAAGTTTATAATGATGAATCTTTTGCTGAAGTTCATCTTGTTGAAGCTGAGACTCCAATTGAAAAAACTCAATCGTGTCTTGTGCATCTTGCAAACAACTTTCAATATTACAAAGAGCATTCTTGCTCACTTTTACCATATCATGAACACTGGAATGAATGAGGTTATTCAAAAAATCTAATGCCTCATTGATTTTAGCCATTTTTCTCAACAACTTAGGCTCAAGAAATAAAGGGTGTCGGCTTCAACCGATAATGCACCCATTTACAATGTGATTCAACTTACTTTCAAAAATACAAATGTCTTTAAAGAACAAACTCTGCTACTCAAATTATGGAGGACCTCAAGGTATAGACTTGGCTATCTAACCGGCAAGCAACAATGAATTACATCAAAAATTTCTAAACAATTAAAATTTACACTTCAAACACTGATTGCAACTATGAATGAAGAATCAATATCCACGCACAATGTGAGTACAATACAATGTCACTGCAAAATATTTTTGTAAATGTGCAGCAAAAAACTACTGTGCAATAACCCTTTAAGGCAAATGATTTTCTCTCTTCTTCAAAGAGATTTTTTACACCAACAACAACTCAACTCAACAAAAGAAGGAGATTCAAAAAATTTGATGTTTGACCTTGTTGTACTGCTTCACAATAGAGACTAAGAGAAACTCCAAAAATCAAAAACTCTGTGTAGCCAAACTATGAGTGAATGCCACTGCTGTTTTGAAAATGAGGACCAATTTTCAGTATTTTCCTTCAGATTGTCAATCTCTTTGATTGAATTACCCTTCTATACATGCCACAAATCATTCAATACAAACTTCACTTTTCTCCTCTATGTATATAGTCCATTTACTCATATGCCATTTCCTTTCTCTCAGCTGTTTTTTTTTTTTTTTTAAATAGGGAAAGTAGAGGTATTAATTGGTGGAGGTGTTTACTGAGGGAGGGTGAAACTGGTGATGGTAAATCTAGGGGAGGCGACTACTGGGGGAGGTTTTATCTAAAAAAAAATTTAAAAAATAAAAAGCCAAATTTAAAAAAAAAATTCTTGGGAAGTAGATTTTAACTGTGAAAAAATTTAAAAAAAACTAAAAAGGCTGAATTGAAGGGCTGTTGGGTGATGATAGCATAGGTTGAGTGGGGAGTTGAGGGATGGAAGTTGCGGTGAGGGGGATGACTATGCCATGGGGAGGGGTCAGGTAGTGTAGGCGAGTGTACAGGGAGGGAGGCAAGGGGTGGGAGAAGGGGTAGGGGAGTGTACAAGGGGGAGGGAGTGAGATCGCAGGAGTGGAGCAGGGGACGGGCGAGCATTTGAGGGGGCGAGGTAAGGTGAGTGTAGAGGGTTGGAGAGGGAGTGCGTGAGGTGAGGGGCGATGAGTGCAGGCAGGTAGGGGGTGAGTGTATGTGAAGCAGAGGGGGGGTTGGCCGAGAGGGGGGCCGAAGGGGAGCGGGTAGAGTGAGTGGGGGGGTTGGTAAAGGGGGTGAGTGGTGTGAGGGGTCATGGGGGGTGGGTTGGGAGGTGAGTGCAGCGTGAGCGGGGGTAGAGTGAGGAGCCGTGAGATGATTTGGGGGATGGGAGTGAGGATTTGCAGGGTGAGGTGAGAGGGCCAGAGGCCAAATTGCATAATTTTTTTTTTTAGTTTTTATTTTAAATTACAGCAAAGGAGTAAAACAATAGAAACTAGAGAATGGTAGAGTTTTTAATAGTAAAATACAGTTTTTAAGTAGTAAAATACAACAGCAATACATCAGAGAACTTGGAGAAATGTAGCGGGTGAGCCAAATTTCACAAATGT
Source organism: Pinus albicaulis (assembly GCA_034641835.2). Classification (NCBI taxonomy): domain Eukaryota; kingdom Viridiplantae; phylum Streptophyta; class Pinopsida; order Pinales; family Pinaceae; genus Pinus; species Pinus albicaulis. The sequence goes on from CM076582.1 coordinate 928,109,545, forward strand.
ACAGCAGAATATAGCAGAATTGAGCGTTATTGCATAATTTTCAAGAAAAAATTCAGAAAATTTTCTAGTAAAAACCAGAAAATTCTTCAGAAACCCACTTTAAACAATATTTTCCAGCAACTTTCCAATATGCAGAAAATAAAAGTAGGTAGTATTTGCAGGAAAAATTGCAAAATTGGAATGAGCAGTGAGAAAACCTGCAGAGTTTAAGATGCATAATGCTGCTCTTCTTCAAAACTAATTTCTGAATGCTGCCAAGGATTGATGAATGCTGCAAAAATCACTGCTACAAAAATGACCAGAATTTTTACATATATACACAGGCCACAAACACAAATGGCTCACTCAAGGTTGAGCTGGTTATGAACGTCTCAACTCCGATACCATGTTAAACACACACATGGTGTATGGAGAAAGATAAACACACACAACACACACAATAGAAAGATAGGCATTCGTTGCATCTTTATTACACATAGATGTACATTTATAATACAATATTGTGACTTTTGGATTCATCTTCCAAGGTCACTTGGACTCCTTTGTGACTCTTCGCCTTCCACACCTACCCATGTAGGATTAGGTGTTCAACAATTTCCACTACCTAGCCTGGCAGTAAGATTAACGTTTTATTCATCTATTACCCAAAATCATAAATACATTACAGATGATAAGAAAGGCCTTTGTAGCCCAATGAGCATATACTTGGGAAAATTTACAACAGTCATAAGCTATAGTACATTGATGAAACTAATTTTGGCCACGTTCAAGTGACATGCATCATATACATCAATTCAATGTGTTATGATTATTGATATTAATGTACAACAAAGAATTTTACCCAAGGTTGAAAACTCTTTTTTTTTTCTATTGTTAATCTCAACCCTATATGATGCCCCTACAGGCACATCCCAAGGCCTTATGGCTAATAGTTGTAGCACTCCTGATTTCACCTACTCAGCGTTCAGTGGTGTAGGGTCACGGGTGAGTGGAAACTATTTCTCCCAATCATTCATGATTCTTATATGGTTAAGTATTCAAGCTCATATTGAACCGCCTTCCTTTTGGGTTAATATCTAAAGGTTGGATGTTTCACCAGGGTTCATTGCTCCATCAGGTATTTTCATTGTGCTAAATTGTCTTACTTAGTTCCTTTCTTTTCTTTGGGTTTAGTTCATTGTTTCTAATTGTTGGGGTTTGGAAGTGCAAGTAATACACTCTTCTCGGAGCTTATGAATTGGGGTTTCATTTGTGTGTGCAAGGGTTTAACATTACTTATTCTTCTAGGTGCTTTTCTCGTGTCACTAAATTATTTCAACCCTTAGGTCCTCATTTCGGTTGCACAAGGCTTGTGTTGAAAAAACCCTATCGCTACAAAACTGCTCATGATGTTACCATAGCCTTGTGGCCATTCACTGTTTTGAATTGTATGTCTAGGATTTGATACCGTTCATGGGTTTCCTCAACCCAGACCATTTTAATGTAAATAAAGTTACTATGTTTGCTCAGAATAATGGAGTTCTCCATTACTTTCTTGGTCGTAAAGTCCCGAATGTGTTCCTTTGGTCACACTATTATATAATGAAATTCTCTTTAAATAAAATGTTATATTTCTATGATTTATATAATGTCAGTAAGCCCTTTGGCTTATATCATGTTCACTTGTTAAAATAATTCACCATTCTTGGATTATGCTCAATATTTATTATTGTTCAGGCAATGTATTGTTGGGTAGAATTCACAGAATTTATAGAGTTATTTTAATCATTTAGTCTCTTAGGATTTTTTGTTGTTGTTATTTGTACTAAGGGTGACCGGACCACCCTTTAGGAATTTATGCGAGTTCGTTTAATTTTGTCTACACCTTACAGACTGTCTGCTCTGGAACCCTTCCTCGAGTGTACTAATCGTCCTTTACCACCACTATGACACTAATCTTGCCAAATATTTCACTTGTCTAATAAAATTCCAACAATATCATTTTCTTATCACTTTTATGTTTTCCAACCTGAACCTAATCTTTCATATACTTCATATATGTTTATATAATTCCAAGTAGGATACTGCTAACGAGGTATTAATTGAAAGGCCTTATCTCAACTTTATTCCAGTTAACAAAAACCATAATTATTGTTATTAAGCCATCGAAACTATTCTAGTTCACAACACTTTCAATGACATAATATTTACAGTCTTACTATCTTAGTGACTGTAGACTTACTACATTATTCAATTCTATCCCTTTTCCATATCAACTACATACTACAGAAATTTGGAATACAGTTGTGGATTATGATGAGATTTATAAGCCATTCATGAAACTACTTAATAATTTACTTCTAACAGAAAACAAACAAACTAATTCTTCAGTCTACAACTTACTAGTTATCTCATCTAAGCATAATACGCTTAAGACTTAAATATGTAATTGTTATTAAGCAGAATTTCTTCCAGAAGATATCACTGCCCAACCTCGAGACCAACTATGACGTCTAGTCTCTCCCTTGAGTTCTTCTTCCCCAAACTGGAGTAATAAACTAGTCTAGGCATTAAGACCCCAAGTCCAGCTTAAACATCCACCCTTCCAAGGTTAAATTCAGAAATATCCACTAGTTTATTACACCCAGCTCAGGAGTTTTTCCTTTGGTAGCATCCTTCCCACCCTTCATGGCTCATTCATTTTCTCTTTTCGCTTCCCCTCATTATTCCTCCAACCACAATTGGCCTTCCTCGGAATTCTTTTTTAATCAGAAACCAACTAACTAACTAACTGCCAGTAACTGTCATGAAGGTTTATTAACTAATCATATTTAGTTTTATCACTATGAAAATCATATCCCAACATAACTTGGCTCCCATGAGGGTTTATTAACTAATCACATTTAGTTTTATCACTATTAAAATCGTATCCCAACATAACTTGACTACCTCAAAGCGATAGTTTTAAAATTCTAATTAGATGGTAAAAATAAAAAAAACTAAAACTTACTTAACTCGGTAATTTTGAAGGTATTACACCATCATAAATTGGTCCCATTGCATTTAAGATGGTCCTAGCATACATAATCCAACTCTGGTAAGGGCATATTTCGTGGGTTTATAAATAAATGTTGCCTTATTGTCCCATTTCAAACGCCTTTTTTTAATTGATGATTTCATCTTAACGCAATTATTTATAAAAAATTATTACATGTTTTGAAACAAAACTAAAGTATTTAAATCTTGAATAAAATTAGGGATATATTTTAAATGTAAATTCCATCGCTAGTAAAAACAATAAAACTATAAAAATAAACCTATAAAAATTATTTTAAAAAATAGGAATAACCACTCTCTTCATAACTTTTATTCTAACCTATATGATTTTAAAAATATTTAAACAAAAAAAATTCACATTTAAATTAAAAAAAATAAAAAATAAAATTTACACTTACCCATCAAATTTAACTGGAGTACAATTAGAAGAGAATGATGATCATTTTATATGAAATTTAAAAGTACATGACATGATGTGAAAATCTCTTTCTGTCTTCCTGGAAAGTTGTCATGTTGAAACATTGGAAGTACATCATTGAAGTAAAAAAATGGTGAGAACATTTGATTTGATAGCAACAAATGTTGGGAAATTATTAATGGTTAAAATGGTCAGATGTAACACCCAGCTTAATTTCAATATTTTATGTTTAAAATAATTTTATAAAGTACATTTAATATTTAAGTGGAAAAAGAGATTAACGAATATGATTATTCGTTAGTGAACTTGAGTTCTATTTTATGAATAAAAGTTACATTCAGTAGTTTGTTAAATAATTGGTAAATAATTCCATGTTTCCAGAGTAAAAAGGAAGAGGCAGTTTTTTACAGTTAACTTCCCCAAAAGGATAAAAAGGAAATCCTGGGAAAGGGAAGGGGTTATGTGAATTAAAATAAGAAAAGGGTTAACAAAAAATGTTGTAGTAGAGAGTTGCCCAGAGTTGGCTTAAAACCAATGGAGCTTTGTAACCCGAAAGGAGTATAGACTGGATAGAGATCGTGAGGCCTAGCTTTTGAATATTACTGCTACCTTATACTCTAGCGCGGAGCACGGTGGGAGTTGAGGACATGATCACCTCTCTCATGGTTGGGTGGCACAATCAGTTTAACGGAATTAGAGATAAGTATTTGAGTTACCTAGTTAAGTTGTATAAATGAACTAATAAATTTGTATTCAACTTCTTTGCATGACTCTTTACAGGAATTAAAGAATTATCTGTTAGGTTAATGTTTTTATTAGTGGAATTGCTTATCTAGGATAATGATGAAATATTATAGACGCTGAAAGAAGAACTGTTATATGCCATGAATATGTTGTGAAGATTGAACATAGCCTTTCCTCTTCCAAAAGAGTATTATTATTGTGAGTAGGTTTTATTTCCTTGAAATAGAGATGTTTGACAGAAGAATAAGAATGCTAGTATTATACTGAGTATAGTAAAACCAAATTTTCATAACATTATCAAGTGTAGTGCACAACTATAATATATGTGTATGTATGTAAATAATGAACTTCTCTGTAAATAACTACAAAGAATTGTAAGAAGGTAAAATGAGAACATATGGTTCGTAGGTGGTTTTGGGAATAAATTATATTCCTGTTATTTATAGAATACATACATACATATTTTGTTATGAAACCAGCTCCAAAAATAGAAGAGAAGAGAGATCAACGCCTTAGAAATCAACCATTTCGAGGGGGAAACCTCTAATACATTAACATAAATGAACAATTCTTGGATGATACAAATGACCAAAACCTCCTTCTATATATAGCAGTCCATGGGGCCACAATATAATCCTAGCTGACCTAACCATAATAACGTAAGGGAACAATAATAACAATATTGGGGTTACAAGGGTACAACAATAACAATAAGGGGGTTACACTAATAAGAATAAGGGACTAAACTAGTAATATAGGGACCTAACATGCCCCTCTCCTTCCCAAAAGTGTTGTCCTCAATGCTTGAGTAGCTTTGGGTGCTTCTGTATAAAATTCTCATCCTCCCATGTAGAATCTTCAGTGGGTAAGTTCTTCCACTTGATGAGATACTCTGAAATTGATCGATTTCGTAGCTGTCGAGTTCTTGTTTCCATGACTGCTTCAGGTTCCAATATGATTTTTCCTTCCTCATCAAGTTCGGGCAATATTGTTTGAACTGGAATATTTTCACCTATAACCTTCTTTAAGCATGAAACATGGAAAATTGGATGCACTCGTGAAGAAGCAGGAAGCTCCAATTTGTATGCCATAGTACCAATATTTTGCAACACCTTGTAAGGACCATAATACTTTGGCGATAATTTATTATCCTTCTTAGCTTGCTTGAGGGACATTTTTTTGTATGGTTGTAGCCGTAAAAATACCCAGTCTCCTACATAAAAACTTCTCTCACTGCGATGTTGATCTGCCTGTTGTTTCATTCGATTTTGTGCCAAATTTAGGTTATCCTTTAAGAGTTGGAAAATTCTTGTTGATGCTCGATGTGATCATGATCAAATTTTACCTTGAAGTGTCTTCCCATTAGGTAAGGTCACCATTTATTTAGTGCAAGTAGTATTGCTAACATTTCCTTCTAATAAATAGCTTTCTGTAAATAATTTCCTTTGGTTGGATGACTTTCAAAAGCAACAGGTATTCCTTCTTACATTAAGACAACACCAATTCCATTTCCTAAGGCATCACATTCCACAATAAAGGTTTTTGTGAAGTCTGGCGTAGCTAACACCGGTGCTAGGTACATTTCCTCTTTAAGATGTTCAAAGGCCTTAGTTGCTTAAGGAGTCCATGAAATGGATCTTTTCTTCAATAATATTGTTAGAGGTTATGCTATTCTCTCATAAATTCAGAAAATTTCGATACCCTGAGCACCTGAGAAAATCCTCACAACCGATTTATGGTTGCGGGGCCTTTCCATTCCTTAATGGCTTTAATTTTATTAGGGTCTACCTTAACACCCTCATGAGATACAATATGACCCAGATATTCCACCTCTTGTACTCCAAAGAAAAATCTGGATGTTTTTGCATATAATAGTTTCTCCTCCAATAGTTTGAGCACACTGTCAACATGTTGAACATGATCCTTCCAAGACCTACTGTAGATTAGTATATCATCAAAAAATACTAGAAATTTTTTTCTAAGGAAGGGTTTGAAAATGGAATTCATTAACCCTTGAAATGTATAAGGTGCATTGGTAAGGCCAAAAGGCATGACCAAAAATTCATAATGACCCTCGTGAGTTCGAAATGTTGTTTTAGGAATATCTTCAGTCTTCATTCTAATTTGATGATATCCCGAACGAAGATCCAACTTGGCAAAATAAATTGCTCCATGTAATTCATCCAATAATTCATCAATCACAGGAATGGGAAATTTATCTTTAATCGTGAGCTTATTGAGCTCCCTATAATCCGTACACATTCGCCATGATCCATCCTTCTTGTGTACCAATACTACAGGAGAAGCGAAAGAACTTTGACTAGGTTGAATTATACTCGCCTCTAACATTTCTGCAATCATACGTTCAATTTCGCTCTTTTCGACATAAGGATATATATAAGGCCTGATGTTTGGAGGAACACTTCCTTGAATCAAATGAATAGCATGATCATGATCATGAATAGATGGGAGTCCTTTGGGAGTTTCAAACACCTTGGAATGATTGTCCAAAACTTTTGGAGATCTCGTGTAAATATATGATTTTGATGTTGGAACTTCTAGTGGGCATAATTGTGCAACTACGCTCGTTGTTCTTTCGCTTTGTCATGACTTTAGAGCTTATTATCCTTCCTGGCTTCCCTTCAATACCCCGTAATTCGACTTCCTTTCCTTCTGAAAAAAATTTCAAGAAAATTTCTTGAAAATTAAAAGCTACCGTCCCCAAAGATTGTAACCATTGTACTCCTAGTACAACATCAGCACCTCCCATAGGAATGGAAGCATTGGAATAGTCAATACATATTCCCCCATGGTTAGCTTGATATTATGCAATTTTCCAGAGCAATTTATAGTTCCTCCATTTGCAACCATCACTTGACATTCTGAGTCTTTGGGTATAGGAAATAATTCAGTTCCTTAGCTACCTTACAATGAATAAAATTATGGGTACTACAGGAATCAGTGAAGGAATCGACTCTTATTACCTTTTTCTTCTTGATATGTCCTTCTATCTTAAGAGTTTGAGGAGTGGTAATTCCTTCCAATGCATTACGATAATTCGGGTTCATTCTTTCTGTTCTAGGGTTGGTTCTGGTGTATATCCTCTTCTTTTGAAGATTCTTATTCATTTTCTTCCTCCTCTTCACAATCTATGTAAAATAATTTCTTCTCACCACACTTATGACCTTTAGTGTATTTTCTATCACAGCTATAGCAAAGCTCTTTTTCTCTTTTTGCTTCCAATTGTTTTGGTGTCAACCTTGTAGGTTGTGGAAGTCTAGGAGTAGCAACATTTCCATCTTTATATATATGTGAGTGGTAGGCTTCCTTGTTGCCATAATTTTACATTCAATTTTTCTTGCCAACCTGAATGCCTTTTCTAATGAATCAGGTTCCCAAATGCGAACTTCATATTGGATGTTATCCTTTAAATTCCCTATGAAGACATCAATCCCGTGTTCCTCTGGAATATCAGTTACCCTTATATTCAATTTTTGGAAGTCCTCAATGTGCTCCACTAGTGAACCCTTTTGTTTGAGGTTTATCAATTGGCTGAAGAAGGTGTTGATTTTTGTATCTTCATAATATGCTATCATTTCCTCTGTAAAAATTGACCAAGTGATAATTTCTTTACGGGAGCAAAGCCATCAATACCATACAAATGTATTTTATTATAAATGTAAATTTGCAATGCATACCTTTTGTGTGTTTTGCACATTATTGAGATCAGAATATTGCTCCATCTGTAGTATCCATGTTACGGGATCCTTTCCATAAAACTTCTTCATATCCATCTTTGGAATATGGTGGTTCTTCAATCCAATATTAGAGTTTATGAAATCACGATTAACATGTATTTTATTCTCATCATGAGTTTCCTCTACTATATTTTCGCCATTAGGAAACATTTCTTGTATCAATTTTGCCAAATCATTCTTCATGTTTTCGATGTTGTCTTTCATTTTTTCATCGATCTTAGCTTCCACATCATCCATCTTAGCTTCCATGCCATCCATCTTAGCTTCCATGCCCACTTCCATGCCATCAATCTTAGCTTCCAAACCATTCATCTTATCTTCCATGCCTTTCTTCAAACCATCCATCTTAGTTTCCACACCTTTCTTCAAAACTTCCATTTCATTTTTTGTTGCTCTTTGTGATAGGTGCACTTGTTCTTGTAATTTTCATATCTCATGTTGCATTTCTTCGTCTTCATGAGTCATAGTAGAGCCTTATGAAGGCTTAATGGGTGTTGAATTATTTTTAGGGGGCATTTTAGAACCCAATACTAATATCTATTCTTTAATATTCCCTTGGAATAAATCCAAACTAATTTTTTTTCAAACGAGACTTATGTAATTCGAAAAAAAATACACACCTTTTTCTTGCTTTTGAGGAGATAGATATTAAAACTGAATTATATCTGTGATTTCAGATCTTCAATATCTGAAATTTGGCCCTGTAGTAGCCCTCTGAAGCTTCTTTCAAATTCCATAAGTCTAACCTGATTTGGATTCTTCAAGACAAAGTTATGCCGAATCTCCAACAATGACCTAATTATGGACTGGTTCAGTAGAGCGACCTTATACAGAGTTCCACATGTCACTGCTTCCTCCTTTGGCTCTGAAATTGATATAGAGGAAACCAAATTCTATGTACTTGCGGCCACTATTTACATAATTCCAATCCGTTGCTCAGAGAAAGAGTTATGACGATTTTAACATGGTCACCTCTTTGAGATGAAATTCGGGAGCCTGAAAAATCCCTAACTTCCACAAACCATATCTCTGAAAATATTGCGAATCAAGATCTGAAATTTTTCCACGACGTTCCTTAGGATTGTGGCTTCTCTCTGTGAAAATTTTAGCTTCTGAAACCTCGTAGAAAAAAGGTTATAGCGAAAATTACACGATGACCTGTTTAGGTTAAGTTTAGGAGCCTACAAAAATCCCTAACTTGCACAGATCATATCTATGAAAATATTACGAACCAAGATCTGAAATTTTTTCATGACGTTCCATAGGATTTTGGCTTCGCTCTGTAAAAAGTTTAGCTTCTTAACCTTTGTATAAATTTTTTTTTAGCAAAATTTCCACAGTGACTTGTTTGGAGCAGTGAAACCCTAGAATCCAAAGCTCTGATACCAAATGTTATGAAACCAGCTCCAAAAATAGAAGAGAAGAGAGATCAACGCCTTATAAATCAGCCACTTCGAGGGGGAAACCTCCAATACATTACATAAATGAACAATTCTTGGATGCTACAAATGACCAAAACCTCCTTCTATATATAGGAGTCCATGGGGCCATAACATAATCCTAGCCGACCTAACAATAATAATGTAAGGGCACAATAAAAATAATATTGGGGTTACAAGGGTACAACAATAACAATAAGGGGGCTACACTAATAAGAATAAGGGACTAAATTAGTAATATAGGGACCTAACATATTTTCGAATATCCAGAGAAAATATTTAGTAGCAAAATAGAGGTAGGAATTGAGGTTTAGGACCTTAGTTCTGTGGCAAAGAGAATTGAGTCTAATGTCCTCTGACCTCCTCTATGGCTAAACAATACACTTATAGTTGTACATAAAAAGAATAAGGAATTTGTAAATTCCTTAATATTTATCAACATTGTGAGTGGAAACATATATAAACAAAATTCAGATACCAAAACAAATAAACCCTGAATCTGCCATGGATGGTTCCATCCTAGAAGACATTATAACATTGTGCATTATGAAATAGGAATAGAGTGCATATTCATTTCACAAAATAAATTCCATACGACATGAATGAATTAAAATTAAACTATAAATATAATAGACATGTGTCACAAGAGAAGAAAATATACATGTAAATTAACACAGTCTCAAGGAGAACAACAAGCCCGCGTATGGCAGAGTAGTGTGGAAGTAAAATCCTTAAAAAATTAAATAGAGTAAAATTATACAATCATCCATACTAAAAATAACATGGAACTCCTTCGAAGAGAAGGAAGATGGTATAAACCTTCTCTATCTATAAACCCTAATCATTGACTACACCTAACCTTCTCTATTCTACCCTTAGGCTCCTATGATATACTATTAGGAATGGACTAGTTGTCCTTGGTAGACTATAAGGACAATATTATATACTTGAAAGTTGAAGATGGAACCCGCCAAGAATGAAAGGAATAAATAAGCTATTGAAATTGCGACCTATTAAAACATCCCAGATAAGCAAACACATTATGAATGGATTCAAATTTATGCAATTCAGATCTGATTTTCTAACTCAAAAGATAAAAGTCACATGCTGGAAAATATATTGGTGTTGCAAGAATTCCTGGATGTATTTCCAGAAGACATACAAGGACTACCACCTAAGAGAGATATATATTTTACCATTGACCTTATGCCAGGGGCAACACCAGTTTCACAAGCCCCTTACTGAATGAGTGTACTTGAGTTAACATAATTAAAGATGCAGTTACAAGAATTGCTAGACAAAGGATATATCCGTCTGAGTTTGTCACCTTTGGGGGCACCAATACTGTTTTTGAAGAAGAAGGATGGAACCATGAGGATGTGCATAGACTACCGGCAGCTAAATAAAATGACTGTGAAAAACAAATATCCTTTACCTCAAATTGATGAATTGTTCAACCAAGTAAAAGGGGCGACAGTCTTTTCAAAGATAGATTTAATATCTGGGTATCACCACATAAGAATAAAGGATGAATACATGTAAAAAAAGGCATTTTGAAGCAAGTATGAACATTGTGAATTTGTGGTCCTACCGTTTGGCTTGACCAATGCACCTGCAACATTTATGACCTTAATGCATGCATATTTCACCCCTATCTAGATAATTTTTTTTTAAATATTTATAGATGATGTACTGATCTACTCAAAGAATGTGGAGGAGCATAAAGAGAATCTATGCATAGTACTAAAAATGTTGAGGGACCACCAGTTGTACGCCAAATTCAACAAGTGTGATTTTTACAAGGAACAAATACAATATTTTGGCCATGTTATTTCGGAAGAATGGATAGTAGTGGATCCCAAAAAGATAAAAACTATTATGGAATGGAAGGTACCTAAAAATGTGGTACACATATGATCTTTCATGGGGCTTACTGGTTACTATCGGTGCTTCATAAAAGGCTTTTCAAAAATAACATTTCCTATAACTTCCTTGCAGCATAAGGGGAAAATACTCAAATGGACCAATGAATGCCAAGTCGGTTTTGAAAGGCTGAAACAATTATTCACTTTAGCTCTTGTTTTGAAGGTTGCAGACCCAAATATGGAATTTTAAGTTTCCACTTATGCAAGTAAAGAAGGCATGGGAGCAGTGTTGTCCCAAAATGGAAAGTTGGTGGCATATGAGTCTCGAAATTAAAAGACCATGAAAATCATTAATCGGCTTACGATTTGGAATTAAAAATTTTGGTACATGTGCTCAAGATATGGAGACATTACCTATTGGGTAAAATATTTATGCTAAAAATTGACCACAACATTTTAACTAGCTACTTTAAACAAGCATATCTCAATGCTCACCAGGCTAGGTGGAATGCATTCTTGAGTGAATTTGATTGTGAAATGCAACACATAAAAGGAAAAGAAAATCGGGTTGCCGACACATTAATTCAAAAGTTGCATCATGTATATGAACTATATTTCAATAATGTGGAGTTGAAATTTCAGGAACAAATAAAGGAAGCTGCGCTAAAAGATCTTGAATACCAGTTTCTATGGCAGCAAGCCTGGGACATTGAAGTGCAAGGGAATTAGTCTTTCGAGAAAATATATACATTCCCAATCAGTTAAGTTTAAAAGAACTGATTCTCAATGAATATCATAGAAGCTCATACATTGGACATCCAGGCTATCAAAAAATGTTAACAGCCATCAGAAAGGACTATTTTTTGCCTGGTATGCGCAAATATATTGCAGATTATTTGACCAAGTGTTTAGAATGTGAACAGGTGAAATCTGAGCATCAACATCCAATCGGCTTATTACAATCCATACCAGTATACTTGAGTGGAAGTGGGAAGTAAAATCTCTAGATTTTATTATTGGATTACCATGGTCAAAAATACATAACGATTCGATCATGGTGGTTGTTTATCATTTGAGCAAAGAAACCCATTTTATTCCTGTACAGTCCAATTATAAGACAGTACAAATTGCAGACATCTTTATGCGGGCGAAATTCAGCTTACATGGTATACCAAAAACTGTCATATCATATAGAGACGTGAAGTTTACTTCCACCTTTTGGAGGACACTTTTTACTAGGCTAGGCACTCAAGTCTAGTTCAATATGGCGTACCATCCACAGACTGATGGGAAAATAGAGTGAGTAAATCATATTTTGGAGGACATACTCTGTATGTATGTAATGCAACAACCAACAAAGTGGGAAGACTACATACATTTAGCTGAGTTTTCCAATAATAATGGGTACCAAGAGTTGCTCAAAATGAGTCTGTTTGAAGTCTTATATGGAAGATAGTGTCAGACACCTATTAACTGGAGCATTCTAGAGACAAAGTTAATTCCTGGACCCAAAATGTTAGCTAAAATGGAGAGAGAAGTTAAGAGGATCCGTAAAAAATATGAAGAGTGCACAGGATAAAAAAAAAGTATATGAAAAGAAAAAAAGAAACTACTAGGAGTTTAAAGTAGGTGACCACGTCTATATTATAATCAGACCCAAGAAAAGTACACTAAGGTGGACTACTTGTGCTAAATTGGCACCCCGTTTCTGCGGTCCTTTCCAAATTCTGGAAAGGATTGGGCCAGTAGCCTATTGGCTAGCATTACCTAGACACATATGGGTGCATAAAGTGTTCCATGTGTTAGTACTAAAGAGATACATATATGATCCTAAACATATAGTACGTTGGCAGAATGTTCAGGTGGGAAAGAAATGGAAGAACTGAAAACTTTTCAGAAGTTAGATGTTATTAATTTCATTTCTTTTGATGGCTGCATGTCGAACCAGACGACGAGTTTCTGGTAGAGCCTCAACGTATCCTCTTTAAGAGAGAAATAATGCTCCGGAAGCGAGTTATCACCCAAGTTAAAGTGCAATGGAAGCACTTCAGCCTAGAGGAGGCGACTTGTGAAGACGATTTTTTTTTCCAAGAAGAATATCTTGAATTGTTCAATGGAATGGTATAACATCGGGGACAGTGTTCATCTTAAGTGGGGGAAGCTGTAACATCTATGCCTGATGACATTTACTAAAAATAGATTTTCCTTTTTACTAGACATTGAAGTTATTCTGATTATTTTATTAATTGATTAACAAGTATTTTAATTAGGAAATTATGAACTAAAGTTTCTCACTGGTAAATAAAATTTTAATAAAAAATTATGTTGTCATGAGTCTGATGGAAAAGTTTCCAAGATCCCAAAAGTAGTTGAGAAGCAGTTGTTGGCAGTTAACTTTCATTTGGGATAAAAGTAAAAACCTAGAGGAGGATAGGGGTTCTGTGCAGGAGAAAAGGAGATACAGCTAGAAAGCTGAACGATAGAGCACTAGAACTAGAAGAAGACTAGTGGCTCTCTGTTACCTGATAGGAGATGATATTGGACTGGAAGTCCTGAGGTCTACCTCCTTAGTAAAATACTGTTGTGAATCCTACTTGGGTGAGGAGCATGGGGGGAGTAGAGGATGTCATCGCCTCACTTAAGGTTGGGTGGAAGCCATTAGCTTACTCAAGTGAGATAAGTAGATTAGGATAGATTATATTTATTTTTAATTTAATACGAAATTTATGGCTATTTCCAAAGAATAGAGTGTAGTGAAAAAGTTTGTGGAAATAATTTGGGAAGCAGAATTTCAGTGAACTGTAATAGAGAATAAAAGTATTTTTCTTATTTTTCTTTATTAGGTTTGTTAAATTATTTAATTTAAATTCTATTAAGAAATAAAATACTCTTAGGAAGGTAGTATAATCCTTATGGTAAATGATAGAAGAACAGGTTTGATAGATCAGCCTGAGGGGGGAGGAAACCCTCGGGTTTTCAAAATGTCTGTCCTGTGAAGTATATCCAACTACTACACAAACAATGGGATAGGTTTTCTTGAGGTGGTCCGGTAACCTTTTGAACAAACAAAAGTATCTGTATGTAGCATAATAATGTAAAAATTATATACTAGCATAAGTATAAACTGTAGAAAATGAACTTTCACAGACCCAAAATTTACACATAAATCTGAACAAGAAAGATAGCAAGTATTGTAGAAGAATATATTAGACAATGCTACAATGTAGTCTACCCATTATTGCAATAAATCTATACAGTACCATCTCAAAGACCGAATCAAAATACAATTATAGTAGAAACTAGTAATATGAAACTCAGAGTAGATATATATATATATATATATATATATATATATATATATATATATATATATATATATATATATATATATATATATATATATATATATATATATATATATATATATATATATATATATATATATATATATATATATATATATATATATATATATATATATAATGATTTGAAATTATGGTCGTTACAGGAGATAGGAAAACAAATACATGCATTTCTGTATATACAGAGAAAGCCTAAACCTGTCATAATAAAATTAACACATGATGATATAGAAATCTTATAAATGTAAATTCAAAGACAGAAATTTAATTTCAAGTCAAAAGACCTGAAGGTCTGGTTCATAGAGACAAAAAGCATAAAACCGTAAATGTAAATTTACATTGCTGCTATTCTAGGCAGTAAATGAACTCAGAAAATTATATGATGGAAATAAACTAATAACCAGTTGATAAAACCCTCGTTAGATAAAAGGTATTCAAATATATACATATATACAAAAAAAGAAACTACACGACTTTGAAAAGCAAGACTCTATGCCTTGGAGCCGAACCCAAAAATACTGAATTAAATAGAGTCACTGTCGCGCAGATGGATATAGCACATGAAAAACAAACTAAAAACCCTTCAACGATTCACGGAGGCCAATGAAGCAAGAAACCCTGGTTAAAGCATGCACCTGGAAAGTAAACAGAGAAGCTTCTTTCAGTACAAAAGGCTGCAAACAATTGTCAAAAACAACAATACAATCTTTGAAAAAGAGTACTTGCAAGTAAACCTAGGGTAAGTAAATTCTAGATCAGAGCATGGGTAAGGGAATCAAACATCAAGAAAATTAATATATGTATATATATATATAACCTACCTTGGGGTTTATGTTGTAAGCCTGAAACTCTCGAATTTACCTACAACCAAGAATGCCAGCGTTAATACCTGTGACAACATGGAAAACTGAAATAAAACTCAAACTTTGAGTGGAAGTGCGGCTAACCTTGAGTTGTAGAAGTATATCTGAAGATATACATACCAAGAGGGATATTCTTATGTGGTTGGAACCTCGCAACTAGACTAGCTTGACGCCCGGATTTCATGGCCTTACCAGAGACACGGATGAAACTGGAGAAATGCAGAGGTTCCACATGAATCTAGACATCGAGCCACAACATAGACGAGATTAAGCCCATAGAAACTGATGCTAGGAGCAATTTTAATTCATAAAGGTGATCAAAAGGAAAATAATTCACCATAACAAGGCATGGCATTCATAAAGTTGCAGAACTAGGAGACAGAGCAGTGGAGGAGCAGAAATGAGGTAGTTAGGGTTCGTACAAGTTAAGCCTCATACCCTAACGAACTTGGATTAGATCTCCACCATTGAAACACCACGTGGATAAATGAAGATGAACGTGCCACTTGCACAAATGTGTCAGAAGAATTAAAATAAAGTGTAATCTCTGTGGTGCGAAAAGCAGTGTTTAATTCATTGCTCGTATCCATACTAAATACCAACAAAAATTTTCAGATTCGTGTGATTAATTTTCTATGTGAAATCACAGACAGAAAGCCAACAAAACAACCCAAATCATTTATATCCATGTCAAGTCATGAAGTACTGTAAGAGCGGACTCATATATGGTGATACAATCATATATTAACTCATGATATGTGAATTAAATTGAAATATATTCCAATCATAAGATGTAATTATTATTATATATATATATATATATATATATATATATATATAGGCTTAGCATGGAAGCATGGAACCTAAATTATTATGAACTTTAGTCATTTGCAAAGTCAAGATTATAATAGCAAATTTGTAATTTCTATGTCTTGATACTTAGGTATTAGCTTAGTTAATAAAGCATGTAAATTTTTTTATGATGGTTAACTTAGTACTGTGAGTGTCCATTACAACTACATTGGAAATAATCTCAACCTTTGATTTGTGCAGCGATATAAATTAATAACTAGTGCAGCCATAAATATTTAATGGTTGGTAAATGAAAATAATTATCAATACATAATAAGCCTCAAAACACTTACTCCATCATATATATCAAGTTATTAAAAACAAATCATAATAATTAATTAGATTATATTTTTATTTAAAATCATTATAATTACTATTAATGATTTAAAAATTTGATATAATCTAAACATATGTAGATTTAAAAAAAAAAAAAAAAACATGTAACAAAATTCTTAACCATGGAAATGTTTGAAATAAACTTTGTTACAACACCATGGACTAATACTATGACATATCAATACCACTTGCTAAAAAAATTGTAACTCATTTCATATGACATTTGTTATATTACATTTGTTTTAATTAATGAATTTAATTAAAAAGACAAAAAAAGAGACAACTACTTGGAAAATAAATATTAGTCTTTAATTTATATATTAATTATAAAAATATTTTAGAATATTCTGTACAGATTAAATGTGTATCATCTACTTAATAATTATTGATAATATAATTAAAATTTTGGAAACGAAATTTCAAAATAAATATGTTTATTAACATAATTATTGATAATTTAATTAAATTGTGAAAATTTCAATAACTTATTATTAATAATATTTGAATTTGTAAAATAATTAACACTAGCTAAAAGTGGCTGTATATAATAATTTTATCGCGATACTCCTTAACAAAACCCAAAACGTAACATGGTTAGACCACACCATTTAGATGAGTAAAACAAGTTGATTATGAGTTCAAGATTTCAGTGTATCTCCTGTCAAAAATCATTGAGGATTAGACATAAGCCTAACCTTCTATAGCTTTATAAAGAACACCAGCATTAGCATAAACACTCGTTAGCTAATGGTTTATGCTTTGTGTTCATAGCATGTCTTCTTAATTCGAATGTTTCTTAACATTGCACTCACTTGGAGAGCAAAATCGAAGTGGCCGAATTAGAATAGGGGATGCAGACTCTAGGAAATTGCGAGATGAATTACATGCTTCTCATGCCCCTTTGTTTTCTGGAAAAATTTGTGATGGTGTATGCGAATAAGTTGTGGGATGGTGGTTAGATGGAACAAGACTATATGTACCTAAGAACTAAATTGGACCACTCAGTTTTAAAAACATCTAAGTTTGGGTTTCATATATGGGAAGGCGTGAACTTAAATATACCTGGAGCTTCGAACAAAAATAAGTTTGCACTAGGTGAAATATATATAGTTTCATTATGTATAGGCCATGTGAAAATTAAAAATATATAAACAACCAATGGACGTCCATATTCTTTTTTTTTTTCAATTTGGTAGTACCTTGCTATTTTCTATTTATCATCAAAAAAGAATGTTACAGAGATAGTAAGTTGGTGACCTCAACCTGCCCAGAGGAAACCAGGTTTGTTGGCCACCTTAATGCATTAAAAGCCAACCAAAATTGGAAATGTTTCATTCTTCTACTTGCTGCATTTTCTAGTTCACTATTTAAAACATTATCAAAATAGCAGCTTAAAACTAGGGCACTGTCCAAAAGAAACATTATTCACAAAAAAGCAAGAACTTAAAGTGGATTTCTATCCATCTAAGGAATCAATTGGTGTTGGGTCCTTCGCCGTGGACCCAGGCATGTTTGCTTGTTTTAATTGTTGAATCTGCTTTTCAATTCGTCCAATACAGTCCTCAATTTGTTTGATGCGATCTGTCGCTTGATACTGAGTCACCTTTATATGCTAGAGTTGAGTATCAATATCTTGAAGCAATTCCATCATTTTTGGTTCTTGAGTCTCATTTCTTGGATGAAGAATTTGCATAGACTTAGCCAGAGCACACCTCATAATCCAGTATGTATGAAATTTTTGATTGAATAGTGAAAGACGACTTCTAGTGTTGCCAGGATCTGTGATAAAGTCCATAATTTCTACTTCTGCTTCATTGTCTTCCTCATTTATTTGAGTTTCTCTTTCCCAGCCATGTATTACCTGCCTGACTTGAGAAGGATTTCCAAGGGAGTATACTGATGATAGATTCTCTAAAACCTCTTGTTTTTTCTTCCTACCTCGCTTTCTGACTTCTGCTTCAGGTTTAATCATCTTCTGTTTCCCTTTATCTTGATTTTGAGCCACGCTCTGTCTCGTCTGCCTCTTCACCATCATTCTATACTATGTAATTTATTGATTTGAATCTGTATTATCAATATGATATCCTGTATAACGGAAGAGAAAATGTTCAACAATTAATCTTCCTATCTCCTGACCAACATCTTGTCAAAACTGGAGTTGCTCCTCTTAACTGAAATTATGTCGAAGTCCGAAAATATTGCCACCACAGAAATTAGACTAGAAATATAGATAGACCCAGTAATAACCCACTAGAATAACTTTAACTTCCCTCCATATGACATTTGGATTTACTTAATTACCGATATTACATTTAAAACTAAAACAGTGAACATGCAACTGACTAAATTGTGACTTAAGAGAAGAGGGAACCCAAGTTTGTAAACACCTCCCATTCCCAATACAGAAATAATAATTGAAGCAGCGAGAATTTGTATTGAAGACCGAGACTCTGAGATAGTAAATGAAATTACTGGTTTGAGAAAGGTCACTAAAGAACTGACATCAAACTCTACCCTTAAGGTTTAATACCTGGTGGCTATCTATTTCGGGAATTTTTTAGTAGAAGGATGAACCTCTATCAGACCATTCCTGACCAAGATAAAGGAAATACCGAATGAAACTTCAAAATATTTTGTAAATCATAGACATAAACCATGCAAATAGATATACTATAGATGCTAGTAATGAGAGCATGCAGGCCTACCAAGAAATAAATTTTCATAATCATCAGGAGAACACAAACTTAACCGATGCAAAGTGACATTACTGAGATGCTGGTAAAGCGGACCGGGGGGGCTACAAAAATAGGGTTCTATTTTCAAATGAACCCCCTCTACCATTACATGAAAACCATGAAAAATAAAAAAGCTAACAATGACCATCAATTCCTCTGCAACCGCTGTAGAAACTCCTTCTTTCATAGTCAGAATGCTAACAAGGAAACCGAATTTTGGAATTAGAGTGGTGAGAACCAGTACATACCCAATAATCTTCCTCCCGCTATGTTAAGCTTCTCGTTCCTGCAAGCCCTCTGTCGCTGCTCTTGTCTAAGTTTCCTTTGCTATTTGGGAGATAATTTTACAACAGCCCAAACTTACCTTATTTCTTAACCTACTCCGTAGCCGGCTTACCTTCCCATTCTCTACCTTGCATTGATGACTTGGGGCGGCTTGCATCATAAACATTTCATGAGGCTCGTGCGAGTACCATTACCTCTGTATGGGGTTATTCAATGCATGATGGTCAGCGGACAAGCCTCACCGCGTGGCATTGTCATGCTGCCATCCTCCATTTGTTGGCACCTCGATCGGGGACAATGGACGTCCATATTTAATGGCCAAACCCTTACATTATAAAACCATAGGTAATTAAGTTAGATTTCACGAAGAAGCGCTTTGAGGTATTTAATTAAAATTAATTAATTAATTTATAGAATACTTGGGTTTGCGGTGAAATTCTGAGGTGAAAATTTTGCGGTGAATTTTTTTGATTAATATTTTGGTTTGCGGTGAAAATTCTGCAGCGAAAATTTTCTCGATTAATACTTGGAACTGTGGTGAAAATTCTCTCAATTAATACTTGGGTCTGCAGTGAAAATTTTCTCGATTAATACTTCGGTCTGTGGTGAAAATTTTCTCGATTAATACTTGGGTCTGCAGTGAAAATTTTTGCGGTGAATTTTCTGGATTAATACTTGGGTCTACGTTGAATTTTCTCGATTAATAATTCGGTCTGCAGTGAATTTTATCGATTAATACTTGGGTCTGCGGTAATTTTTTCTCGATAAATTTTCGGACCTAGGCACTTGAGGTCTGTTGTCTGGTTTGCTGATATTTAGGTGCACACATTCCTTATCTTTTTATAATACATATCTGCTCATATATTCTCAAGTATGAATAATTCACCATAGCTACCAAAGGTAGACCTAGCATAGTTACTCTACAGAGCCTTTATGAGTATATAGAGTCTTTATAGAAACGTAGAGAAAAAAGAGAAGTCAAGCTACACACCCAGTTAGAATCCATGTTGGAAAACAAATTCACATCTCTTGAAGACAAGATCCAAAAACAAATAGAAAATAAACTAGAACTATTGCAGAATAAAATGGAGGCAATGGAGACTAAGTTACAGGTCATAGAAAAATAAAACCAAGATACGAACCAAACATCCCAGCAAGGAGATGTTGATGATATAGAGTCTTAAAATGAAGGACATGATTAAAGAACTAGAATAAAAAGTTAACAACAGTCTCACCCTAAATAGTGGGGCAGGTAAATTAGATATCAAACCAATTAAAGATGAAATGAAAAAATTGATCGAATTAGGCCCTGAGCGTAACAAAAGGGCCTTGAACCTTATAATATTCGGTTTGAAAGAGGAGGTAGACGAGGATACTTTAGCCATAGCCCAAATAGAATTACATAATAGATTACAAATTGA
Source organism: Pinus albicaulis (assembly GCA_034641835.2). NCBI lineage: Eukaryota > Viridiplantae > Streptophyta > Pinopsida > Pinales > Pinaceae > Pinus > Pinus albicaulis. Next base: position 928,130,659 of record CM076582.1, read on the forward strand.
AACCACATGTCTCATAGAAGCAACAATGTTAGGGAAATTAACTGAGAATAAAGGAAGGTTGATCCGAATAAATGTGAGCTCTACTGACCATAAGTATGACATACTTAGTAAAACCTCAAGTCTAAAAGGAACGAGAATATTTATAAATGAAGATCTCATTCGAGAAGATCAAGAAGAATTAAGAAAGGAGGTTCAAAAGGTAAAAGAAGCCAGGAAGGAAGGAAAATGGGCAGTAATCAGAAATAGAAAATCTGTTATTCAAGATAGAAACAAAAAAGATAGTAATAAATAGCAATTCAACATGCTTTGAATTCTTTCTTGGAACTGTCAGGGCTTTCCATGGAACAAAGGCCCAAAGCTAAGTTGGATCTCAAATGATGTTGATATTATATTTCTTGTTGAAACTTGGGAGCACGAAGAATCTAAGGTCCCTAACGTGGATGGATTTTCACTATGGCCTACCTGGAACAAGAGATCCTCTCGTAGAGGAATTGGGGGTATAGCTTGCTACATTAAGAAGAACATCTCCCCCCATGCTAGGATTTACAAAAATGACCTTTACAACCAATATAGTTGGATTGAGATTACTGACATTAATGATAAAAAGACCTACATAGCAATATGTTATTTCCCTCCCATCAATTCTAACTTCTATAAGAAAAAGAATCTAGATAAAAATAGTCCTTACAAAGGTTTAGAGAATGATATTTATAGCCTAAGGAATGAAGGTAATATCCTTTTGATGGGTGACTTTAATAATCAAACTTCAAGCAACCAAGTTATTCTTCTAAGAAATCATTCCAACCCCAATCCTCTTTGGTTAGACGAAGACCTTACTCAAGCTAGCCGGTACAAAAGGAGCTCTGAAGACCTTGAGGATAATTTGTTTGGGTCGGAGCTAGTCAAGCTCTGTAGTTCTCAAGATCTCATAATTTGCAACGGTCTAAAGAAGTGGCCCAATTCTATCCAGATGACCTGCATCCATGGGCTTGGTAGCAGCGTGTTAGACTATGTTATTTCTGATCTCCCTTTATACAACAAAATACTAAATTTTGACATCTTAGACGACCATGAGCCTGACTTTGATCATAGGCCTTTACTCATAACTCTCAATTTTGTCATGCATAGAGATCCCATTGAAGATAATCCTTATAGTCAAAAGAACTTAATATTTGATAGAAATAGAAACGATCTCTTTCTAAATGAATTAAAAACTAATTTGCTTCCTTTATCTAGTATAGACAACATAGATGACCTCTATCATAATTTTACTACAACCCTCTCATATTCTATTAACAAGTTCTCAATTGAAGTCTCAAGTAATAAAAGAAATAGCAAAACCAACCAATGGTATGAAAAATATTGTAAAAGTGCGAGGAGAGAAATTAAGGAAGCTATTGATGAATCTCTCAAAATTGACAAGATAAAAATCTACAAAGCCCTAACTAGAAGGAAAAAAAGGCAATATATTCATAAAAGACAAGAGAATATCTTACACCTCTCTAAGGTGGCTCCTAAGAAATTCTGGAGGTAGATTCTAACTAGGAAAACTAAAGATAATAATAAAATTGCTTTACACGACTGGAATTCCTACCTTAAAAAGATTTATGAATCTCCAAATGCCAAGGATAAATTTGAAACCCTGCTCACAACGAAAGAATTTTTCTCATTAGAAGACATTGATTTTGAGGTTAAATTCCTGGAAAATGGGAAAGCTAAAGACATTGAAGGTTACCAGGTGGAAATTTTAAAAATTGGAGGTCCTGTCCTCATCCCCCACATCCACAAGCTTTTCAACCAAGAAGTCAAGCAAGGGTTCCCTAAACCTTGGACTCAGAGCCTCATTATCACTATTTTTAAAAGTGGGGATACAAATAACCCCTCTAATTATCGGACAATTATGATCAGCCCTCTCTTGGCCAAGTTATATGGTATTATTTTGGAAAAGAAGTTGAGCATTTGGCTTGAAAGTGAAGGTAATTGGGCTAAAGGCCAAGCGATTTTTAGTAGGCAGCACTCAACAACAGACCACATCGTTATGCTTAGGATCATTGTATAGGAATTATGCAATGATAAATCCAATATTTTCTATTGCTTTGTGGAATTTAGAAAGGCTTTTGATACAGTTCCTAGAAACAACCTACAGAATAGATTAGAAGAGCTAAATTTTCCTTTCGAGCTAAGAGCGGCCGCTATAATATTATACGAGAATGTAATTGCCAAGTTTAAGAGAAATGAGTAGTGGTCGAAAGATATTAAGTGTAATCAGAGTTAAACAAGGTTTCCCCCCTCTCCCCTACCCTATTTGGCATTTACATCGACAAGCTAGAAGCTTGTTTAGAGGAAGCAGGATGTGTTGGCATGATCTTAGCTGGGATAGTCATCATCCTTCTTCTCTATGCTTGCAATATTTTTCTTCTCGCAAGGTGCCCATATGATCTTGATAAGCAACTTAGAATTCTTAAGGATTTATGCTCTACCATGGGTATGTCTGTTAACACTGACAAAAAAAAAGTTATGATTATCAAATCCAAGAAGGACACTTACGCTAATTTTATGTATGACAATAGTAGCTTGCAGGAAGTGTCTTCTTACAAGTACCTAGGAATTGATATTCATCACAAGCTCAGCTGGAACTATAGCATTCAGAAAAGGATTAATGGGGGGTGGAAAGCTTGTTTTGGTCTTGAAAATAATTGTAAAATGACAAACCTTGTAATGTGGGATAGAAATAAGTTCCTCTTTGAAACTTTAGTCACTCCTGTTACCTTATATGGATGTGAGGTTTGGGGTTGCAACATATTTAGAGAATACTGGAGAAATATTGAGCAAATCCAGAAGCATTTTATAACGTATAACCTTAAAATTAAAATCAATACACCCTATCCTATTCTCCTTATAGAAGTGGGTCATTCCCCTATCGAGAGCCTAGCTATGACTAGGCTTCTATTGTACAAGCACAAGATCAATAGCATAGGAGACCATAAACTTCCTAAGCTAGCTTTAAATTCTATCCAAAACCACCTAAGGCTTAAACGAGGTTGGTATAAAGACACCAGGGCCTGGTTAAACCATTGGGAGATCGATGAGAATGTTGCATTTCAAAAAATTAATAACATTAAAAAAACTGTTACTTCTAAGTTCAAAGAAAAAATGTGGTGTGAGAAAGATCTAGTAGCTAAAAGAAAATTAAGATATTATAAGGAGGTCATCAACCCCACCCTAGAAGATCAAAAGTATCTCTCTATTTTAACTAGCTCAAAGATGAAAATTAATATAGCCAAGATTAGAACGAACTCTCATGAGCTCCATAGTGAAACAGGTCGTTGGACAGTTCCTAAAACACAATGGATGGAAAGGATTTTCAATCTCTGTGAGAATATGAACATCAAGGATGAAAATCACTTCCTCTTAGTGTGCCCTGTGTACAACCAGATTAGAGCTCATTCATAATATTTGTTGCAATACTGACCTTCCTAGCCTTTTAAGATGTCGAAATTATAGTGAGCTCGGGAGGCTTCTCTCCAAGATTTTTGAGCATAGGAATAAAATCTTAAATCAAACTAAATAACTCTTTTCTTTAGGTCCGATAGACCAAAGATTGGTCTCAGTGGACGTTAACCATCATCATCATCATCATCAATAATAATCAGTTAATAGTAATAAATATTATTTAGATATAATTATAATAGTAATTAATTATGATAAATAAATTATAATTGTTTTTTAATTGGATAATTAATAAATTATTTTTTAATTAATAATTAATTAATATTTAAAAATTAACAAATTATTAATAGTAATTAATTAATATTAATTAATAATTATAATGAATTAATTCATTTTTAGTAATAAATATTAGTTAATTATAATTATAATAATAATTAATTATCATTATTAGGAATTTTGCTTCTGTGATCCATAAAATGTGATAAAAATCTTTCGGTGAAAATCACATCAGAATAGATTTGGTGTGATTTTCACCGAAAGATTTTTATCACAATTAATTATCAATTAATAATTAATGGTTAATGATTAATGATTAATGATTAATAATTAACAATTAATAATAGTTAATCAATATTACTTATATTTATTCTTATTAATTAATTAAATAGATAATTAGGATTATTTTTTAGGATTCAAATGCGTTAAGTAAGTTATTCATCTATGACCATGAGAAATTAGTGCTAAGTGGACTATTCAAAAATCATGAGAAATTAGTGAGTAACGACTACCTCTTATCGAGATGTTCATAAATGAATGACTTACTTAACGCAGCTGAATCCCAAAAAATGATATCTAATATTTTGCAATGCAGAAACCCCTCAATACTTAAATAGTTATTGTTATTATTATTTTTATTCATTATTATTAATTAATAAAAACAATAATAATAATAATAATTAATGGCAGTTATGATGAACCATTCCCAACCATGGCCTAACATTGCATTGTGCCAAAGATTGTCTCAATATGAAAGTGAACCATGGTGAACCATGGTCAACTATGCTTATTTTAGGGTTTATAATATTTATCATAGGGTTTATATACCTTGTGTTTATAATATTAATCCATTGAGTTTAATATTATTATCTTGGGTTTATAATCTCAATATGGACAATTTAATATGGCTAATTTTCATATTGAGAAAATATTTTTCACAATGTCATGTTGGACGATGATTGACCATGACTATAAACTGAAGAGATTTATATTGATCCTAAGGAGTAATATTATAAACCCCATGAATAATATTATACTCTAAGAATATTAACCCTTTGATTATTAAACCCAAGGGATTAACATTATAAAATCATGAGAATAAGAAACCCAAGGGATTAAAACTAAAAATCCAAGGGATTATAAATCCAAGGGATTATAAATCCAAGGTAATAATATTAAATTCAAAGGATTAATGTTCTAAACCCACGGTATATAAACCCTACGATAAATATTATAAACCATAAAATAAACATGGTTGACCATGGTTTACCATTATTGATCTTCATATTGAGACCATCTTTGTCACAATGTCATGTTGGACCATGGTTGACCATGTTTATTTCGTGGTTTATAATATTTATCTTAGGTTTTGTATACCTTGGGTTTATAATATTAATCCCTTGGATTTAATATTATTCCTTTGAGTTTTTAATCCTTTGGGTTTGTAATCCCTTGGGGTTTTATTATTAACTCCTTGGGTTTATAGTATCAATCCCTTGAGTTTATTAATATAAGGGTTCATATTCCTATGGTATTATATTATTCATAGGGTTTATAATATTAATCGTTGGGTTTAATATAAATCCCTTCGATTTATAATCAAGGTAAAACATGTTTCAACGTTACATTGTGACAAAGATTGTCTTAATATGAAAATAAACCATGACCAACCATGGTGAACAATGGTAAACCATTGAAAAAAATGGTAATACATTGTCAAACATCATCAACCATGGTCAACCATGACCCAACATCGCATTGTGAGAAGGATTTTCTCAATATGAAAATCAATCATGGTTAACCATGGTCAATAACCATGATCACATTATCTCAAAGATTGTCTCATGGTCCAATGTCCCATAGTTAGAAAGATTGTGTAAATATGAAAATCAATCATGGTAAACAATGGTAAACCGTGTTTATGTTAGGGTTTATATATTTATCTTATGGTTTATAATATTTATCAGCGATGGTCAAACGTCACATTGTGACAAATATTGTTTCAATATGAAAATCAACCATGGTCAACCATTTCCAACCATCGCCAACCATGGTAAGTCATGGTCAAGCATGGTACAATGTCACATTTTGACAAATATTGTCTCAATAATAAAATAAACCATGGCCAACCATGGTTAACCATGTTCCAACGCTGCATTGTGACAAAGATTATCTCAATATGAAAATCAACAATAGTAAACCATGGTCAACCATGTTTATTTTAGGGCTTATAATATTTATATTGAGGTTTATATACCTTTTGATCCATGTGGATATTGGTTCCACCCTCCTATTCTACTTGGAACCCCACCATTGTTTGTTTTAGTTTTTCAGTTTCCTCAATTGTAGCACAATTTACTATCTTTGGAAGTTTTTCGGGTCCTAAACTTCCGAAGTTGTTTTGAGGCCCTAAACGATTTTTTTTTTTGGAAAACAAGAAATTATGAACCCTTAAATCACATATGTAGTTTAAAGTTATTGTCCTAGGATATATAATTATAATGAGTTATCATATGCCAAAGTTATGACCCCGAGAAGTTGCTGTACCAATTTACCCCAACGGGGCCCATAGTTTTGGTGATACATCTCATAGGGTTAGGTTTTTGTATGTGTAGGGTTTTGCACTATTTATCAATAATACATAGGTCTTTGAGACTCATTTTAGCATAGTTCATAGGCAGGTGGTTTCCAGATCTCTTCTCAGAGATAAACTAACATCTCCTGAGCTAGTTTATTTCCATTCTGTATGTAACCATATTTCAGTTCTTTGATATTAATGAAATGAAGTTTTATTTCTGGTGCATCTCTGTGTTTATTTTTATATCTATATTCTATTGGGTTCTTGTATAAGTCTTTATCAATGGTAGTAGAGAGGTCTAGTCTTTCTCTGTTTTTCTTTGCATGTCCCCAACGAGGTTATGGTATAAGGAGTTAGGGCTTGAACTGGTTGAACCTTTGCAAGACCAACCTCACAAACCTCGACAACCTCCCATGGTGGAAGGAAAGAAAGATGAGGGAGAAGGATATCCTTTCAAAATATTTCTTGAATAAGCCCTCGAGTGATAAAGGAACATGATGATGGAAAAATTTTCCCATATCCTTTGACATATGCCCATAGGATACAAATATTCATTCGATAGTCACTTTGGATGCGCAAATCCCTTTAAGTTGCGAGTCTACTTTGATATTCCTAAATTTCAAGGTGAGATAGATGTAAATGGCTTAGATAAATGGCTAAATATGTTGGAAGGATATTTTTCGTTTCATGATTTTTCCAATAGGGAAAAGATTACTTTTTCACTCTTGAAAGCCGCCCCCCATGTCAAGGACTAGTGGGAAACCCTCTGTGAGCAGAAGGATGAGAGGGAACCCTCACTATTCTCAGTTGCACCCACTTGGATTTCTTTCCAAGACACCATCAAGGAACAATACTACCTTGTCGGGAGCTATGACGACAAGTACATACAATGGACTATGGTACGACAACAAAGGGATCAAGATGTGAATGAGCTGAATAATATTTTCCGTACCCTGCACAAAAAAATGGGTATCAAATATTCTGAGAAAAATCTGGTGCTTAAGTACTGTGGTTGTTTCCACAAATAAATTCAAGAGGAGGTGGATTTCCCGGACATATCATTGCTTGGTGCAACATACCGATATGATTCCAATATTGAGTAGAAGTTCAAGAAGAAGAAGCAAGACTTTGGATCTGCGAACGCAAATTAGAGAAAAGGTACCCCCAAGCCACAAAGAAAAGGATAGAGCCTAGGCAAGACCCCCTAGGGAAATTACTTGAAGCCGCAATGTAAGGGTGATGGGAAGGAAAAGAAGGACATCAAAAAGTGGTGTGAGTTCCATAAAACTACCACTCACAACATGATTGAATTTCACACAAAGCAGGCCCTGGCAGCCAAGCTGAAAGAATCAAAGATGAATACATTCTCTTAGTCTGAGTCGGAACCTAACAAGGGATCTGACAAGGGTAAGTAGGTTATTAACAAAGAACCCACTTCGATGGTATCCACAACCAAGCTCGAAAAGGTAGAACCCGAATATCTAGAGGAGGGGGAGCGCCTCTTTCACTCACAGATGTGGGTGAAGGGTTCGCCACTACAATTCATTGTCGACAGTGGCAACCAAAAGAAACTCATTTAAACATATATTGTGAAGTGTTTGGGCCTACCAACCACACCACACCCGTAGTCATGCACCATTGGGTGGCTTCACCAAGGATGAGATCTCCATGTCAACTAGTAGTGTCACCTTCCTTATAGCATCAAGCCCTTCACGGATGAAGTATTGTGTGATGTTGCTCCTCTTGAAGTTTGTGAGGTATTATTAGGCCAACCATACTTGTGGAATTGTCATGTTGTTTATGAGTCGAGGCCTTACATTGTTATTATTTCTTTGGGTAATAAGTTATACATGATACCAGAGGCAGCCCCGCCTACCACCATCTCTTTGATCTCTGCTAAGTAATGCAGTAAGATCATCTCCTAGACTGGGAATTTTTTTTTCTTTCTAATTCGATCTCAAAGTAAGGGGAAGATCGTGGCCACATCCATGCCCCTGGGAAGGGTTCCTCCATGCAGCATAAGTAGGTGGATAAGGTCATGGAAGAATACATGGACATATTCTCTTCACCTAGAGGGGTACCCTTGCACTATTAGGTTAAGCATTAGATCACTCTGACTCCCTGAAAACCTCTACCAAACAATCGAATATATCGCTGCTCCATTCTAGAAAATGAAGAGATCAAGAGGAAAATACATGATATTTTGCAAAAAGGGCACATCTGACCAAATTATTTGTCTTGTGGGAGCTTGATTGTACTTGTACATAAGAAGGATGGGACATGGAGGCTCTGCATTAATTATTGGGAACTAAACAAAATCGTTGTCAGAAATAGGTATCCAATCCCACATATTGATGATGTTCTGGACCAACTCAAGGGGGTAAAGTATTTCACCAAGATCGATTTGAAATATGGCTATCACTAGGTTCCAATAAATCCCAAATATGTAGGGAAGATCGCCTTCAAATCCAAGGAAGGCCTTTTTGAATGGTTGGTTATGCACTTCAGGTTGAAAAATTCCCCTGCTACTTTTATGAGGGTAATGGACGACATCTTATGGCCCTTCACCTACACATTTTTGGTTGTTTATCTGGATGAAATCCTCATCTTTAGAAAGAGTTGAGAATAACACTTGCAACACATTTGACAGGTCCTTCAAACCCTGCAACAACAAAAACTATGTGCTAACTTTGAGGAATTCACCTTTGGCATGATCCAGGTCCAATATCTAGGTTACATCATAGATAAGTGAGGCATACACGTGGATCTAACTAATATCCAAGTCATTCGAGATTTAGCATCCCCGAAGACTCTAATAGAGCTTCACAACTTTTTGGGCCTTGCAAAAATTTTATTGGAGGTTCATGTTGGGATTATCCCATATCACTTTCCCTTTGAGTAAGATTACCAAGGGCGGAGTGAAAGAAACGTTTTCTTAGTTTGAGTCCCAATACAATGCATTTATTTAGTTGAAGCATTACATATGCTTTGCACTGATACTCACATTTCCACACCTGAGCAACCATTTGAAAAAGAGACAGATGCCTCCAATTATGACATTGGTGTAGTACTCACCAATAGCATAGTGGTGAGCCATGGTATTGAACCAAGAGTGCTGCAACTCCCAGAGGGTACTCAGATTTACTTTACCAACCCAGGGTTCGTACAAACTTGGAGGTGACAGTGCTTTATTCACAGTAGATGAGCTCTACTCATGCCATCCTCATCTTAGTTCTACAATGGGGTGCCAGTAACTAGGGTTACTCTAGGAAATGAAGTATGTCACACTTCTAAAGACTTAAAATAGATCAAAACCATTACTCTATTGACAAGGAAAGAAAATACTCTTGATCAGAATGATTCATCTAACTATTGTGTGATTTTGCAAGAAAGAAAGATTCACACTTAGGATAATGCAAGAAAGGGAAATTGCAATAAGTGGCATTCATAGTCTAGAATACTGAATTGAATTGCAGAAAAGGAAACTAATATAGAGAACATATGCTGAATTAATGACTAACCAAGTCCTATCTAACTCATTCTTAACTATTGTGCTTAATGATGCATCTTATAATGGACTAATCACACTTTAAAGTGGATCCATTTTGAAGCAAAATAAGGAGGTGCTTTGGCGGCCTAAGAGGGTCCCTGGACTAAATATTTAGGGTAAAAAGTCTATTGGTTTCCTGGCTAGGCTTAGGTGAGGTGGAGGAATTTTTTGTGGCTGAAGGAGAGGGTGTTTGGCACTGTTACAGGAAGCTACTACAAGATTTCCTATAGTTCCACAGGATGTCCTGAAAAGCTATAGGAAACAGGATGAGAGGGTTTGGAGGCTATAAATGATGAAAATAAGGTTAGGAGAGGTGAGGGAGAGGTGGATATAGGTATATGAAGGATAGAAAACCCCTTGGCCAAGCTTAGAGCTCTTCAAAAATCCTATCTTCCACCCACAAGGTTGATCTCAGTGATGTAATGGTTACCTAAAAAACAAGGTTGTAGGTGACTTGGATAGAAGGTATTTGATGAAGGGTGAAGACTCAAGATGATGGAGTTGAAGGGGTCATTCTTTGCTGCTCTATCGAAACCCACAATCGATACATTTTTTCACGCATTCATCATTGACAAACTTATCATAAAAATGGTGAAAAATATGAGTTGAATTTAGATAACTCCACCTATGCAATTGAAACATAAATCTAACTCTGAACCTACAACATTTTCATGATAAGAAAAGTAAAAACTATATAAATTTTCCAAGAAATCATAAACTAAAAATATATTTGGTCAGTTGTGGAAGACCTTCCTCCTCAATCTCCAATGGAAGAGGTGAGATAGGGAGGCTTAGCACATAGTTGTAATGTTCTATATGCTACCAAACATGTAATGAAAGGAAACAACTACTGAAACATAAAATAAAGGCACATGTACATAAGAGAGATTGAGGCCAATGGATTGGTCCCTAACCCACCAACTCAGCTCCCTGAAATTAATTCAATGGAAAAGAAACCAAATGATCATCTTATTTCATAACCAGTCTTTTACATGAACAATGAAAGTCATAAATGTATATTACAAAATCTAAGAGTGCTCTAGCTGCATCTAAAAATCGAATCCTAGTGAGATGTTACTCTGGCCTATTTATGCTAGAGGGAAGCTACCAACAACTCCCGAAAAAGTAGGTCTTTTTTCCCTTGGAACTCAAGAGAAGTGGAGCTTGGATCCATTTGATCACTCACTTGCTTGGATGCCTCTGATTTCGAGTTATTGGAGGAGAATCTGGAGGAGATATTGGTTGCCTTTAGGAGTTAGGAAGATTTTCAACATCCCTACAATTACTCCTTGTTGTTTACTACGATCTTGATTATGGAATATTTCTCAAAAATTTCATTATTCCATTCATTTTCCTGCATTTATATTATGCCTCAAATCATGATAACCCTTAATACATCATTCTTACTAAGAAAAATATGACAAAATGAAATTAAATTTGAGAGAGAGAGAATAATTAAGCTAAAAAGGTGGCATTTAACTCAGAATATACCTAATGATGGTTCTCTCAATTACCCGCCTACCAAATGGTTGATCATCACGAGAGAAACTCAATCTTCTTTCTTGATTTCTTTCAGAGCCCTTGTAGCTTCCCTGACATCCCAAGGTATCATGGAAGGAGTCCCTTTAGTTTGGTAAACCCTGCATTTTTTTCGGCTTCTTCACATTCCTTGTCCTCCTTAATTTTATATTTTATTTCACTTAGACCCAATAGAAAAGGTGGACTGAGTTTTAATCCAAGCCAATTGATCTTCATTGTTTGCATGGCTCTTTTGTATAAGGGTTCTCTTTCTAGGGAATCTCTCAATCTGTCTGGAGTATGATGTTGGGTCCCTATATTACTAGTATAGTCCCTTATTGTTGTTATTGTAACCCCCTTATTGTTATTATTGTACCCCTGTAACCCCCATATTGTTATTATTGTGCCCTTAAATTATTATTGTTAGGTTGGCTAGGATTACATTGTGGCCCCATGGACTCCTATACATAGAAATGAGGTTTTGTAATTTGTATCATCCAATAATTGTTCATTCATGTAATGTATTGGAGGTTTCCCCCTTGAAGTGGCTTATTTATAAGGCATTTATATCTCTTTTCTTCTTTTTTTGGAGCTGGTTTCACAACATTTGGTATCAGAGCTTGGGATTCTAGGGTTTCACTGCGTCAAACAGGTCATCGTGGAATTTTTATATAAATTTTTTCCTACGAAGGTTCAGAAGCTGAAATTTTTAGAGTGCAAAGCCGAAATCCTGAGGAACATTGTCACAACATTTCAGAGCTTGGTTCACAATATTTTCGGAGATATGATCTGTGGAAGTTAGGTCTTTTTGCAAGCTCTTGAATTTCACTTAAACAGGTCATCGTGGAATGTTTGCTATAAAAAATTTTATACAAAGGTTAAGAAGCTAAAATTTTTAGAGCGTGAATTTGAAATCCAAAGGAACATCGTCACAAAATTTTAGAGCTTGGTTCACAATAATTTGGGAGATATGATATGTGGAAGTTAGGTATTTTTCAGGCTCCCGAATTTCATCTCAAAGTGGTGATTGTGGGAAAAGCTTCATAACTCTCTCTCTGAGCATCGGATTGGAATTCTGTAAAAAGTTACTAGAAGTAAACGGACTATAGTTGTCTGTCTATAAATTTCAGAGCCAAAGGAGAAAATAGTGACACGTGGCAAGTTGTACAAGTTTGCTCTACTGAACTAGTCCATAATTAGGTCATTGTGGGAGATTGGACATAACTTTGTCTTGAAGAATCCAAATCAAGTCAGACCTGTGGCATTTGAAATAAGCTTAAGAGGACTACTACAGAGCTAAATTTCAAATATTTAGGATCTGCAAGTATATAGATAAGTCAATTTCAATATTAAGCTCCTCAAAAGCAAGTAAAAGGTGTGTATTTATTTTCCGAATTGCATAAGTTTTGTTTGAAGAATCGAGTTCAATTGATTCCATGGGAATATTATAGAATAGATATTAGTATTGGATTCTCAAATGGACCCTAAAAATAATTCAACACCCATTAAGCCTTTATAAGGCTCTACTATGACTCATGAAGACGAAGAATGGCAACATGACATATCAAAATTACAAGAGAAAGTGCAACAAATTTCGCTCTCACAAAGAGCAACAAAAAATGACATGGAAGTTTTGAAGAAAGGCATGGAAACTAAGATGGATGGTTTGAAGAAATGTATGGATGGTTTGAGGAATGGCATGGAAGCTAAGTTGGATGGCATGGAAGCTGGAATGGAATCTAAGATTGATGACATGGAAGCTAAGATGGACAACATGAAGAATGATATAAAAACAAACATGGAAGGTTTGACAAAGTTGATACAAGAAATGTTTCCTAATGGTGAAAAGATAGTAGAGTAAACTCATGATGAGAACAAAATAAATTTTAATCATGATTTCATAAACTCTAATGTTGGAGGGAAGAACCACCATATTCCAAAAATGGATATGAGGAAGTTTGATGGAAAGGATCCTGTAATATGGATACTACAGATGGAGCAATATTTTGATCTCCATAATGTGCAAAACACACAAAAGGTACGCATTGCAACTTTACATTTAGAACAAAATACATTTGTATGGTATCGATGGCTTTGCTCTCGTAAAAAAATTGTCACTTGGTCAATTTTTACGGAGGAAATGATAGCACATTATGGGGATACAAAGAGCAACACCTTCTTTAGCCAATTGATAAATCTCAAACAAAAGGGTTTAGTGGGGGAGCACATTGAGGACTTCCAAAAATTGAATATAAGGGTAACTGATATTCCAGAGGAACACGGGATTGATCTCTTCATAGGTACTTTAAAGGATAACATCCAACATGAAGTTCACGTTTTGGAACCTGATTCATTGGAGAAGGCATTCGGGTTGGCAAGAAAAATTGAATGTAAAATTATGGCGACAAGGAAGCCTACCACTCACTTCTATAAAGATGGAAGTATTTATACTCCTAGATTTCTGCAACCCACAAGGTTGATACCACAACAATTGGAAGAAAAAAGAGCAAAAGGGCTTTGCTACAGTTGTGATAGAGAATACACTAAAGTTCATAAGTGTGATGAGAAGAAATTATTTTACATAGGTTGTGAAGAGGAAGAAGAAAATGAACACGAAGAGGACATACACCAGGAACCAGCCCTAGAAGAGGAGGAAATGAGTCTGACCATATCGTGTAATGCATTGGAAGGAATTACCACTCCTCAAAATCTCAAGATAGAAGGACATATCAAGAATAAAAAGGTAATAGTGTTGATTGATTAATGTAGAACCCATAATTTTATTCATTGTAAGGTAGCCAAGGAATTGAATTGTTTCTTATACCCAGCACCAGAATGTCAAGTGATGGTTGCAAATGGAGGAACTATAAATTGCTCTAGAAAATACCATAATATCAAGCTAACCATGGGGGAATATGTATTGAATAGTCCAATGCTTTCCATTCCTATGGGAGGTGTTGATGTTGTACTAGGAGTACAATGGTTAAAATCTTTGAGGACGATAGCTTTTAATTTTCAAGAAATTTTCTTGAAAATTTTTTCAGAAGGAAAGGAAGTCAAATTACGGGGTATTGCAGGGAAGTCGGGAAAGATAATAAGCTCTAATGTCCTGAAAAAGCTTCTAAAGAAAGATCAATGAGGCGTAATTGCACAATTATGCTCACTAGAAGTTCCAACATCAAAATCATCTATTTATGTAGATCTCCAAAAAGTCTTGGACAATCATTCCAAGGTGTTTGAAACTCCCAAAGGGCTCCCACCTATTCGTGATCATGATCATGCTATTCATTTGATTCCAGGAAGTGTTCCTCCAAACATCAGGCCTTATAGATATCCTTACTTCCAAAAGAGCGAAATTGAACGTATGATTGCAGAAATGTTAGAGGCGGGTATAATTCAACCTAGTCAAAGTTCATTCTCTGCTCCTGTAGTATTGGTACACAAGAAGGATGGATCATGGCGAATGTGTCCGGATTATAGGGAGCTCAATAAGCTCACCATTAAAGATAAATTTCCCATTCCTGTGATTGATGAATTATTGGATGAATTACATGGAGCAATTTATTTTACCAAGTTGGATCTTCGTTCAGGATATCATCAAATTAGAATGAAGACTGAAGATATTCCAAAAACAGCATTTTGAACTCATGAGGGTCATTATGAATTTTTGGTCATGCCTTTTGGTCTTACCAATGCACCTTCTACATTTCAAGGGTTGATGAATTCCATTTTCAAACCCTTCCTTAGAAAATTTGTGCTACTATTTTTTGATGATATACTAATCTACAGCAGGTCTTGGAAGGATCATGTTGAACATGTTGACAGGGTGCTCAAACTATTGCAGGAGAAACAATTATATGAGAAAACATCCAAATGTTTCTTTGGAGTACAAGAGGTGGAATATCTGGGTCATATTATATCTCACGAGGGTGTTAAAGTAGACCCTAACAAAATTAAAGCCATTAAGGAATGGAAAGTCCCGACAACCATAAAGAAGTTGCGAGGATTTCTCGGGTTAACGGGGTATTATCGCAAGTTTGTTAAGAATTATGGGAGAATAGCAGCACCTCTAACAACATTATTGAAGAAAGATGCATTTTCATGGACTCCTGAAGCAACTAAGGCCTTTGAACATCTTAAAGAGGCAATGTGCCTAGCACCAGTCTTAGCTACGCCAGACTTCACAAAAACCTTTATTGTGGAATGTGATGCCTCAGGAAATGGAATTGGTGTTGTTTTAATGCAAGAAGGAAGACCCATTTCTTTTGAAATTCGTCTGATCAAAGGAAAGTATTTATAGAAACCTATTTATGAGAAGGAAATGTTAGCAATATTGCATGCACTAAAGAAATGGAGAACTTACCTAATGGGAAGACACTTCAAGGTATTAATTGATCATGATAGTATTAAACACTTTTTGGAACAAAGACTATCTTCAGAAGAGCAGTAAAAATGGGTCACAAAGATGTTGGGTTATGACTTTGAAATAATCTACAACAAAGGGAAGCTAAATGTTGTTGCAGATGCACTCTCAAGAAAGAATGAAGAGGTGGAAGCATTGCTTTGTGCCATTTCTATTATCCAACCAGATTGGATAATCGAAGCAAGAGATGAATGGAAGAAGGACGAAGAAGTGTGGACACTCATTCAAAAGTTGCAGCAACATCCTAGTAAATATGATACATTTAGTTGGAAAAATGATTCCTTATGGTACAAAGATAGCTTATATCTTTGTAAGAATTCCCAACTAAAACAAAATATTCTTTTGGAATTGCACACTTCTCCTTTAGGAGGACACTCGGGATTTTTAAAAACTTACCACGGGGTGAAGAAAGAATTTTTTTGGGATGGCCTTAAATCTGATATTCAAAATTTTGTGGTGGAATGTTTGGTTTGCCAGCAGAATAAAGTTGAGACAATTAAGACCCCGGGTCTTCTACAACCTTTATCCATTCCAAGTCATTATTGGGAGGAGAATAATTAAGATAAAAAGGTGGCATTTAACTCCTTAGAATATACCTAATGATGGTTCTCTCAATTACCCCCCTACTAAATGGTTGATCATCATGATAGAAACTCAATCCTCTTTCTTGATTTCTTTCAGAGCCCTTGTAGCTTCCCTGACATCCCAAGGTATCATGGAAGGAGTCCCTTCAGTTTGGTAAACCCTGCATTTTTTTTCAGCTTCTTTGCATTCCTTGTCCTCCTTAATTTGATATTTTATTTCACTCAGTCCCAGTAGAAAAGGTGGACTAAGTTTTAATCCAAGCCACTTGATCTTCATTTTTTGCATGGATCTTTTGTATAAGGGTTCTCTTTCTAGGGAATTTCTCAATCTGTCTGGAGTATGATAATCCATGTTTCTTAGGCTAAGTGGGAGGCCATTCTGATATTCTTTGACATGCGATCACACAATCCTCTCCTACTAGTCTAGGGATGTCATCATAATGTGAAATTTCTTGTGCTTGGGCGTTGAGATATCTTTCTACAAGGTTGGCATCATTGACTATCATTTGATGGTTGTTTATGACCCCTCTAGGGCTAATTAGATTTGCCTTGATTTGGAGAGGATATTTTCCTTATCTCTTCATTACCTTTTTTTACCTCCTTCACCGTGGCTTCTTCATTGGTCATCCAAGAGGCTAGGGCCATCAGTTTCATATCTCCCAACCTAGATTTTGGGTCCCAAATGTTCATTTCAGTTGGGATAAGATTATGCATGTAGAACTCTTCGAATTTGGTCCTATCTTCTATACTCAACCGACTGGAGAAATCAATGAATTGCCTATAGTTTTGGAAAGGAAATGACCAATGTTGTGCTAAATTTTTAATTTGTAAATGTAGCCACTGCTCTTTCAATTAAATGGCCTAAGATTTCGAAGGATGCATGTGTTGTATTGCCTCCATACACAAGTCTGCCATAGTGGAAATGTGTTTTTATTTCTAATGGAGTTGGCGATTCAATATCATATTCTATGATTGTGCCTCTTGGATCTATTCTTTTAACACTGACTCTCTTAGCCTAAAATCATCCAAATTTATGCCCATCTGTCTGAGTTTTTCTTCGATGATTCCCACATCTTCAACATTACTAGCCTTGGAAATGTGCATCCATTGGTTGGTGTGCCCTCTCTATTTTTCTAGCTCATAGAATAAGGTAATGGAGTTCTTCTTAGGGATCAACCTCCCTCCTCAATGAATCTACAATAGGAGCTTAAGTTTGGATGTGGGCTAGGATGTTGGATTTTTGTAATATATTTTGGGATAAATTTTGAAGAGGCTTCTTCTTCTTTTCGTTCCTCCTCTTTTTCTTCTTGTTTCTATACCAGGGCATTCTTCTCCTCAAATTCTACCTTTTTTTCATCAGCTTGGGCACTCTGCCCTTCCAATAGTGCTTTTTCCTCTTCCCCGTGGTCATTTTTCTCTTCCTGTAGAAGATTATGAGTCTCCTGTAGCACTTTCTGGGTTTCCTGTAGCACACTCTTTATTTCTTGTTGCATGCCATGTTTTTCATGTTGCACCTCCTTTTCTTCTTCTTAGAGGCTTGTGGGTGGTTCTTATTTTTTTAGGGATTTTAACCTTGAGGAGTGCCTTATTTTGTTGGTCATAGGTGTCTTTGACATTTTTTTTGGGGAAGTGCCCTCTTGAATATTTCCCTCTTCTGGCCCCATTTCTTCTTTATTATTATGTGACTCCTCAATTGTGATTGGGCTCTCTGTTTGATTTTGAGGCCTCCCTTGTCTCACCCTGGTGCTTTTCCTGGTCTTGAAATACTTGGGGGTTTTCCTCTTTCTTTTTCTTTCACAGGGGTTCTTAGTGGAAAACACTTCCTTTTCAGTGTTCCCTGGTAAAGGGTTGGTTTGTTGAGGAGAGATGTCAATGGTAATATTAGGGTCTAGAATCTCCTCCTCTTATACCTTTCCCTCTTCTTTCTCTTCTTTCTATTTATATTATTCATTCTCCTCACTTTTCTTCTCTACTCCCACATCTTCTATGGTTTCTGCCTCTGTTTCCATTTCCTCCTCTTCCTTTTTTCTTTCAGTCCCTTCTTCTTCTTCTTTAATGCCTCTTTCTACGAGGCTAGAGGTAGGGGATTATCCAAGGGTGATGTTTTGTGTCCCAATGAAGTATTATATTTCCATGCCAATGAAAGTGGACCAAAGTACATGGATTTTGAGTCTATTTAGAGCATCTTCCACTATGAGTTTGATGAGACCATGATGAGCTAGGTGTTGATATTTCCTTTCCCTTACCCTATGGCTCATATCTCTGATTTAGTGGAGAAGGAAATATGGGATATTCAACCTCTGATCTATGTGTAGATCCCCTTTGAACCTAAGTTCATGCAATAATATAAATTATATCCATAGAACACACTTATTCTGTCCTCACAAGAGATATATTTCATGATATGGTATCCACCTCATCCCATGGGTAAGGCAGACTCTCCCTTCTTACCCCAGTCTTATCTTCAATGTATTCCTCATTGGGCAAGAAGAAACTGTTCTTAGAGGTAGTACTAGAAACTATTTCCTTTCTGTTCCATTTAATTCCTATAAGTAAGGTGGAGACTCTTCTAATGAGCTCAGGGGTTATGCTAATTGCTGCTCCTCTTAGCACTGTGGTAGCACTATCATTTTCTTGAGAGTGCAAGTCCACTGCAAACTCTCAGGCTAAATCATCATCATACCCCTTGACAAGCGCGAAGAATACCAACCATTGATGGTTTCTAAATATGTATACAATAGGAGGTTGTAGCTTAATTCTCTTGGTGTTTGTGGGCTCTCTTCTATTAAAACCTCCCCCCATCTTGTGATTGTGTCAGATAGGTGGTTTTCTGTGGCTTGTTTTCAAAGGAAATATTATATGGGAACTCAAATTATTTGAATTTTCACAAAATGTGGTTTTATTATCCCCTATTCCTCTAAACATCTCTTTAATTTACTGAATTATGGCTTGAATGTTTGCAAATTACCATGAAAATTATTGCAATTTAATGGGGGTGACGACCACTTACCTCTACAATTATGATGTCTCTAACTTGAATGATGGTGTTGGGGTGCTAATATACCCTGATGGTGGCTTGCATGTTCCTTTCTAACATTTTATGGCTTCCCTGGAAACTTCCTGTAGTAGTAGCATGGTTTCATGTAGCACGATTTGCATTTGAAAACTCGACCATGGATCGAAGCTCCTCGATGTCTCCTGCCTTTTTCCATTTTTAACTAATCTCAAAATGAGCAGTAGAATGAGGGTAAATAAGCCAAAGTACACCTTTTATTTGAAATTGAGAGGTCTTGGAGCATAGTGGTGAGGTGGAATTGGCACAAGGTTTCCATATTTAGACCTTTAGTCCCACTCGAGCCTATCATTCCCTTTGCCTCGTAAGTAGATCCCACTTTCTGTTATCCTTCCCTTAAATAATGTGATAACTCCACATGACATGAAACTCCATCAAATTTTCACTTTAACTGATCGAGGGTGGCCAAGTTAACTGGCCACCTTTTTTCCTATTAAACTCTCTTTTATCGACATTTACTCATTTAATCAATTAATGCACAACGAGAGGGTGAGGGAATCATAAATGAGCCTATCTAATTATTGATGATTTGTAGGATCCTCTAATGCAGGGAGTTGGAGACTTTTAATGGTTACCAACGATGTGTTTTATTTGTTGTGTTTTTTTATTTTCTGAGTGAGGTGCTTACTGTGTTTTTTCTTGTTGTGTCTTCTGTAAGTACCTCATGGAGACCCTGATGCTACTCACATTGTTGGACTAGTTAATCGAGTTGGCCTGATAATCATTGACACATAGCTCATCGAATCACCTCTTATTATTCATTCTTTGATGCTTATACATGACCATGATCATGAACTTGATGTTGCTCACATTATTAGACTAGTTAATCGAGTTGGCCTAGTAATCCATGACACATAACTCATCGAAACACCTCTTATTATTCCTCATTTGATGCTTCTACATGACCACGATCATGAACTTGATGCTTCTCATATTTTTGGACTATTTAATAGAGTTTTCTTGGTAATAAGTGGCACATACGAGGAGCTTGTTTGTGGTGGGGATCCATAATTCGAAGCAGTGAATCATGTGGATGAGTGGAAGTTGATTTCCATCAACTATGCGTCGGGAACCACATCAGCTCTTAAAGGACTGGTGTATAGCTACAAAGGAGCATTCCTGAGTAGGACATCTATGCTTCTTCTATGGGAAATGAGAAGAGAGCCAATTTATCTATGGGCACTTCCCATGTTTCACTGCAATGGTTGCACATTCACATGGGAAGTCACGTCTAGAGGAGAAACTAGCGTTTGTATTCAAAACATATCGATCGAGGAGATATATGGATCCACAAGGAAACATCATGTTACTAATTTGTGTTTTTCTCCTATTGAATTCAACATCCTTCTCAACCACCCGCAATCTGTAGAGCCTCTGCTAGGAAAATTTGAGGTGCTCACTAGAGGTGGTTGTCTCCTCCCAGGATTCTGAGTAAAATGGAAGATATGGGGTAACACATGCTTATGTACTCACAGAATACACCGGCCCCGCCCTCTCTTGTGAGTGGAAGAGTTAATGTAATGATGTTGTATGTGTCCTTAATAGAAAAAAGTGTCCTCAAAGGGGGGAAAGGAGTGGGTGTGTTGAGCCTTGAGCAGGTGGATGTGAAGAATCCAGTGATAATTGCCAACCTCGAAAGATATGGGCAGAGCATGGGTAGTATAAAAATGGGAGTGGAATTGAGCAAATGGGATTAGGTAGATGACCTAAAGTTAAATTTAATGAAGGCATTAATGAAAGAAATAAAACATGGATGATACAAAAACAAATGGATGCAAAAATGGAATATTTACCTCAATGGGTGTTAGTACAAATAGAAAGGAGTTAAAGAATTTTTTTATGGAGAAGTTCTGTAAGCCTATGTGGGGAAAAGAGTTCGGTAGAATGAAGAAATATTATCTTCAGAAATTCAACCCCACTTGTGATCTCCAGCAAAAAGAGTACATTAGAGCTAGCATTCAGTGGAGAGAAAAGATTTGTATTTCTCAATTATGAACTAGCTCTCATCAAATTCAATGTGAAAAGGCATGGTGGAAAATAACTAAAGAAGATTGGCAAGAAAGAGTGTGTACATTTTTCACTTATGGGATGAAGTGGAATTAGAAAAAAAATTCATTTTTGAATGTGATGCTTTCAGAGACATCAAATGTAGATATAGAAATATGTTATCATCGATCACTTGACATTGTCTTTTCAGTGAGGTAACTATTAGAAGGTTGGATCAGCTCTTGATTGAATTTCAAAATCCAAAAAAGAAGGAGGGTAGTGGTCCCATAGACTATTTTTAGTCTCATTAAAACATCATTAATAATGAAAACGTATCTCCGCCACCCGAAGAACACCTCTAAAGCATTTTCTTGCGGTTGGTTCCACATTGGCAATGTTGGCATGGTCCATCCCGACTGGTATGTGGAGATCAAGGATCAATCAAAGGACGTAATAATATCAGGTTGATAAAACATCAGCACTATCGAGCTCGAATCCATTATGTATGGCCACCTCTTATTGCGAAGGTCGTTATGGTGTCTATGATCCATTTCCCAGTGGACTGGGAGTCCCTACGCCTTTATCAAGAGAAAGAACA
Source organism: Pinus albicaulis (assembly GCA_034641835.2). Lineage (NCBI taxonomy): Eukaryota > Viridiplantae > Streptophyta > Pinopsida > Pinales > Pinaceae > Pinus > Pinus albicaulis. The sequence continues at coordinate 928,152,695 of CM076582.1, forward strand.
ATGGTGAGAGCATCATAAAAGAAAAGGATATCTTGTCCTACTACAGAAAAAATTTGTCTCATTTTATGGCACCCAAGGTTGTCATCTTCATGTCGGATATTCCCCAGACTTCCATAGGAAAAATATAGAAACATTTGGTGAGAGAATGGGCCACACATATCTCTACAACTTCAGCTGTGACAAATTCTAGCCAAGCTCTCTAGAATAATCGAGTGGGATTGAGGCAACGCGACAACTGCTCCAAGGAGCAATTCACAGTTGCTCAATATAGATTGTGAGTGCTCATCTTTGGTTTTTGTAGTTATGCGTGTCAATTTACTATGACACTTCCATCCTATTTTCATTGTACTATATATATTGTCATTTCACCATATATATTTGATGTAAGGAATGCAATCTGACACATATTGTGACACTTCAATCCTATTGTCATTGTACTATATATATTTGATGTGAATAATGCAATCTGTGTTGGCTTATTTTTATACTTGCCTAAAGGCGAGTTATATTGTTTTTGGTTAGGTCAAAAAAATCTTTTGACTTTAGATTAATTTTCAAATTTATAAATAAATTTTATAATGTTTATTAAAATTTTGGAAAAACTAAGTATTAAACCTAATTTTAAAAATTTAGAAATAATTTTTTATTTTTATAAAATTTATATGTCAATTTTATTTTATGATTAGTTGAGGACATTAATATGACTAATTTTATAGTGTTTAAAATTCTATTCTCAAGAGAAAAGAACTTAAAAAAAAAATCATAACTACACCTATCACAAATGGTATGCACCATAAGTTCTGACATGAGTATGATCCCGTCTTTGTAAAATCTTGTGTTCTGCACCAAAAAATATTTGGGCCTATGACAATTGATAATACTTCTATGACATGGTTAGTAATATTAAGAAATTTTTTATAATATTAAATATCAGGAAATGATACATAGGAAAAATCAATCGAGCCTCACAAACTTCGGACTGGTGACGCACATTTCTATGAAACAATTGAGAATATATGCACCTCGATAGTAATTATCAATGATATGTCATATTGTGAATTAAATATAATCAGTATATCCATGAAGTCGAACATATCCGATATAATATCTCAGACCAAGGGTGATCGTCCCATTCAAATATCTTAAAATTTGTTCAGAAGTAATCTAATGTGCATGGAGAGGCTCGGTCATGAATTGAATCAATATGTTCACTACATAGAACATATCTGGATGGGTGTTCACTAAGAACATTAGAGCCCCAATCAAGTGTCTAGGATGGATTCTCCAAATTGGGTCCTCCAACTTCTCCACATAACTAATTGAAATTGATTTCCATCAGTGTGGGCAAGGACTTGAATTTTTTCATTCCAAATATCTCCAATAACTTCATGAAATATTTTCACTATGAAAGGAAAATATCACTACTCCTTTTCCACACCTATGGCCTAGAAAATAGTGCATGCGTCAAAGTTCCTTCATCTTGAATTCAGAGGCTAACTCATTATGGGAATTTTGTGGTCTAAAATGGGCTTCCTAATGAAATTATAAAATAATATTTGAAATAATAAAATAATATTTGATTACATCATCAAATTTTAGAGGGAAAAAAGAAAAAAACTACTTTTTCAACTTGCATTTTGAACTTATATCCCTAAGGTTTTACTCAAATTTTGAGCGGGAATACTTGTTGGATGGAAAATTTAATTCCTCATCCCAGGAGTACCCATGTTGCATACTTTTTATGGAATTTTCTACACGAAAAATGAGAAATATATAAAAATTCGTGATTGCAATCACGTTTTTTGTGTATTTCTCATTTTTCGTGTAGTAGGGTCCATCAAAAGTATGCAACATGGGTAATATTTGGATGAGGAATTAAATTTTGCATCCAACGAGTATTCCTGCTCTAAATTTGAGTAAACCCTTAGGGAGATAAGTTTAAAATATGAGTTGAAAAAGTAGTTTTATTATTTTATTATTTTATAATCTTTCTACTTTTTTACTCCAAAAATGGTGAATCATCCCCCATGGTTGACATCATCATCTTGAATCCTATTGGTTCTTATAAATTTTATTTTAGTTGTACATTTTTCTTAGAAGGCCCATTTTAGACCTCAAAATTCCCCTAATGACCTCCTACACTCGATCATTAGGGGCTCACTACATGTCAATAATATATTGTCAACATATAAAAAAAAAATCAACGTCATAACTTGGACTACCTTAAAGTAGAGTTTGGGATCAAAATTGATTCTTGTGAATCCCATCTTTACCAGATAACTGTCTATGTAGTTGTACCATGCTTTTGGGGCTTCCTTCAATCCATACAATGCCATATTCAACCTGCAAACATGTGTATTTCTATCCTCTAATTCAAATCCTTGTAGCTTCTCAACTTACAGTTCTTCTTGTAACATGCCATGGAGGAATGTTGTCTTCATGTCCATGTGATGAAGGGTCCATCCTTGACTTACAACAAGATAAATTATCAAATGAATGGTTGTATATAAAGCTACAGGTGCAAATATATCATCATAATATTCTCCCTCTTTCTGGGAGAATCCTTGAGCCAAGAACCTTGATTTATATTTCTAAATTATACCATCAACTCCATGTTTGATATTGAATAGCCACTTTGTGTAGAAAATATCTAACAAAACTATAATAAAATGTAGAAATTATATCAATGGACTCAATCCGATCATGTAATGTACTTAAACAAGATATTGAATCCTTATACGATATTTGCGGAATATAAATTTTGATTGCTCAATCACATGCAAGTAAGAGAAACAAGTAAATCAATACACAACACCAGATATTCCTGGGGAAAGAAATTTCTCAAAATATCTCCATATTTATTTTATAATCAACCAAGGAATCATGAAACAATACAATGTATTTGTGATCACCACAACCTCACACTCTACCGATTACTTCACACTGATCTAGGAAAAATTGGACAAATGCATAGCCAATTATCAACCTACCCTTCTTACATAATATCTAGAGAATTAAACCCCTATTAAATAGGAAATTCAGACTTCCTTGATTGCAAAATTCATCTTGGGCTTCCTATGGTTTTATAACTACATTTGGGAAGTTTGGCTAAAATAAAACTGATAGTTTACTTGCCTTGAACCTTTTTCTCAACTGGGTCTCCACCAGAATTGAAATGCATGCAACTATAAATAGTTAATCAACAGTTACTTGGTAGATCACTACTTGGGAACTAAATATATTTTAATTCACTTGATCTTCCACTAGCCCATCAAACAGTTAGAAATAGTTAAACTAATTTTAACTCAATTAATGTGAGTTAACTGATCCCACTCACACTACACTACTGTTACAACTCTAACTGGACCTTGTTAATAATAAAATCACTCTACATGCCTATCCTTTTACCCTTAAATCGAAATTATTGACCTAACTAAGTCTATCATACTTAGTTACCTATTACAGGTTGTTATGAGATAAGATTACACTTAGTTTTCCAATTCATTTAAAAATTGGTTGCACACTAATGTGTCGCTAGGATCCATCACTATGTGACCTGTGATCCCACACCAATGTGTGTGTTGTTTCTGAATGGAAATTTCACCATTTCTTGTTGCAAATTTCAACACTCCCTCTCAACAAGAAAGGAATCAATATGGCCTAATCTTGTACCTTTGCAATGTTCTTGCATGCAACACTTCCTAGTGTTGTTTGCACATGCAACTCTCCTGAAACTGAATAGCCTCCAAAAATCTGAATTAGTATAAAACATTTGTCATCAGAGCCTTATGACTCCTGCTAGCAACTGCACATGTCTATTGTACTAGCTCTGTACTACTGTTGACATCTACATCCATGCACTCTATACTGCTGCCAACTCTGATCTTTGTTCTAGTATCCGACACCTATCACTCTGATTTTTGTCTTCCTGACATATGATTGCATCAATCTAATCGATCCTTCCTGATACTACTGTACTGTGGGCTCCTCGTAGCCAGGTTCGATCCATGAGACACACCATCTCAATGGGCCCTACCCAAATTTATTCTTGGGATCATATCTCCAGATCAGCCCACCTCACACCTAGAGGTATAGCTACATGTACTCCCTCTGCCCATCTAGCTCGAAATTTCCCCCTCCTAGAGGTATTTTCTTGAGTGGACTCTTCCACTCGGTCTCCTCTTTTATTCTCCAATTTTGGCTACTCCACAACCTTCTCAGACTGCTTCTGAGGCTGCATGTTGAGAGATAATTTCTCCGTCTCAACGACCAATTCATTAACCACTCCTTTACTTCTCAAATATTTGCATGCATCCTCAACCTTGAGAGCATATAGGTTCTTGACTCTTGAACCGATTTGCTCCACCTGTCCCATGGCTTTGTGTTTAAGGAAAAATTTTCCTTTTCTAAACATCACCTCATAACCACAGTCTTCCAATACCGCTACAAAGACAAGATTCTTCCTTACGCCTGGAACATACAAAACATCTGTTAGTCTAAGAGGGGAGCCAGACTCCCTCTGAAAGGTAATTGTACCTATCCTGGTCTCGCTATACCTTAGATCATCTCCAAACTCTATGTTTTGCTGGAGGTCTTCTCCTCCAAGTCATTGAAGAGATCTCTATTCCCCGTCATATGGAACGAGGCACCGCTATATTAAAACCACATGCATCCCATTTTAGTGTTGACCATGCATGCAATGATAGTAAAATCAAGCTTGAACTATGAAGCCACTACTTCACCCACTGCAATTGCAGGCTCATTCTTTCTTGCCTTATTCTGTGGAAAATTTGAAGCATAGTGCCCATGCTCATTATTAGCACTGAAAATGTTAATGGTGTAATCGACATTGTATCACTGTTTTCAATTTTTTTCTAAAGTCCTAGTCCATGTCAAAGTTTTAGTCATTTTCAATAAAGGTCAAAAAAGAGTCTCAAAATAAAAGTAATTTTAAGTGTTTAGGTGTTATTAGTGTTTTAGGTTCATTAAATAAGTTAACTTCACTATTTTAACTTATGTTAGTGTCAAAGGCTATTCGTCATTTGGGTAATAAGGTTGCAATCACTCTGTCTGGGATAAAAGCTACCTCTGTTTTAATTTCATTATCAACACAGTGATGCAATGGAGGGAAACTATTTCTCTAAAATGAAATTCATATTACTCACACAGTGAAAAGGGTTTCTATTTATTCAAGGGCCTATTAATAATGGTAACTCAGTGAAAAGCACAACTATTTAACTGAGATTTTGATTATCTAAATTCAGAGGTAAAGACAGTTATTCTTCAAGAATATAGGAGTAGTAGAGAATATTTTAAAAGAAAGGACTATTCATGTTTGAAGATCATTGAAGACCCATATTCTATGAACATGATTATTATTTTAAGTAATATTAATTATTGTTTGACCTAGGAGGATTATTATTAGTGAATGGTTAATTTACCTATGGAAATAACCTATAACTACCTCACTTAAGTTAAGCAGAAATCATGGTACGAGGTATCCATCATTTAATGATATTGTGTAGTGTTAAGCCTAGTGGGATGACTTGGCGCTTGTTTTTGAATTATTTATGCCATTACTCCTTGCCATGATTACAGGCACGAAATCAGAGGAGAGAGCTCGGTGTTCACTCAACCAAATTATTTTTTTTAGGCTACAGGTAAACACAAGTCATTCCTCCAGTAAGAAGTTTTAGTTTTTCAAAGCAGGAGAACCAGGGCTTCATGGATGGTTTTGCAACCAGAATTGATCATATGTGTTTGTGAGTAGTCTCGCTATTGGAAGAATGGGGAAAGTTGGTAATTTCAATAGGTCAAAGCCAGCAAATACTAGATTCGTTGATGCTAGGGCTAAACCACAGTTCAAATCCGTTGGCTAGTATAAATTTCTACAAAAAATTTCTAGGGAGAATGTGGCTTTAGCTCAGGCTTTTTCTAAGAGCTTCGATGGTGAAAAGGTCAAGCTAGGCAGCAAGAAATTAAACATCTTCGAGGCCATCATAGCTTGTGCTACCTAAACCTCTACAATTGGTGAACACTGGTTCAAAAACAAAATGCTGCCCTCATAAGTAAGTCTCTACCTTAATACTAAACATGTTAATGTTAAGTGGAATCCAACTGCACACATTTCTTGTTTTAAGGCCGAGTGGCAACATGTAATAACCACAGTCCAAAAATACATTACATGCGAGGGTAGGTTTTCCTCTGTCCATTGTTATCAGTTAATATTCCTTACTCACATTTAAAGAGATAAACCTCTGAACCTACCCTATTTTCTATATAAATATCTGCTCAAAATGTCCCTAAAGCTACATAAAATTCCAAATTACTCTTTGCACAATTTGTATCATAGGGGGATGATTAAACTTCTAATTTTCTATCATATTATAAATGAGAAAACTACTTGGGATAAGTTTTTGACAGAGGAAGAGTTCGGTAGCATAAATCCCAGGAGAAGGGTAGGAAGGCCCAAGAAAAGAGACACCCATGATCAAACTAGTGCAACCCCTATTTCACATAGCTGACCACCTAACTCTATACATTCATCAATATTCTGCCAAGTTAACCCTTCCTCCATCTCAGTCAAAAGGGAAACTAGAAGCTCGGTGAGGAAGGCTACAAATCCTATGCCTATGCCAGTAATGCCACCAGTTAATGAAGTTCATGTCAGTATTTCACTTAGGGAACCTCAAACCCTAAGGTCTTTCATGGAAGAATACAAGAAGAAACTACAACAGAAAAATGTTGTGACCCCTAAAATGTCTATGTCAAAGCACAAGGAGAAAATATCCTCCTCTTCGAGGAGCCTACCTAAGAAGAAGCTCTTCATGGCAGAATAACTAGTGGAAGTCAACCCTAGACTTCTAGCATCTAAGCCGTTTTTTCCACCAGTGGAATTCAACCCTGGAGTGAAAAGTTCAAGCCATGTCCTTGAAACATCTCATCAAGCACAACCAAGTAGTGGTACTTCTCTCACAGAGTCCCCTCTCTCATAGGTTTTTCTTTCTCTTAAGAAGGGAAAACAGAAAATGTCAGCATGTCATTGAAGAAGAGCCCACTCTGGCTTAGTTAGTTTCATCCATTGGCTCTTCGATCAAGAAAAGAAATAAAATTGTGATACACTCCTATTCCTCCTATGAAGACCACAGTGCCCCTGAGTACACATAATCAGAAGATGAGGAAGGAGAGTCTAGTAGATTCATGCATGGAGGTAAGAGGTCCAAATTCATCCTAAATCCCTATATCAAGAGACCTCATACCAGGCCCAAAAATGAGCTCAGGAAGAACAACAAGTTGATTTCCAACCCTACATTAAGAGATGAAATTATCAACATTAAGGAAAGCCCAGAAGACAAAATCGAAAAGAAGAAAAAGACTCACTCAAAGAGCCAAGCACAGAGAAAGAGGTCAGATAAGAGGGTGACTAAAGCATAGGCCATCGGGATTTTTGCCTCTATTCTGGATCTCTGATGAATTAAAGAGCATGGCTACCTTGGAGAAACTTTTTTGGGTTAATGTTTCATGTTTCCAGATATAGCTACTTTTTCTGTGAAGGTAGCAATTATTTCTGAATACTAGCATATGATGAAAAGAGACTTCTTTTTGGTTTGCTATCATGATGGTGACATTAAATCAGGTAAAGTGGAGGAGTTTTCAGTTGCAATGCATGTTTTCAGGTGTCATGTATCAATTCTCCTCCGAAATGCCAGGGTTCTATTTTTCACGTTTAAAGGGGAATAACCACATGTCACACTCACTATTTTTACACTTTTTGTGAAGATTGGTTGCACCGGAACATAAGAGTGGTCTTCAAATAGACTACTACCTCATACAACCACTTTGGATTTTTAGCCTTCATGATGTTTATCTTATTTTAATATAGCACTTTGTATCTAATTTTAGGGATAAGCCTCATCTCTTGCACGAGATTGTGGAATAGATTTACTTCTTTTGTGGAGATGACAGTATCATATTTTTGTATATATATGCCAAACTGATATGAGGAAAAGGTTGATGGTTTTAGAATATTGACTCATATGATGAATACTCTTTTAATGAATGAAATGGAAAGGTACTCATGAGGACTTATTACCAATCTGGTGTGTGTATTATCAATTTTACTCATGTTCCCATATTTTATTTTCTTCAGTTCTAGTTTGCAAATCCCTCATGATGTTATGTTTTTTTTATCAGTGTCTTGACATGTCCATGTGTTTTATCAATTTCTGTTAGTCTCACATAGTGAGCCTTCTTGGTAAACTATATATAATAACAGTGGATAGAGCATCACTCATGACAATCATATTTCATAATATTTCAATGAGAATATTGTAAGACTAGAAATAGCTTTCTCTTGATGAAATATTTCTAAATTTCTACTTGTGTTAATTTTTACTACATGCAGTAGATTTATGCTTTGCAGACCTATTTTTCCTACCCTCATTTTACATTTTCTTCTCCTCATAGGCTACAAACCCACTCTTTGCTACCACATCACGCCCCAATACCCTCATTAATAGAACTGTGTATTTGACTGAAATATTTTTTCAGTAGATGAAATTTAAGCCACCTATCAATCTCATAAAACAAAATATTAAATTTCCTTAGAATTTAGGATGTGTCTGGTCAGGAACTTGAAGCAGTCCAAGTGCTGATTCCAACGCCAAGATCTTTTGGTGCATCTGTCGGTAGACGAAGGCCTTGAAATGAAATATTCTCTCGATGTCTCTTGTTTTGAATTATTGAATGTAAATTTTTAATGGTGAATAAGAACTGATGACTTGAAGAAGGCTGCAAATTAGTTCACCTGGTGAATCCATAGAGAGTAAAGGGGGTTTCAAGACCTCCAACTACAAGGAGAAATCTGAGATCACCTACTATGACCCGAGTTGCAGGCCCAGAGAATATCATTAAAGATGCAAAAGGAAAACAAATATCATTTGAGGCCACATCTCAGTCATTGAATAAGGTACATAAAAAATACATTCCAAAGTAAAAGGTACCCTCATCTACTTTAGAATCAAAACAATTTTCAATTTCAAAAGGTCTTGCTGAAAAATATAAAATTGAAATTTCTTCCCTAGAAGATAAAGTAGATGTTGTTAACCTAAGCTCATTTGAAATTTTTTCTCATTCCTCAATTGGTAAATCTATAATATATAAATCTCAAGTATGGAATATTTCATTCAAAGAAGAAAAAATAGAGTTATTAAGTGTCAATAAGGAAACAAAAGAGTTTGTGGTGACTAAAGGGGAATTAGAGCAAGTATTGGAAATTGCACCTTTTCTTGATAGGAATGTTTTGATTGAAGAATATTTTAAGACCATTTTAAATTTCCTCCAAACTCATCATGAATATCAGTCTTTCATCACTCCTCAGTAAGAATATTTTCCTTTGTCTAAAAATTCCAGCTATTGGGTCATCCTCTTCTCATCCATTAGAATAGAGTCTTCCTAAAGGCCTCACATTCAACTTATATGACTTCCTAGCTCAACAAAATAAAGTTGAATTAACCTTATCCCCCCAATATACAACTTTTGAATCTAATTATTCTGTAGAAGGGGAACTCAACACATCCTATGTTCATCCCTTTGAGAATCCACTATTTTTAGTCCCCAAGCCTAAAGAATCAGCTCAATATTTCCAATTTTCTGCTGTCCTAAATTAGATTCAGAATCCACAAATTGTAATTCCTATTTCTCAAACAGCTACATCAACAGGTTATCCATCAGCAAAATATGGCTCAACCTGCCCTTACATGGATGCATTAGATAGTGGCTGCAAGATATGCACCACTTTCTCTTCCTCAACCTTTCCATCCACTCCCTCAAGGAGATTACTTGAAATGTCTTCTGAAATATATTGGGGAGGGAAAAGGAGTTTCTATTGAGGAACATTTAGTGGCTTTCTACAGTTATGCTGGCAATAAGAATGTTGAACATGAAGATGTCTAGTCAACACTCTTTGTTCAGAGCTTGGATGGTGAAGCTCGTAAATGGTTTAGAAGTCTACCACCAAACTTAATAACATGAATTGATGAATTGGAGGAAATATTTGTGAAGCAATGGGGCGATAGGAAATATTATGAATATTATTTTATAGAATTTGGAACTCTGAAGAAGAACCCAGATGAATCATTGGTTTATTTTACCAAGAGGTTTAATAATATTTATCAGAAAATTCCCGAAGAAATTAAGATTCCCGAGACTACAGTTATGATAACTTTTGCAAATTCTCTAGATTTTGAGTTTGCTTTATGGTTGAGGGATGAGAAAGCATAAAAATTGATGGATATGCAAGAGGCTGCAATTGGAGTGCAGTCTAATCTAATGGCTTCTAATAAATTGAAAATGGAGGAAGAAAAGGCAGCAAAAGAAAAAAATATGAACGAAGAAAAACATTATTCTTCTAAGTCTCTTACAACAGAGGAAAATATCGATCAAATGTCCAATTTGATCAAGGAAATTTCCTCTAAGATGACAAAATTAGAGCTAGAAAACAAACCAGTTGCTAGAGCCAACCAAATTGAGGCCAATAGAAATCAAGCTCCCTTCAGGAGGCCTTCAACCTCAACAAATCTTATAGTGCCCAAGGAGGAATGATGATGATCAAAATGTTAAACCTCCTTTGAATAATTTTGCTGAAGAAGAGCAACAAGAACATGAGGAAGAAAATGAAGATATAAACGTGGTAGGAGAAACCTCACAGTCAAGTTTTTTTGACTTTGCAAGAATATGAAGACCAGTCAAGGATTTGTTTGTTTTTAGATGATGAGAATGATCAAATTTATGCACAAAATGAAAAAAAACAATAAGAAGCTCAAAACAGAAATTATCCTTCGAGGTCTAAAGGCCCTGTTCAACAAGCTCAACAAAAATCAGATTCAGAGAAACAAGCTACCAAACAGAAGGCCAAAGTCAATGAGGTTCCTCCACTTCAAAATTTTTCCCCAATTGTCAAAATCATTGTAGAAAATAATGAATTAGATACAAATTATTTCAGTTTAAATTCTGAATTGAATAAAATAAAAATTCTGGTCCCACTTCTGGAATTGTTGAAAAATCCAACATATAAACATTATTTTAAAAGTATGCTTCAACCACCTCTCTCTCCTGATTCAATCAACCTTGAGGATGAGCATCCAACTATTTATATAAGCTGTCATGTCCAAGGCCAAAATGATGACAACTTACCACCTTTCTATCTGCCAGTCAATATACACAATAAATTGCTGCATAATTTTCTCTTAGATTTTGGGGCTTCTCACAATATCATGCCAAGGAAAGTGATGGATGAATTTGGATTAGCGATCAGTAAGAAATACCATAACCTATATACGTTTGATTCCAAAACATTTAAGTGCCTAGGAGTAATTAAGGACTTATTTGTTTCTCTTACCCAACTACCTATGAAAATATTAGTGATGGACATTGTAGTTGTGGACATTCCTTCTAGATTTGGGATGCTACTTTCCAGATATTTGTCTAAAAAATTGGGAGGTACACTTCATATGGACATGTCATATGCCACCATCCCAGTGTTTGGAGGGGAATTCAGAAGGTTATATAGGGAAACAAAAATGGCCTACATCATTAGTGATCATCATAATCCTTCAAACCATCCCATATATGTTGAAGAAAAGGAACTGGGGTCATCAATACTACACCTTTTTGCTGATGATAAAAATTTCCAGCCTAAAATAACTAAAAAACAACAATTTCAAGGTACAAATGAGCAGCATTTAGAGGGAGGAAAAATCTGGAAATTGTACTTTGATGGAGCCTCATCAAGAGAAGGATCAAGAGCTGGTGTATTCCTCTTTTCTCCTACTCAGAAAAGGGTAACTATATCATATAAAATACAATTTTCTACCACTAATAACATTGTTGAATATGAGGCACTTGCGCTGGGTATGAAGGCAGTGAAAGATTTGGGAGCAGAGCAGTTAGTTGCTTTTGGTGATTCAGAGTTGGTGATAAAGCAGGTGAGAAGCAACTACCAAGTGAAAAATTCCAAGTTGAAAAATTATAGGAATGAAGTTTGGGACTTGATTGAGCATTATTTTTCAGCATTTAATATAGATTTTGCACTAGAGATGAAAATCAAATGGTTGTTTCACTAGCTATTGCTGCTAGTAATTTCAAAGTTCCTCTAGATGTAAAAGCAGCCTATGATGTTCAAATAAAAAACAAGCCTTCAATTCCTGATAACATCAAATACTGGCAAGTATTTGGGGATGAAAAGGAAATTCATAAATTTTTAGTGTGTTGAAGAGTTTGCAAACATACAAATTGATGATGAGCAGGAAATTGTCGAAAATAAAAATAGAAGGCCTTTTAAGAAAACCATGGTTGGGAAGAACATTATAGATTTGAAAACTAACTATATCCCTAAAGGCTTAGTTCATTTAGAAAGATTGTTCGATAATAATGATGTTTTTCTTAAGCCTGAAAGTAAAGTTGATGGAGAGAGTACAAGAGAATTAACATTGGAACATAAGATCAATCAAAATTAGTCAAAGTGTCCAAATTATTTTCTCTTGAAACCAGAACAAAATATATCAAGCTACTGAAATAATTTGCTGATATTTTTGCATGGTCTTATATTGAGCTAAAAAATTATGATAGAAGCATAATGGACCACAAGATTCCTTTGAAAAAATATGCAAATCCTGTAGCACAAAAAATCAGACATATAAATCCCATGTTGCTCCCAATCATTGAGAAAGAAATCAAAAAATTATGGGAAGAAAAAATAATTCTGCCTTTGAGATTTTCTAACTGGGTAGCTAATATAGTCCCAGGTCGGAAAAATAATGGAGAGATAAGAATTTGTGTCGATTTCCGCAACCTGAACCGGTGTTCATTGAATGATAACTATCAACTTCACAAGATGGATTATATTTTGCAGAAAGTTGTAGGATCCAAAAGATTGTCAATGATTGATGGATTTTCAGGCTATAATCAGATTTCAGTTGACAGGCAAGAGAGAGAAAAGACAACATTTACCACACCCTGGGGTACATTCATGTACAAAAAAATGCCATTTGGTTTGATGAATGTAGGCACAACTTTTCAGTGGGCAATGGATATTGCCTTTGTGGGAGAAAAAGATAGATTTATAGTCATCTATTTGGATGACATCACAGTCTATTCAAAATCTGATGAAGACCACTTGAAACATTTGAAACAATTTTTTGACAAATGCAGAAAGTTTGGTTTTCCCTTTAACCCAAAAAATTCATCCTTTGTTGTCCAAGAAGGGAAAATATTGGGACGTATTGTAACAGCAAGTGGTATATGTATTGATCCGGGAAGAGTAGAAGTTATCCAAAAGATTGGTTTGCCAAGGAATAAAAAATAATTGTAGTCATTTTTAGGGAAAATCAATTTTTGAGGCATTTTGTTCCTAACTTTGCAGAGCTGATAAAACACATAAATGTATTGCTAAAAAAAGATGCAGAATTTAAATGGCGAGAGGAAGTAAAGAATTAATTTTGAGCAATCAAGTATGCCTTGATTGAAGCACTAGTTTTGATTAGTCCTCACTTTGAAAAATATTTTCTGATTTTTTCAAATGCTTCAAAAGAAACAATTGCATATGTCTTGCTACATAAGAACAAAGAAGGTTTAGAGCATCCTATTTCATTTTTTCAGTCGGTCTTTAAGGGATTTTGAATTAAAGTACAGTTTGACTGAAAAACAAGCATATGCACTAGTTAAGGCTTTGAAGTATTTTCGAGTTTATGTGTTGCATTCAAAAATAGTTTATTTTGTGCCCAATATCACTGTTAAAGTTGTGTTACTGAAACTAGATACAGATGGTAGAAGGGGACGATGGCTGACCGAAATTAAAAAATTTGATATTGAGATCAGACCAACTAAATTGATAAAATGTCAAGGCTTGGCTCGCTTGATGGCTAAATCTAACTGCAAGGGTTTAAATCTGAATGTAGAGGCAACTGAAGGAGAATATGGAGAAGGTATTTCTAATTATCCTGAAATATTTCATTCAAATTGGTACAAGGATATAACATATTTTTTGTTAAATTTCAACTGTCCACCTAAAATGGAGAAGTCTAAAAGGAGAGATTTTAAATTGGGAGTTGTGAAGTATTGCATTTTGGAAGACCATATTTACTGGAAGGACATTGTTGGAGTCTTATTAAGTTGTGTAGATCAAGTTGAATCCCAAGAGATTATGAAAAAGATACATGCAGGAGTGTGTGGAGGACATTTGTATTGGAAAGCCACTGAAAACAAAATCTTAAGAGTTGGCTATTATTGGCCAACTCTTTTCTCTGATGTTTTTTCCGAAGTCAGAATTTGTGTCGAATGTCAGAAATTTGTTGGAAAACAGAAATTGCTACCATTACGTCTTATCCCTATTTTAGTAGATGTTCCTTTCCTATAGTGAGGGCTAGACTTCAACGGTGAATTTCATCCACCTTCATCAGGACAACATAGATGGATTCTCACAGCTACAGAATATTTTACTAAATGGATTGAAGCTGTACCAACCAGGAATGCTACTGATACGGTAATTATCAAATTTCTGTTGGAAAACATTATGTCAAGATTTGGTTTTCCACAGAAGTTAGTAACTAATAATGCAATGGCCTTTAAGTATAATAATATGTACATATTTCATCAGAAATATGGAATTGAATTGATTCATTCCATGCTTTATTACCCTCAAGGTAATGGATTAGTTGAATCATCCAATAAAATTTTGGTGAGGATAATTAAGAAAATGCTTCCTGAAAATAAGAGAAATTGGGACACTCAGCTGGTACATGCTCTTTAGGTAGATAGGATAAGTGGTAAAAAATCATTTGGAATGTCTCCATTTCAGCTTGTATATGGTATTGATTTCGTAATATCTTTGTAATTAGCTCTTCCTGTGAGAAGTTCCTGCAAGATGAAGTTGATGATGAAAATCAAATCCATAGGAGAATGCTACAATTGATAGATGCACACAAAATCAGAGAATAATTGATGGAGAAAGTACATAAGTATCAGACTAAAGTCAAATCTATTTTTGACAAAAGAGAAAATAAAAATTTATTTCAGAAGAATTATTTGGTGCTGCATTGGGATGTTAGGAGAGAAGACCATGGAAAGCATGGTAAGTTTGAAAATTTGTGGTTTGGGGCATTTAGAATTGCTGAAGTTTTGGAAAACAATACTTTGCTGCTCAAACATCTAGAGATGATCAGCTGACTAGAGGCCCAGTCAATGGTCATTTTCTTAAGAATTTCTTTGTTCAGTAAGTCAATTGAGTCATTCCATTGTAAGTATCCAGTGTGATGTGTCAATAAAACTCCATTCCCAATGGTACTTATGTATGTATATATGGTCAGTCTTGAGTCCAGTCAGTGAATGGTCAGTCCTAGTCCTAATTTTCAAGAAGTCTTTTGAGTTTCAAGAGTTCTTAAGGCACTAAGTCTATAGTCCTTGAAGCCTCACAGGGAGGACTTCATCCCCAATAGGAACCACTATTAGCACTGAAAATGTTAATGGTGTAATCGCCATTGTATCACTGTTTTCAAATTTTTTCTAATGTCCTAGTCCATGTCGAAGTTTGAGTCATTTTAAATAAAGGTCAAAAAAGAGTCTCAAAATCAAAGTACTTTTAAGTGTATATGTGTTATTAGTGTTTTAGGTTCATAAAATAAGTTAAAATCACTATTTTAACTTATGTTAATGTCGAAGTCTATTCATCGTTTGGGTAATAAGGTTGCACTCACCTTGTTTAGGATAACCACTACCTTTGTTTTAATTTCATTATCAACACAATGATGAAATGGAGGGAAGATATTTCTCTAAATTGAAAGTAATATTACTCACACTGTGAAAAGGGTTTCTATTTCTTTAAGGACCTGTTCATAATGGTAACTCAGTGAAAAGCGCAACTATTTCGTTGAGATTTTGGTTATCTAAATTCAGAGATAAATATAGTTTTTCTTCAAGCATATAGGAGCAACAGAGAATATTTTAAAAGCAAGGACTATTCATGTTTGAATATCATTGAAGACCCCTATGCTATAAACATGATTATTATTTTAAGTAATATTAATTAGTGTTTGACATAGGAGCATTATTATTAATGAATGGTTAATTTACCTATGCAACTAACCTATAGCTACCTCACTTAAGTCAAGCAGAAATCATAGTACGAGGTATCAGGCATTCAATGATATTGTGGAGTGTTAGTGGGATGACTTGGCGCTTGTTTTTGAATTATTTCAAAGCATTCCATTACTCCTTGCCATGATTGTAGGCGTGAAATCAGAGGGGAGAGCTCGGTGTTCACTCAACCAAAGTCCTGTCTTCAGGCTAAAGGTAAACATAAGTCATTCCTCAAATAAGCAGTTTTAGTGTTTCACAGCAGGAGATCCAGGGCTTCGTGGAGGGTTTTGCAACCATAATTGAACAACTGTGTTTGTGAGAAGTCTAGCTATTGGAAGAATGGGGAAAGGTGGTAATGTCAATAGGTCAGAGCCAGAGAATACTAGATTCGTTGATGCTAGGGCTAAACCACAGTTTAAATCCGCTGGTTGGAATAAATTTCTACAAAAATTTTCTGGAGAGAATGTGGCTTTAGCTCAGGATTTTTCTGAGAGCTTCGATGGTGAAAAGGTCAAGCTAGGTAGAAAGAAATTCAACTTCTCCAAGGCCATCATAGCTCGTGCTACCAAAACCTTTGCAACTGGTGAATGCTGGTTCAAAAACAAAAGGCTACCCTCAGAAGTAAGTCTCTACCTTAAGCCTGAACATGTTAATGTTAAGTGGAATCCAACTGCACACATTTCTTGTTTTAAGGCCGAGTGGTAGCATGTGATAACCACAGTCCAAAAATACATTACATGTGAGGGTAGGTTTTCCTCTGTCCACCATTATCATTTAAGATTCCTTGCTCACATTTCAGAAGATAAATTTCTAAGCCTACCCTATTTTCTATATAAATCTCTGCTCAAAGTGTCCCTAAAGCTACAGAAAATTCCAAATTACTCTTTCCACAATTTCGATCATAGGGGGCTGATTAAAATTATAATTTTCTATCATCTTAGAAAGAAGAAAACTAATTGGGATAAGTTTCTGAGAGAGGAAGGGTTCGATAACATAAATTCCAGGAGAAGGGTAGGAAGGCCCAAGAAAAGAGACACCCATGAGAAAACTAGTGCATCCTCTATTTCACAGAGTTCGCCGCCTAACTCTGTACATTCATCAGTCTTCTACCAACTTAAACCCCCCTCCATCTTAGTAAAAAGGCCAACTAGAAGCTCGACGAGGAAGGCTGCAAATCCTATGCCTATGCCAGCAATGCCACCAGTTAAATAAGTTCATGTCAGTAGTTCACCTAGGGAACTTCAAACCCTGAGGTCTTTCATGTAAGGATATAAGAAAAAACTGCAACAGAAAAATGTTGTGTCTCCTAAAAAGTCTATTTCAAAGGACAAGAAGCAAATAGCCTCCTCTTTGAGGAGCCAACCTAAGAAGAATCTCTTCATGGAATAAGAACCAGTGGAATTCAACCCTAGATTTCTAGCATCTAAGCCTATTTTTCCACCAGTGGAAGTCAACCCTGGTGTGAAAATTTCAAGCCATGTCCCTGAAACATCTCATCAAGAAAAACCAAGTAGTGGTACTTCTCTCACTGAGTCCACTCTCTCACATGTTTTTCTTTCTCTTAAGAAGGGAAAATAGAAAATTTCAGAGATTTTCATTGAAGAAAGCCCACTTTGGCTCAATTAGTTTCATCCATTGGCTCTTCGATCAAGAATAGAAAGAAAACTGTGATACACTCCTATTCCTCTTATGAAGACAATAGTGACCCTGAGTACACAGAATCAGAAGATGAGGAAGGAGAGTCTAGTAGCTTCATGCATGGAGGTAAGAGTTCCAAATTCATCCTAAATCCCTATATCAAGAGACTTCATGCCAGGCCGAAAAATAAACTCAGGCCGAACAACAAGTTGATTGCCAACCCTACATTAAGAGATGAAATTATAAACATTGAGGAGAGCCCAGAAGACAAAATCAAAAAGAAGAAAAAGACTCACTCAAAGAGCCAAGCACAGAGAAAGAGGTCAGATAAGAGGGTGACTAAAGTAGAGGCCATCGGGAATTTTGCCTCTATTCTAGACCTCTAATGGATTAAGGAACAGGATTTCCTTGGAGAAAATTTTTTGGGTTAATGTTTCATGTTTCCAGATATAGCTACTTTTTTTGCGAAGTTAGCAATTATTTCTGAATACTAGCATATGATGAAAAGAGATTTCTTTTTGGTTTGCTATCATGATGGTGACATCAAAGCAGGTAAAGTGGAGGAGTTTTCAGTTGAAATGGATGCTGTCAGGTGTCATGTACCAAGTCTCCTCCGAAATCCCAGAGTTATGTTTTGCACGTTTAAAGGAGAATAACCACATGTCACACTCATTGTTT
Organism: Pinus albicaulis; assembly: GCA_034641835.2. Classification (NCBI taxonomy): domain Eukaryota; kingdom Viridiplantae; phylum Streptophyta; class Pinopsida; order Pinales; family Pinaceae; genus Pinus; species Pinus albicaulis. The sequence continues at coordinate 928,171,142 of CM076582.1, forward strand.
TTACACCTTTTGTGAAGATTGGTTGCACCAAAACAAAAGAGTGGTCTTAAAATAGACAACCAGCTTGTACAACCACTTCAGATTTTTAGCCTTCATGATGTTTATCTTATTTTAATGTAGCACTTTGTGTTTAATTTTAGGGATAAGAATCATCTATTGCATGAGTTTGTAATAACTTTTGGAACATATTTAATTCTTCTGTGGAGATGACAATATCATATTTTTGTATATATATGCCAAACTGATATGCAGAAAAGGTTGGTGGTTTTAGAATCTTGACTCATATGATTAGTAGTCTTTTAGTGAATGAAATGGAAAGATAATCTTGAGGAATTTTTACCAATCGAGCATGTGTATTATCAATTTTACTTGTGTTCCCATATCTTATTTTCTTCAGTTCCAGTTTGAAAATCCCTCATGCTGTTATGTCTTTTTATCAGTCTCTTGACATGTCCATGTGTTTTGTCAAATTTTGTTAGTCTCACACAATGAGCCTTCTTAGTAAAATATATATAATAAGAGTGGATAGAACATCACTCATGACAGTCATATTTCATAATATTTCCATGAGAATATTGTAAGACTAGAAATAGATTTCTCTTGATGAAATATTGCTAAACTACTACTTGTTTTAATTTCTACTAAATGCAGTAGATTTCTGCTTTGCAAACCTATTGTTTCTTCCCTCATTTTACATTTTATTCTCCTCATAGGCTACAAAAAGATTCTTTTCTACCACATCAGGCCCCAATACCCTCATTAGTATAACGGTGCATTTGACTGAAATATATTTTCAGTAGATGAGAGTTTAAACCACCTACCAATATCATAAAAGAAATCATTAAATTGCCTTAGATTTTAGGATGTGTCTCGTTAGGTATTTGAAGCAGTCCAAGTGCTGATTCCAACACCAACACTCATGACAGTGAAAAAATATGATCTTGGACAAGTCACTCTTTCCCTCTTTGCCTTGGGACCTCTTTCCCTTGGCTTTCTTTCCTCTTTTGACTCGCGCACATTGTCATTTCCCCACCGTCTCAAAATTTTCTAAAAAAATAGTTGATTTTAAACCGACGATATCTCCCTCATTCGAGCTCTGATTCGACCGATTTTTTTTATTTCAATTTGGGTATTTTTTCACAAGAAACCCAAATATGATATTTTTTTTGAAAATTTTTCATCCAAATTTTCAAATATTCTCTACAAACCCGCTACCCAAACAATTCTTGCTTTGATACCATGTAGAAAATCTATAACATAACTATAATACCTGTAGAAATTATATCAATGACTCAATCCAATCATGTAATGTACTAAAACATGATACTTAATCCTTCTAAAATATTTGCGGAATATAAATTTCCATCGCTCAATCACATGCAAGTAAGATAAAGGAGTAAATCAATACACAACACCAGATATTCCTTGGGAAAGAAACTGCTCAAAATCCCTCCATATTTATTGTATAATCAACCAAGGAGTCATGAAACAATACAATGTATTTGTGATCACCACAACTTCATACACTCTACCAATTGCTTCACACTGATCTAGGAAAAGTTGGAAAAACACAGCCAATTATCAGCCTACCCTGCTTACACAATCCCTAGAGAATTAAACCACTATTAAATAGTAAATTCAACCTTCTTTTATTGCGCAATTCATCATGGGAATTTTCATTGAACGTTACATCCTTTCTAATTTCAATCTTCCTTTGGCCAAGAATATATATATTCTAAACTCCCTATAATATTCACAATATCCAACAAACATACATTTTCTTCCTGAGGCTTCTAGCTTATTTATTTTGTTCTTCGTCACATGAAAATATATGGGGAAGATAAAGATACGAAGCTGGATAAAATTGGTCTTGAAATCTGTGAACACTTCTTCAGGGGCCTTGTTTTCCAATTCTTGATGAGGCATCTTGTTTTGAACATATACAACAACATTAATTTCTTCTCTACAAAGGAACTTCAGAAACTTGTGATCATGGAGCATAGCACAAGAAACTTCTACAATAGACTTGTTATTACTTTCAACTATTCCATTTTTTTGGGAGTACATGGCACAACCTTCTCTTTCTTGATACCTTCCTTCTTGAAAAAATTTATGAACTCATTAGAAATGTACTCTCCACCATTGTGAGACTTGAATATTGTAATTTTCTTGCTTGTTTTATTTTTTACCAGATCTTTGAATCATTTGAAAATTTCAAAGGCTTCATCCTTGTGCTTCAAATAATATATCCACGTCTTTCTTGAGAAGTCATCAATGAAGGTGATGTAGTAGAGATGGCTACCAATAGAATGTACAAGCATCAGACCACATATGTTGGAATGAATGAGATGGAGCATGTCATATGTCTTGTTCTTGCTAGAGGGGAATGGTCCCCTTGTCTTCTTTCCACTAGCACAATCTAGACATACTCCATCATGTTGGACTTGAACATTGTTAATACCATAAACCATTTTATTCGATTTTGGAAGAGAATCATTATGTATATGGGCCAATCTTCAGCTCCATACCTCACTCATATTATTAGTATCATGGACCAATGTTAGAAGACGTCTGCTAGTGACTTTGTAGAATACTTCAAATCTTGATCCCAATGTAAATGCATCTCTAATAGTTGATCAAACAGGCCAAGTAATAACATATCCCTTGATGAATGCAACCCTCATCCCTTTGTCTTCCAAATTAGATATTGATACCAAATCCTTCTTCAATCTTGACACATACATCACATCAGGGACAAAAACAAATTCCCTATAATCCAAATGAAATTTGATGGACCAAAAGCCCTTAATGGGATGAGTGGAGTTGTCTCCAATAAAAATTTCCAAGTTTGACTCCCTCTATATCAAATTAGATAGACCTTCCTTATACCCAGATAAATTATTAGTGGCCCCACTATCAACCAACCAACTATCCTACAAATCTTGAGGGTAGCAACAAGTGAGTGCAGAAATAAGAATATATTCATATTTATTTGAAAAATTACCTTCATACCTCAAATGTATTTCTTATTTTAAGGATGATAGTCTTCTTCATGATCAATTGGAGTATCTCTCCTTCGTCCATCTCTTCCAGTACAATCATCCTTTGGTCATCTCTTCTTCTTCAATTATAAATCCTATTATTATTGCTTCTAGTGTTGTAGCATGGACCATTTTTATTCTCAGGGAAATATTTAGCATAATGGCCTTTCGTATGGAAATTGTGGCATTCAGTGTGCAATGATTCCTTGAATCTTCAAAAAATTCTATTTGAGTTTTGAGGAGGAGTATCTCTTGAATTTGATGGACCTCCTATTCCTTTCTTCTTATTCTTTCCGTGATTGATTAATGCAATGGGCTCTCCTTCTTCATGATTTTTTTTATCCTGCCTCTAGAAACCATCCTTGCTTCTTATTGAGTGAGATTTTGTTGTACGGATTAATCAATCTTGCGGACAAGACCGATCTCCCTAGTACCAAAAAGGTAATCTAGCAACAAACAGCCAAATGAACTAATCTTTTTCTAAGCATATATGATTTACAAAAAGCACTATAGAGGTGTAAAAGACTTACCGTAGGTCGAGCACTTGTTTGAAGTCGTTGTTGTCCCTCGTGCACTTGAAGGAGTTATCCTCATAAACCTGCAGTCACAAACAAAAAAATATTAATTAGCACCTATATAGTAAAGATCGTGAATCATGCTTATCATGGTGATCAAGGAATCCATGAAATAAACAGTTTAACTAACAACTTATTGAGAAAAATGAATTCGTTTGTATTAACTTTAACAGAAAGAAAACCTTACAATCTTAGCCTTGATGTTGAACAGGCCTTCCCGAGGTCCGAAGTAGGAATCTCCTATACTCTGATAAGCTCTGCACTCCTCCAACCGAGACAGATAGAGGTATGTGATCTCTCCTCCCAAAAATATCAGTTAAATGAGTTTGAATCCCAATAGCACTTAACCTCAAATATTTATAAAGCTTGAACTCCCTTTGAGGCTACCCAATGCCTCTTTTTATAGTGGAAAATAGGAGGTTTTCAGTTCCAACTATGAAGGGATAGAATCCTCCTTCAAAGGGATAAGCTCCTCACATCAAGGGGTTAGCTCCATAAGGTAAGGGATACATGAACCTCATAAGAGCGGTTCTGCCACTGCAAGATCTTTTCTAGAAGCTTCTAGAATTTACTGAAAATGATATTTTTTGAGTTTAATCGCGCCTTTTTAATATTTATAGGGGTCCGCACTTATAACATAGAGAAATTGCGTTCATGTATGCAGAAGACATGAACATTAGGTGTGGGACCGTAGGCAAGATATAAAGAAAGTGCGACACCAAAGTTAAGGATATTTTTAGGAACTTTTCTCTAATTTTCAAGGCTTGACATGAGGAAATAATATGTTAGACTTGCAAAGGAGGAATTATGAGTGATAATGAGCTCATACACATAGTAGAATGTCAGGATGACAATTTTCAGTGTAACAGATTGCCCCCTAAAGTGCAAAGTCTGGAATAGATGAAGCTGAAGTTTGTCATATATGAAGAGTGCAGTACTTTATCATTTCAAGGATCATCCTGTGGACACCCCAGTCGAAACCTGTAAAAAACATTCAATGCAAAATATATATATCATCGCTGAAGTAGGCATTCCCATACCCAGATCAAAACTAACTAGAAACTGATTCAAACTGTTCTGATACAGGAATGATTTTGAATACATCATAGTGTAGACATATGTAGACACAGTATGGACGTAGCCATATGTTTATGAATAGTCCATTGTATAAATGATAACAAAATTCCTCGGAGCCTGGATGGTAGAAACTAGATCCAGGGTCTTGATTTCCGCATCTCAAACTAGTACGATTCTATCCATGTGAATGAATGTGTCGAAGTCGAACATGGTAGAAACCACTTGATTACCAGTCAATGATGTAAACTGTTTACAAGTGTGAGAGTAACCACTAGTAATGTCAATGGTTCTCAAAGTACTCAGTACAATCCATGAAATGTGAATGAATAAGCTGAAGTCGAACACATCACGAAATCATTCGATCGAAGGTCAATGATGTAACCTATCATCGAAGGCAAGAAACCTGCCATTGAAGCATGCATATTTCAAGGTACTAACGATTTCTAGATCAACTTCCTAGATAATGAGTTGTCGTTGATAGAAAGTGATCTGTCATAGCCAAGCCCACAACACGAAATCATAGATCAAGTTTTGAAAATATATTGGCAAGGACTGACTCAGGGATGGTCAAAATGAATGATAGATATTTTGCAGATGAATGGTTTATTTGAACTGTCCTCTTGAACACATAACGACATTGCAAATGTTTTGGTGATAATTAACCCAAAGCTAATATCCAAAAACCGGCTGAAAACTTTCAATGTGGTTTGATTAACTGTTAGGTAAAGGATTTCCCAACCCAGGTGGACAAAAAGTGTCATGTTCAAGAGTGGTTAATTTTTCACTACCTGTGCCCTCATGCCCTGAATGGCCCTGAATGGAAAAAAAAGGCTTAAAAGAGGATTCCAAGTTTTTGTTTTTTCGTAAATTTTTGAAAGAGTCTGAAAAAGTGATAAAAGTATACTCTTTGTTGAAAAACGATCAATTCTCCTGAAAAATCCAATTTCTGCACAAAAACTTGAAACATTACACATACCTGTTTAAGATAAAGTGAAAAATAAACAAATTAGAAACTTGTTTATTCAAAAAAACTTATAAAAAGGGCTTTTCTAACTTCATTTTTACCATTCGAGTTCAGAGTGAAAAGTAAAAGCTTTTGGGTAAAAAAGTTCCTGTGAAGATTCTGGAAGATCCGTCCGACGAAATCGAGAACCGTCAGCTCCAGGTAATCCACGACCTCCCAATATTGTATTCCATCCATTTTCATTTCATTTTTAGGCTTTAGATTTCATTTTTAAGAGAAAAATATGTTTAAAAAATTGCCCGAGAGGGTCCGCAGGCATAACACATGGGCCCTGCGGACCCCGACTTTTTTCTATGTAGAAAAAGTTCATGGGTCCGCACTTGTCACACAGTGCTCATGCATTCCTACGCACTGTGTATGAAAACAAAGTGCGGACCCCGCGCAATTATATTTCAAAGTTAAATTTCTCAATTGGCGCCCAAAATTTTTCAAATTAGATTGTTCTAATATATCTTTTTATGCATTGTAGGATAAACAAGATGCTAATTTGGAGAGAACGTGAGCATGAAGACGTGGATGACGCTGCAATGCTCCATTTTCCCACAATGCAAGCATTAAGAGCATGTGGTTTTTATAAATTTTGGGCCATTCAGGGCATGAGGGCACAGGTAGACCTCCTAACATGGCTGGTGAATAGGTGGAACGTACAGGACCAGTGTTTCATTATTGGCGGTCACCGACTCGAAATTGAGCTGGAGGATATTTATTTTCTGACTGGCTTGTCCAAAAGGGGTGAACAAATTTCTCTGTTTGGGACTAGGCCAGGTGGCCAGACTGTCGCTAGTCTTCAACAAGAGTTCTGTAATGATCAGGCATACCCTAGGGACAAACGGATTGAAATAAAAACTATCATCTGTCTCGAGCTAAAATTTATTTCATTTAATGTTACCAGGCTATGTGGGAGTGCAGCGCTGCATGTGGCTACCAGTTCCCAGATGCGCATTTCTGTAGACTGTTTTCGAGGCACCATTTTCAACTGGTGCAAAGATGTGTTGGCCAATTTAAAAGGCCAACTAACTAGAGCGAAGAATGGAAAACTAAATAACTTTGGATATGGATCCATTGTAGTCACCTTTTCTCTAGAGAGGATCCCCATGTTAGCTCCGCAAAACATTCCTGTTGATGTCGGTCGACCTCAAGAACCTAGGATGGTTCGTTGGGATGCATTGATGGCCCGTCATGGTATTGAGGGCGTCGAGATTGTTCGATTTCCTCCTTCATATTTTCGTTGGCTGGAGCACCAACTTTTTGTTATAGAGGATTTTCCATACGCCGGGATAGATTTCCGCGGTGACCGAGAGATGACTCTCCCTACAGGGGAACAGTGGGATGAATCAGGTAAAATCATTTTCAACAATTTCTAAGTTCTAATTTTTTTTTGTTTTTTAATCATCTCAAAACTAATAACCAAAAGTTTTAAATGCATATGTGGGCCCACGACAACCATCCCATCTCCAGCCTTATGAAAGGAGACAACCAGCTGCAGCCGCACTAGCCCCAACAGGCCAATCAGCAGAGATCTTGTCTGATTTAGAGCATCACCTAGAGCGCCTGACTCTAGACATTCCAGAGATGGACATAGATGATATTCCTCTCAGATTACAGAGATACGTGATTGGTGTCCCAGGACCTTTTAGGAGTTTCCTATGTAGAGTGGCTCGGGCAGTGGTCTCTTATCGCGATCACCATCAGTGATGGGATGATCATGTCGTAGACTCATATTTTTGACCTTTTGTATTACCATTTTTTGCCGATCATAAGGTGTTTTCAACCTATGATTGAAGACGATGTATATATTTTTTGAAAACACTTCTATATTATGATATATCACTATTTACCAGCTATCTGTGTACATGTTATGAATGTTGTTTAATTTACTGTTTTGATTATTGTAAATGTTGATTTATCATAGTAGAAGCAACTGCATCTGCTAATGTATTTAAATGTCTTGCAATATGCTGATATTCAATGCAATCAAATTCACGTTCCAAGAGACGAACTCTTAAAAATAACCATAATAACACTGGATTTCTAATGGCATAAACCCTATTGAGCTGTAATATAACAAGTTCAGAATCCAACCTAACAATCAAACTCCGAATTCCAAAAGATATGGATTCAGATAATAACTCAATCACTGCACTATACTCTGCAATGTTATTCGTTGTTTGACCAAGGCTTACCCCATGCATGGATACTAACTCGTCAGAGGGTGAATAAATAACCCAAGCTGTGGAGGAAATGTTCCGTGTACTACGACAAGCACCATCAGCAAAACCAACGTAGATTTGAAGAGATGTCGACATCTGCAATATCAAGAGTAAAACTCAGATAAGCAGGAATAGTGACAAAACACACTTCTAAACTAGGCACGCTTTTCTAATCTAAAACACACCAGCTGTAAAGAAATCTAATCTAATTAAATCTCCACACCACGTTTAAGCATAATATCTCTTTAGATAAAGCCCATTTCTAGGTTTATCTAAAGGGACACCGTCAAAATCTATCAGCTCATAGGCCCCTTTTGCCAATTTTCGCTTAACAATGAAAGGACCATGCCACATAGGCGTGAATTTTCTAGCTCCTAGCTTATCATTGGCTTGATCATAAACTAAGACTAGGTCTCCTTCTGAAAATTTTTGAAGGGTAACACTTCTATCATATTGAGCTTTTATTCGTTTAACATGAGCCTTGTTTGCTATTGCAGCACTTCGTCGATTCTCATCTAGCTGAGCCAAGCACAAACAACATTTTTCCTCTTCAGACGTAGCTGGAAGTAATTCTATGGCTAATTTCAAAGACATAATTTCGCATTCAATCGGCAACACAGCTTCCAAACCGTAAACCAGTTGAAAGGGAGTGAAACCGGTTGATGTTTTTACCGAGGTTCGATATGCCCAAAGTGTTGAAAATAACATGGAATGCCAATTCGACTTATGAATACCAATAATTCGTCTGATCATAGTGACTAAAAATTTATTGATAGCTTTAACCAGCCCATTAGCTTGCGGATAATACAGAGTGGAACTATCATGGCGCAGGCCAAGTTGATCTATCAGTTCAGTGATCATGATATTTCGAAAATGACTTCCATGATCTGTAATAATGGCTTGAGGAACACTAAACCTAGAAATTATGTGATTGAATACGGAATTTGTAGCAGTCTTTCCGTCAGCTGAAAATGTAGGCATCGCCTCGACCCACTTAGTAAAATAATCTACCGCTAAGATGATATATGCATGCCCCCCGGCCGAGTGAGGGTTACATGTAATAAAGTCAATACCCCATTTTGTGAAAGTACCGACAACAATTATAGGGTGAAGAGGAGAAGGTGGCGCACGCATCTTACGATCAAAGAGTTGACAATTGTGGCATTTCCAGATTGCATAGATACAATCTTTGAATAACGACAGCCAGAAATAACCAGCGCGCAATATCTTTTGGGTTGTGGCATACCCAAACATATGACCACCACATGCTCCAGAATGGCAGTCATTTAAAACCTTCTCAGCTTCTTGATGAGTAAGACAATGTCGGAAAACAGAATCCGCTCCACGACGATAGAGTGTATCACCAATAATATTGTATTGCTAGGATTGGAAACATATTTTCCGTCGCTGAGATCATGAGATTTCAGGCTGAAAAGATTGGGTTTGGAGATAAATGATAATATCCCCATACCATGGATCAATAGTACTGATAAGAAACAAGGATTCGTCCGCAATGGGCACCTCCGCCACAGTTTCAGTATCAATAGAGGGGAAATCACACATCAATTCGGAAAAAACCAAAGATTTCTTTGCCTTGGATTTTTCAAACTCCAAGTCAAATTCCTGCAAGATAACTATCCATTTGGAATACTTGCCCCCTAGCAATTGTTTGTTTAAAATGTACATCATAGGGTTACAGTCAGAAATTACTGTGGTTTTGCGTAATAAGATGTAGTGTCTAAATCTTTGAATATCTTGAACAGTTGCCAAGGCCAATTTCTCCACATGTGTGTATTTGATCTCAGTCAGATGCAGATTTCGACTAAGATAGTAAATCACATGTTTAGTTTTAGATTCGTCTTCCTGAACTAAAACCATCCCAATTGTGGAATGAGAGGCGGCGAGGTACGAAACGTAGTCTTAGTTGTAGTTCGGAGGATGAAATAACGGTACATGGGTCAATGCGTGTTTAAGTGCATCAAAATATCGATCAGTGATCTCATCCCAAAAGAATGGAATGTTCTGTTTCAGCAACCGGGTAAAACCCTTTGTTAGCTCGGTGTAGTTAGGAATGAACCGAGTCGAAGGAGGAGGTAAATTGACAATAGCTTCGACCTTCGACGGATCAACACGAATGCCTACTTTCGAAACAACAAATCCCAGTAAGTGACCAGATTCTACACAGAAAACACATTTATGTGGATTCAACCTAATTCGATAATGCCTACATCTCATAAGGATAGCTCGTAAATGAGTGAGATGGTCGACCCTACGCGATGAATGAGCAGGTAAATCATTGAGATAAGGCTGCACAATGTGCTTAATGTCATGAAATGCGTAGGACATAGCCCTTTGAAAAGTTGCTCTAGCGTTCTTTAATCCAAAAGGTAGTTTGCAATAAGAAAATGTCCCCCATGGACAAATGAAAGTTGTTTTTGGCTGATCAGAAGGGAGTATGTTTATTTGATTATAACAGGAAAAACCATCCATAAAGGAAAACATGTCACTGCCGGCACAATCATCAATTATTTGATCGATATAGCGGGTTGGATAATTGTCTTTAGGACAAGCTCGATTAATATCCCTATAATCGATACACACTCGTATCGTTCCTTTTTTTTAGTAACAGGAACAATATTCGATACCCAATCCGTTAAAGGAATTGGATAAATAAAACCTGCGCGAAGTAATTTTTCAACTTCGGCTTTGATAGCAGCAGCTTTTCTAGGATGTATTTGACGTAAACGTTGATGAACAGGTTTGGCATCCAGGTAAGTCTTGATTTCATGTACGAAAATTGACAGATCAATTCCTGGCATTTCTTCATAGGACCAGGCAAAAACATCACGGAATTCTTGAAATAGGGCTTTATAAGTTTGAGTTTCATCTTCTGTACAACAAGCACCATTATGAACAATTTCAATTATTCCTAGCTTTACTGAAATGTCAATTGGAATCGTTCAAGAGATATTTTCCAAATTTAACTCAGAATCAGGATTTTGCAATGGATTCTGCGGTTCTTTGACATATTCAGCAGTAAAAATAGAAGCGAAATCATATTCAAAATGATCCAGCTTAGGTAAAAACGAAGATTGATGATGTAGATATTCCCATGGTAAATCTTCAATAGACAAAAGTTCACGAATATGCTCATCAGTATGAACAAGATCAGGAAATGTCGTTGTGTCTGAACTAGATATAGAAAGTGATTCCTTATGGATCCCATTCATTGGATCAATTTCGGTTGAAGAGGGGTCGGAAAGTGACTATACAGCTTGATACACAATTTCAAATGGACTCAAAGGCATCATGCCATCAAATGAATGTAACTCGGAGTTGGAAGGTACGACCCAAGGATCATCAAACATAACAGTGTCTGATGAAATCATATGAATAGTTGCGATAGAAGGCGATACGTTAGAAGGAGGAAAAGAAAAAGTTCCTAGTAAACCAGAATCTTTAATCAAACCTACTCCAACATCCTTGTACGGGATAACCGCTTTACCAACGTGCTGTATTGTTTCTGTAGAGGTTGGATCGGAAGAAAAATAAGTTAACTGATCTATTGTAATGATCTTTCCTTGATGTGGAAATTTTATGAGCTGAAATACCGAAGAAACAACAACAGTCATAGCATAAGACCAACTGCGACCTAGAAGAAGGTTGTAATCTAGAGGGGAAAAATACCAAAAGGGTGGAAACCTCGGCCATCAAAAGCCTTTATAATTGTCGGAGATTGATTGAGTGTAGGAGAACCAAGCGATTTCCAACACTGGATCAACATAATACACGTTGAAGCTCCCTCATCAATCACAGTCTGAAAGATCGGTTTATTTTTTACTAACACTGGAATTTGGAAAGCCATTTGGTGAGGTAGGCGAGGTGTACTATTCTCTAAATCGAAGATTATTAGGTTCGAATCCTGAATATCGATAGCTCCTATGGCAGACAAAAGTAATTTACGTTGTGCTGGGCATGACTACAACACTTCCAAATCTGACATTTCTGAAGGGGAAATAGCTAAGTCTTCAACAATGTTGTAATTCTGAGTAGCTCTCGCATGTGGATTGAAAGCTGATTTACGAAGAACACCCTTAGCAAGCGGTTTGATTATTAAGTCTAGTTTTGGTTTCTTGATCTGTAGTGGACCAGAAATAGGAGGAGGTGTAGTTGATGTGTTTGCATTAGAAGATTCTACTTCTTTACCATCAACATAATTCTTACTACCATAATCTTGTGATCGCATCACAATCCGTACATGAGACATCATTAGAATAGGCTCTTCTGAGGCATTCGAGGTAGAACCGACCATCTTACTATCCTGAGTTGGAAAAGGATCCTTCAGGACAGCATGCTGTTGTGAACCTTTAACGAGTTTTGCAACCTCTGCCCGATGTGGGCATTCCTTAGTGATCCTCGTCACAAATGTAACAAGGATAGCGAGGTTTGCGTTTTTCGTCATTGGATTCGTTTTTATCAGTTTTTTCTTTTGAATTCTTTTTGTTTTTATTCTTCCCTTTATTTTATTGCTGGATTTAGATTTGGTCATAGATGTTTCTACGACGTGAATGTCAGCAGAAATTTCGGGGGAAGATTCTCCTTTCGGGGAATCAGGTAAAGTTATAATACGAGAAGAATTATTTGAAGATTTCTTCTTGCTTTTAGTATTCACTGTACCAATCATACCATCAGCTACATGAGACCTTGAAGGAGCTACATCTATTTTACCTTGTTTTGGAAGATCGGGGATTTTTTCATGTAAAGTACCTGACTGCGTATAAACAAGGTCAAGGGACTGAGCTTGAGCAATTACTTTCTCCTCAGTAACAATGCCAGCCTTAGCTACGTCTTCAGTGATTTTGGGTAACAATGATTTAACAAACCATTCCGCCAAAATTTGATCCGGAATGTAAACTTTCACCAAATGCCTTCTACGTTGCCATTCATGAATATGATCAGAAATATATGTGGATGTGGATTTCTTTAGTGAAGTTAATAGTTCCATGCCATTGTCATATCTGACAGGCAACTGGAGTCAAGAAGGCAGTTGCTAATTGAATAAAATTATTAAAAGAGCCTCGTGGTAACTCAATATACCATTTGGCAGCAAGACCAATAAGAGTTCTTTGGAAAAGACGTAAGCAAATTGAATCATCAATTATTGAATTAAACGCACACCAAAGGTGATAAGTCATCACTTGATTTGATGGATCTCCTGGCTTACCTTCGAATTTGGGTATATCACTGGGCAACTTATGCGGCATTGGCGGCTAGTACGGATAATAGAAAATTGGATCATTCGTAAGGCACGTCAAATCAGGTAAATCCAAAGTTGCAATAAATGGTAACTGACGGTTAGGGTCGCGAAAACCTTGAGTAGCCAAAGCAGTTCCAGGAGGAGGATACCCAGGATAACTGGGAATAGGAGTTGCATTAGGAATTGAGTAACCTCCTGGGTAAATAGGATTAACCAGACCAAACTGGGGTTGTTGAGGCTGTCCATGGTATGGTTGATACGTGAATTGCGGTTGACTTGTGACCACCGTACTTGTACCAGCTTGTCCCGCAGGCATCTGGACCAAAGTCTGAACTGAAGGTCCTGACTGGGGTACAGAGACTTGAGGGATTTTCCCGGATGCAGGGATAGAAGAACTCGGAGCTACAAATACTCCAAAAATAGATGTTATAGGTTGAACAGACGTTGCAGCAGTTGCAGCAGTTTAAGGCGGAGTCTGAGGTGTACTAGGCCCAGAATGCTGAACAGAACTGGGTGCAGGAGTTTGAATAGTAGGCTAGATGGGTTGCTGGGTTGGACTAGAAACCAAAGGCTATCCAATTCGAGAAGGCAACTGCACATTAGGCTGCATAGGCTGTTGATATTGGGATGGATCCCACACCATATTCATTCCGGGGTATTGTCCCGTAGAAGGTTGAACGTAAGGACCATAGCCTGGTTGAACGTAGGGTTGATAAGTAAGTGGTAAATTTCCGGTTCCTTGAACAGATGATTGACCAGAAGGCTGTTGGAAACCTTGAATTGGGTAGTGACCTTGAGGTTGATAACCCTGAGGCGCGTACTAAAGCTGGGGTTGATAAGGACCCTGAGGAGCATATTGAGTTTGGGGTTGACCCTGGGTCATGTATTGTCCTTGAGGTTGATAACCTTGAGGTATGTACTATCCTTGAGGTTGTCCTCCAAAATAATATGATTCCACAATTTGTCCTGGGAAAAATTTACCTTGAGGTTTCCCCCCAGGTGGTAACTGACTACATGAAGGTTGCCCCCTAGGCAGTAATTGAGTACCCTGAGGTTGCCCCCTAGGCGGTAACTGATTTCCCTGAAATTTTCCTCCAGACGGTAACTGACTGCCTTGAGGTTGAGGATTTGGAATATTACCATACATCATAAATATTTGCTTTGCGTTCAACGTTTTAGTTTTAATTCCACTTAGACTAGATGATAATACATGTTCAATTGGTTGAGGAGCTGCTCCAGAGAAAGTACCAGACAAAGCCTGATATCCCGCAGGAACAGAAGGGCCACTGTGTAAAAATGCTTCCTGTGTCTGAGAAAACATGGATGACTCTCCTGCCATAATAGATGACGGATAGTAACCTCTGGGTGTAGGATGAAATGGAATTTGAGGTGGAGAAAAAGCAAGACCCAGATTCTCTAAAATTTTTGTCAAAGATATATACCAAGCGTCAGTTCGAATAGGGCTATAGAAAATAGATTCACACTCCCTAAGATTTAAAGACTGAGGGGATTCGGGAAGAGATAACTCTTCATCTAGACTAGTAAATTCTTCAATAGAAATAAGGCCAGATGGAAGATCTCCAGTGATAATATTTCTTACCCTAGGTGAACCAGGATCGCTAGAAGTTGGTGTAATAAATCCTGAGGATGTTTCCAAAACAGAATGTTCAGTTTCAGGTTTAGAAATTTCAGGCTCGTCAGCAATTTCACTGGAAGGAGAAATACTACCAGTAACTTCCGAAACTAAAATTGGTTTAGAATTATGTTCTGTTATGGGTGTTTTATGATCAGGATGAACAACTATAGATGAAGTTCCAATTTATGTTGATCTAATTCTTATGCTACTAGATGATACTAGAGCACGCAGCCCTTCAAGTTGACCTGGTGTATGTTCAGGGGGTTTCCCTTGAAGTCTCCAGGATTGTCTCAGCAATTCCGCCATGATTAAATATTAACTAATCACACGCAAACAAAGAAAATTTCAATAAAAACACCTAAAGTCTCTAAAGAAACAAACAGCTGAATCACACGCTTAAAAATCTAAAAGTTCAAACTACACACAAACAGTAAACTTCCCGTACTAAAAACACTAGTTGGTGATGAAATCCAACTTAGTAGAATTTTAATACAGAAAGGGTGGTTGGAACAGTTACCCTGACAACTTGCTTAATGAAACAGACTGGCACAAGTTTCTTCACAAAACCATCTCGTGTGAAGAGAACCCCCCAGAGAGTCCAAGTGAGTCTATTTGACGTTTGCTCCAAGTACAGTGAGATCTTTCCTTCACCGTCACCTTAGGAAATAATCTTAAGTTTTTGGACACTAAGGTTACCAACAATAACAAATACAACTGGGGGAACAGTCTACGATCCGATCCCACGCACAAGGGCAGAGTAACAAAGCTCAATACCCTTGAAGGCTCCTCGACATGGTTAATCTGAGGTTTACCGACAAGTGACCCCAGGCTCCTCAACAATAGTTAATCCGAAGTTTACCATTTGTAATGCGCGCAAAATCTTCTATCTTTCCCAATGAAACAAAATTGATTGTCTCGAAGGTTCGGACATGATCTCATGATTGACTTCTTTAAGAGAAGCTTCCCAGATTGTACCAATTATAATTGGATTTACTTCCTACCGCAAGATTTATCTACTTGTTTTTTTTTACTATCTTGGAGATTTAATTACTCCCTACTCCAAGATACTAGCCTAAGCTATGTTGGTGATAAGAGCCCTAGAAAATAAAAAGATTGCTAGATGAATTTTAATTAAGCGTTACTTTTCTGAGCTGTTTATTAAGTCAATAGGTACGGAAATGAAACTTTGATGGTGTGAAGACTCGGCTTCCAAAAACACTAAAAATGCACCTAAAAATGATAATCAATTCGTTTTCTTTCAATGAAATTCTAGCTAAAGAAAGAGTTTGAGAATGCAATTCTTTTAAGAAACAATTCTTTCTTCAAACATAAATAATAACCAAAAGAAAATATTTTTGTCTTTTCAACAATAACTCAAAATGAGACAGATTATCAAAGCTCACAATAAAATCCTTTCACTTTCAAAAACTTGAAAACTAAAAAACAATTTTCCTTCAAAAGAAATCTACAAATTTTAAAAGCACTCAAAACTATAAAACTAATTTCGAGATCTACAAACTTTAAAAATATAATTGAACAAAAGCTTTAATATTTTTTGAAGAATGTTTTACTTAGTTGTTCAGTAAGCTAAGGATCTATTTGTCCAGAATAAATAAAAAATAAAAAACACTCAGATATGTTTTTATAAAACTGAAATTCAAAACTTATAACAAAGTTTTTTTCGAAGATTTGTAAAGAAACAAGTAGATCTATTTCTCAATAAAGGATGGATTTCACAATCAGGTCAGACTCAGCAAAAAGGCAAAGAGAAACCAATGTAATCTGAGGTATTTCAAACTGCTAATGCTTCGAATCACTACAAAGACCAAGTGAAAAGTAATCCAAAACGCAAAAATTCTAGAAAATCATCAAAACACAAATACCGTCGGAATCCATTCACAAGAGGCTTTTGACAGAAACAACATCAATCTGGGAAGATACTAAAAATCTAAACCAAAAATAAAGATAAACTGAAGAAAGAAATCTGGAGTTTTTCAAAATTTTAATAGGGTCCGCAGGCTTCCAGAAGTACCAGGTGCGGTCCCGCACTGTTTACTCAAGGAAAGTGCGAAACTGCCCGCACTGTGCAAAACCACAAAGTGCGGTCCCTAGAAAAGTTAAAGAAAAACATAAAATATTTCAAGATTTTCAAAAAAAGAGAAAACCTAAGCTACCCAGGTAGATATCTATCAATCAAAAACTAGGAAAAACTTTTCCTCAAATCAAAATAAAAGAGAACCAAAAACAACAAGCTTTTCCCCAGCGAAGTCGCCAATTTGTTGTATAGATTAATCAATCTTGCGGACAAGACCGATCTCCCTAGTACCAAAAAGGTAATCTAGCAACAAACAGCCAAATGAACTAATCTTTCTCTAAGCATATATGATTTAAAAAAAGCACTATAGAGGTGTAAAATACTTACCGTAGGTCCAACGCTTGTTTGAAGTTGTTGTTGTCCCTCGTGCACTTGAAGGAGTTATCCTCATAAATCTGCAGTCACAAACAAGAAAATATTAAATAGCACCTGTATAGTAAATATCGTGAATCATGCTTATCACGGTGATCAAGGAATCGATGAAATAAACAGTTTAACTAACAGCTTATTGAAAAAAATGAATTCGTTTGTATTAACTTTAACAGAAAGAAAACCTTACAACCTTAGCCTTGATGTTGAACAGGCCTTCCCAAGGTCCGAAGCAGGAATCTCCTCTACTTTGATAAGCTCGACACTCCTCCAACCGAGACAGATAGAGGTATGTGATCTCTCCTCCCAAAAATCTCAGTTAAATGAGTCTGAATCCCAACAGCACTTCACCTCAAATATTTCTAAAGCTTGAACTCCATTTGAGGCTACCCAATGCCTCTTTTTATAGTGGAAAAGAGGAGGTTTTCAGTTCCAACTATGAAGGGATGGAATCCTCCTTCAAATGGATAAGCTCCTCACATCAAGGGGTTAGCTCCATAAGGTAAGGGATACATGAACCTCATAAGAGAAGTTCTGCCACCGCAAGATCTTTTCTAGAAGCTTCTAGAATTTATTGAAAATGAGCTTTTTTTAGTTTACTTGTGCCTTTTTAATATTTATAGGGGTCCACACTTATAACATAGAGAAAGTGCATTTAGGTATGTAGAAGACATGAACATTAGGTTCGGGACCGCAGGCAAGATATAGAGAAAGTGCGACACCAAAGTTAAGGAGATTTTTAGGAACTTTTCTTTGATTTTCAAGGCTTGACATGAGGAACTGATATGTTAGACTTGAAAAGGAGGAAGTATGAGTGATAATGAGCTCATACACATAGCAGAATGTCAGGATGACAATTTTCAGTGTAACAGATTTCCTATAATATCATCAAATGACGGAAAATTGTTTTTATTGATTATAGTGGTAATGAAGGTTTCCCAAATAGGATGGAGACCTCTAAGAGTTACAATCACCAATTCCATGTTAAGCATAGTTTCTCCAACTCTCTTCAATTGATATATAATACGAGATATCCTCATAATGTAGATAGCCTTTTTTATTCTTCATATATTTCGGTTGATCTTTTAAGGAAATGGTTTCATTAAAATTGTTGACTTCATACATACTAGTTATCTTATCATACATTCCCTTAGAATTCCTCAAATTCCCAACATATGCAAGTAAAATTTTGTAAACCATCAACTGTAATTTTCTTTTCTTTTAATTCACCTTTATTATGCTTATTCTTGGAAGTAGCAAAAGCACTCTCTGGAGGCTCGAGTACTTTTCCTTGAATGTATTCCAAAACATCATTGTTATCGACTATGATCTGCAACTTGATATTCCATGCAAAAAATTTAGATCAGTCACTCAAATTATCATGTTCATTGGAGAAAGAGGAAGACATCTTGACTTGATTAGATAGGCTCCTTCAAATTTCCAAAGGTGATTGCTTCAATTCTTGTCTCCTTTTGGGATTGTCCTTCACCTTAACTCTGATACCATGTTAAATTTCATATTGTGATTTTGTGTTTCAATTAATTTGTCCCAATTAAATTATGGTATTAGAAATATTTCAATAACCATTAATAATTCCAATCATCAATATTTATTGAAGATAGAAAAATAAATACAATGGCAAAGGATAAAATCAACACACCAAAAACCAAGGACAAACCAAGGACAAATCCACTATGGGGAAAACCATTTGAAATTCTTCTTCTTATTATATTTTCATAAGATGTTCAATAGAGAGTACAATGAGACCAATACAAAATCATCCAACAAAACTAGTACAACAAAATTTAGAAATATATTCCCAACATAAATCCAGATCAGAGTCAACTTGTCCTACCTTAGTCAACTGCGGTCAGCTATGGTCAAATGTCAAAATCCAACCATAGAACACAATCACATGGAGAAGAGATAATTTGTGTGGTTGAGGCCTTCCAAAAACACAAACAAGCTTGTAAGCCTGTGGTTATAATTGAAAATTTCCTATGTGTAGCCTTTGGTCGAAAACCCAAACCCTAAAACATGTGCGAGCTTCAGACCCTATAATCTCATACTTGTACAAACCACTTTTCTCAACCCAACCTTAGACTTGTGTGAACCAATCAATGAAGAAGTGAAGAATATGCTTGGTGATGTCCAAAACATATTTAGGTCACTTGTATTTATAATATTCCAAGGATTTCCATTTTCGTGTTAGGGCCAACCTGATCAAATGTGACATTGTGGGAATTCAAAAATGCACTTTCCCTTGTCCAAATTAAGTGCTTCAATAGTCAAAATTGGTCCTCTTGAAAAGAGAAATATATTCCCATGGTTGGAATTTTTCACTGAGCTACCAAATTAACATACTGGAAATCAAAGAAAACAATGGAAAATAGGATAGGGCTACAGTAAAAATAAATTTATTTGAAATTTTTATTGTTAAAAAGTTATTGTCCATCTATTTGCTTCTTTTTCCCCACTAGAAAACCCAATTTTCATTTAAATAAAAAAAAATTTACATATGAATAGGATTGTATATCCCAATGTTCAGGGAAAAAAATATTCTTCATCCATTGTATGATTTTCATGTATTATTTTCTAGATGTAACAGGTTCCAATACACGATAAACTTGTTTTGGCATGTGTTTCTTCAAAGAGATTTGCAACAAAATATTTTTCCATTGATATTGCCAAAAAAAAATAGTTAAAAAGTAAGAAAGAATTTTTTGAACTTCATAATCAATGTTGAAATGTCCAGTTAACACTGAAAAGAAAGATGATAGTCTAAGAAACCTACTTTCCTTGCCAAGTGGAATATGCACAGTAAGCTATATCATATTGTTTAAATAGAAATAGATAAATAAAAACAAATAAAAAATACATTTTATTTCATGTTACTATGTGTTTATTTTATGTATAAATTTTACTGTATTTCGAAGGACACCAGAGAGCGATTAGCACATATATGAAGCCATTTGATATTGTATGCATGAGATGAAGTTTTCCAATTACAACTACTAGAAATATGTACAAAACTAAGATTTTTTGCAGTGCTTGCAAGCAGGAATATCGCTTTATTTATTTTAATTACTTAAATTGCATCATACATGTAAGTGACAAGACTAAATTATAGTGTATTCTAAGGGGTGTCGAACTGGAAAGAGTATTACTTGCACTATGAAAAATTTCTTGTGACCAATACTAAGTAGAAAAAATATATGTTATTGAAATACTTGACCAACTTCGAGACACATGGCACATTTATGATAGACCATAAAAACATAGTTATACATATACAATGACACACTTCTTTGTTTATTTTATTAAGTAATTCACTAATGGCACAATACTCACTCCTTGCATTACTAAGCATCCTAACATTTCCTAAAAGTTTCTAGTTCAAGAATTGATTTTAATTTTAATTTTTTGTCAAATATCTCTTTCGTGTTACTTGATATTTGTGATTTTATTTCACAATATCAATCAATATATTATACTCATAGGAATAATATTATCAATCTAATCATCAAATAACATAAGACAATTTCTTCTAACAATGTAAATGCTATTATGACATTGTACAAAAACGTAATCCAATGAACTATTTTTGTTTCGGCTCTATGTTTCGTCCTATTCTATGTCATTTTTTTCTTTCTTGCATTCTCGTTTCTTACATTATTTTCTAGATTTATCAAATTTTCAATTTATATAACTACTCAAGAAATATTGCAACTTGTTTACGTTCTTATTTTGAATGACATTACTTTACAATCACTGTTTTCTTTGTTTACAATGTTGAGAAATCTAGTATTTTTTCTATTTAAAAATGTAATCCATACAATATCTAAAAAAATATTTAAACAAGTCATTATCATACAAATTTGAAATGAATTTCTAAACCTAATAACCAAGATTGTGATATAACTTATAAAACATATTGCATTTATACATAAATATGTAATCCAGAATAGTACGATATGTTTTTATTTATTTAACTCTATCGAGTATATTTCAATACATAGCCTTTAGCATATAATGAAATTCAAAACTGGTTCAACAAATAGAAAAATATTGGTAGCAATTTCTTTACTATTTAACCATTGTTTCTAGACATTAACGCTTCTAATGAGTATGTTTCTAGAATTGAAAACTAATTCATTTGTTCATGCTTATGGAATCTAGTCCATCTTCGAGATGCCTAATAATTTGCTAAGTTCTAGTACTTTCCTAAAAAATAAGATATCTTGGTTAAGAATTAAGATATGTTGGCTCCCTGCATGTAAATATTCCTATGTGCTCTTGCCATTGTTTCTTTGGGCCATTTCTTTAATGTTAGTAACAAATGCAAAAGATGACAAAAAAACTATAAAGAAAACCTTTAAACACTTAAAATTTTCAGAATAACAAAACAAGTTGATTTCCTATAACTTACTAATGAGGCTATAAAAAATGAACATTTACAAATTGCTTTCATAGGAAACAAACATATATAATGCGCCAGAGGAAACAAGTCATCTAAATCACGAATTGAAATCTAAGTTTTGAAACACCATTTAATAATTATCGATTTTAATGGTATCCACTAACTAGTAATTTCCTGATCTTTAATAAAAATAATTGTTGTAAAATTTTCTAATTTAGATCACATAAATTTTACTTGAATTCCAACTTGACATGGTCTAATTGACACAATTATGTTTCATGATTAATTTGTATTACATGCTTTATAAATCGATATTGAGATATTATTTTATTAATATCGTAAGCCATATTCTATTTTCAATAACTAAAGCTATTTATCCAATAAATAAAATTATTTTCCGTGATTATTGTTGGGTATGTGTTATATTATTTCCACCACTAGTCACACATGGACCCGCCCATGGTTTTGTGCATGGGTTTGCACATGGTTTTGGGGCATGATGGTTTTTGGCCCCTGGTATTTTGTAGATCCGGTCAAGGGAACTATGGTTATGTTATAATCTAGGGTTAATGGATTGGGGCTTATGTATGCTTTGGCATGTATATATATGTGTTGTAACACTAAAAGGAATATATTGAAAAATCAAGCTGGTCGTCCCGATTTGGGATCCAGGAGAAAATATCTATGTATATCTGTTTTATGTTTTATGCTCTCGATATTGTTTATTTTCTATTTTTAATATTCATTTACAGATAGTTTCTGTACAGGGTTAAAACCTCCAAGTATTCATTGAACTAACACATATTCAAGAAATTCACTATGTATACTTGCCTTGCTATCGACCAAATTTTACTTTGCAAAAGTAATTTTAGATCCTCGATGTCGATTTGTGACTTGAATGCCTTTTTCCGTTTATCACATCATCCAAATATTAAATGAACTATGTTCACTGAAATAATTAAATTAGGTAACGGTTTATAACTTTGTATGGTTTCTGTCATTTTGCATTAAGCTAAAAACTAGCATTCCAAAACTATTATAAGGCTTTTTGCATGACAAAATCTTTGATTGTAAAATCTACAACAGTCTAACAAAAATTTAAGCATCTGGAAGACTAGCAGGATCATTGCATTTCCAAAAATTATTTTTATTTGAACATCAACACAAAACTATAGTTGAATAGCACTGTCCATTTCAATGTTGTATTTTCATATAGGCACAACATAATAGAAATATGTTTGAAACTATTTAGTCAAAAAATAAAATTTGAACTAGAATGAATCTGGCATCGAAGAAACTTAATCGAGTTGATTGAAATAAATTTCACTTCACCTATAACCTAGCATATTGGCTATATGTTGATGCATTGTTTATAGGTGTGAAATTGAAGGTTTACGACTAAAATTTCTGACTGATGACCATAAAGCGTCGCATAGCTAAAATAGTAACAACCCCTTTTAGGTGGGCCTAGTATTTCAACCATTTTGTCTCATTGATCTCGCACTGCCCCTTGCAACTACCCAGGAAGAATATATAATTATTACGTAATAAAATATGATATAAACACTAATTTTATACTACACAAACAATGGGTATAATATGCGATATTAAATTTTATAAATGAAAATTGATATTGTACATTATCTATGAACTTTTCCACTGTCAGACTCTGCAATTATACATCTGTTCATAGAAAAAATATACAAAATACTTTAGTGCGAAATGCAAGGATTCATATATTCAAAGCTTGAAAGCTTCCTCCGCACAATGGGCTTCCTGCGTACTTCTACACATCTTCCTAATTTCAACAACATAACCATAAACATATCTTATGCTCAATGATCCAATTTTATTTGCACTCTGCACTACCTTTACTCAACTAAATATTGATATTCGAGAATATGGATATATGCATAATTTATATTTAAAATATTTCCAAGGACAAATATGGATTATTTAATAATAAAATATTAGCAATAAAATAATTATTTCTAATTAAAATAATAACAATAATGGCGTGTGAGTCCACTGCTTTCCTTGGTGTTATTGAAAACAATAAATATGGATTATTTAATACTAAAATATTAGCAATAAAAATACTTCAATGCGGAGTCCAGAGATTAACACAATGAAATATTTCAAACTTCCTTTGCACAATGAACTATTTTAACACTTCTCCACATGTGCATAGTTTTAGAAATATAACAAAAAAAAAGATTCTCATTGAATAAAAAAGTAGAAACAACATTTACCAAAAATTCAACAAATTTTTTTTAAATATATGAAAAAATAGAAATATTGAGCATATTCCCTGAAACTTTGTTTAAAATTGCAAAAAATACAACCAAATAATGCACATTTCACGCAACGTGACCGCGAAGCAAAACTAAATGCTTCCAACATTTTGTGTGTTAATTTTTATCATTAAAATAATTATGTAATAAAATATTTTATTAACAATAATGTTATACTACACAAATAATGAGTACAATATGAAATATTAAATTTGAATAAATGGAAATTTATATTGTATATTGGCGATGAAGTGATTGTGCGATATTGTATATTAAATTTGATTTTTTTTTTTGCAGTTAGTCTCCGTAGTCATACACATTTTTTGCGAAAAATATACAAAAGTATTCAATGAAAAGTACACATATCCACACAATGAAATTTTGAAAGCTTCATCATCACAACAGACTTCCTCTACATTTTCATACAATGGACTTCAACAAGATGTCCATAAACAAAACTCTTGCCCAATGATCTAAATATTAACGTAGTTATAATTTCTTTGTATTCTAGATAAATTCAACCTTTAATCAATTGGCTACTGATAATGGAAATTTGCATTTTTATAATTAAAAATTTTTGAACAAAAAATATGGATATTGAATACTGAAATACTAGTGATAAAATAATAATTTGTATTTAAAACATTACTAATAATATCGTATAGGTGCATCGTTTGTCTCGGTATTATTGAAAAACCGAGGTTCCTTTGCATAGATAGGGGTGCTCTAACACTGACACTAAGAATTAACTGAAGAATGTGTATATCCACACCATGAAAGCTTCCTACACACAATGTAAATTCTCCACACTTCCGCACATATGCTAATTTCAGAAAAATTGCCATAAACAAATCTTGTGGTAAAATATGTGAAAATTGATGTGCTTGATCAGAAAGTGACACCTCTATATTATGAAAAATAATTCAAAGTTCTTGTTAGTGTCAATATTTTCATCCTGCCATCTGTGATAAAAATCCTCTTTTCATGTCATTTAAGGAGTCCCACTCAGAATTTTTTTATCATTCCACTAGGTCATGCAAAAAATTAGTCACTGATGGTAGCCCCAAGTCCAAAAATTATCACTCTTCCACAAATTTGATTACTTGCTGGCATATATGCATACCTTGTTGACTGTACATCATCCATAAAATCAATATCAGTCATGTGATCTTGAAATTCAGTCTTTCAAGGTCTCATTAGGTCTATTAGGGGTTTTCAAGGTCACAATAAAAGCTCCATTCCATTGCATAAGGTCAACAAGTGAAAGAGTGAAAAAAATAAACATCTCTTTACCATGTAAAGAGATTAATTGCAAACATGTAATTATCCTTTCAAAGTTGTGATTTTTATCCTGAATTGTAATTCTTATTCCAAAAAGATGTAATTTTTAATTTTCATGTTGTAATTTTATGTCATTTATTTGTAATAAATACAAGGTTCCAAAGCTTCCAACTCAGAGTTCCCATTGCCAACAAAGAAAATATCAAAGTGTAAAGATTTCCTAGTCCATGAATATTGTTAATTTTCAAAGGAAATAAATCAAAGTGAAAGGGTTTAAATTGTGAAGCTTAAAGGTGAATTTGAACATAGCAAAGTGGGTCCCAAGAACTAATTCATTCAATCTATCAAGTATAAAGGCCATTAAAACATCAAATAGGCACTCATTTTCTCTCTAAGACATCAATATCACCCTCACCTACACTCCATCTACCTCCCATAACCTTTTCCCAAGCACATTCATGTAATTTCCCTCACTTTCCTACAAACCCTAGCATATTGCTACACTTTTGACATCTTCCTAGGTTAGGGTTGTGTTTTTCTCTTTTGGACCCCTTCACCTCAGTCAATCCTTGAAATCCCACTTTCCCCTACTTACTAACATCCCTCCCTACCTCCAAAAATTTTTCTAAGAATTTTGAAGCTCCCTATCCCTTTTATTTCCCTTCATTCTTATAAATTTCCCAAATCCCCTGTTTTGCGTACACTAAACCCTAATTTCCTCTCCCATTGAGCTAGGTTTTGCTATGGAATCAAAGACATATGAGTAGAGGAGGCATAAGGGAGGTCATTTCAGAAAGTATGAGGCCATTCCAACTCATAAACATCATACCTCCATCATTTTTCAAGAAGTCACTCCAAGGGACAAATCATTTGCCACACATAGGGCCAGGTTTTCTTCAAACTGTGTTTTTGACCAAACAGAGATGAATTTGACAAAAGTGAGAGAAATTTTTGTCCATAATAGGCCAAGGAGGAAAAAAATCCTTAATATTTTACACATTTTTCATTTTTTTGGAGAAATGTAAAAAATACAGTTGCTACAATAGGTTTTCTGCAATTCTCAAGCGACCTTGGTAAAATCAATATTTCTCCTATATGGAGTGTCCAAATGACTTTTGTGATGAGTCTAATGATAACTATAAAGAAATATATTTCCAATGAGCTATCATGAGCTCAATTTAGAGTTGATTAAGGCCTCCAGAAAGTTTCTTTCAAGATCACACTTCATTTTTTCACCCTCATTCTGCACGTTTTGACCAGTATTGGGAAAATTGCTTTTTGAGGGGCTATACTTGATCATTTTCAGTGCTTTATAGGTCCATTTTGTAGGCAATATAGACATATTTCCAACGAGTTATCATGAACGCAATTTGGACTTCGGGAAGGCACTCAAAATTTGATTGAAGTTAGCGATGTGCACGTGGACATCTGGAGGGCACACCTTGCATTTTGAGGGCGCACGTGACGAGATGTGGGAGAAATTTTTTTTGAGGGGTCAAATCAACACCATTTTGAAAACCGATAATAAATCTAGAAATTAGACTGGATAAGATTTCCAGTGAGTTATCTTGATCTCAATTTGGACACCAAGAACCCATCCAAAACTCAGCTACAATATGGAGTGCGCACCTAGCATTAGGAGGGTACACCTAGCACTGTGACGGTGCACTTGGCATTAGGAGGGTGCACTTGGCACTGTGAAGGCACACCTGACACGAAAATGGCGCACTTGATCAATGTCTGATATTTTTTAATTTTCGCTGCATTTTTTACTTTTATCTTGGGAAATTATGTTTTTACCTATGTAATTGATGAAGGTAAATGTAAATATCATGTGGATGAGTTACCTAGGTGTAAATTCATTCTCTAAATTTTATCACCAAGTCAAATGAATCAGTTTCATTATAATTAGGGAGGAATCACTTGGACCTCCCTACACTCCAGCTATCAGTTC
Source organism: Pinus albicaulis (assembly GCA_034641835.2). Classification (NCBI taxonomy): domain Eukaryota; kingdom Viridiplantae; phylum Streptophyta; class Pinopsida; order Pinales; family Pinaceae; genus Pinus; species Pinus albicaulis. Next base: position 928,198,375 of record CM076582.1, read on the forward strand.
ATATTTTTGTGGATCTCTTCCTCAACTCAGGGATTCGACCTGTGAGGATAAGAGAAAGTGGTTTTTATGTCTATATCATTACCTTCTTCACTATTGGAATAATTTTGGATGCTAGCTCATTGATCAAGTACTATTGTACTCAATTTGGCCAGTTAATGAAAAAGAGTTGCAGCTATTTTTTGGGAGACATGTGGTATGATGTTTATCATTGTTTTTCCTTCAGTTTCATATGTTATAATGTGTTGTCTTCATGTTCATTACATCTCTATTGTATGATATATTTCAAGTTGATAGGTAGAATATATGCTTTCTCATGCTCTGTTTAGGAAAATTTATCATAATTTTTCCATTTTCCTCCGTTTAGGAAGAATACATCTCCCATGCTCTCCCTATATCCCCATCAATCTTAAAATAATATCATCACAATTATTTTAAAGTGTTAATCCTTATGCCTACCTTGCCCCATTTAATATCTACAACCCTATCTCATTTTCCCTGACAGAGCTCCGTTGACCATACTTTCATCCAACATCCCTACCAAAATCAATTATCAAAACCCCTAAATTCACACCTAGCCTAAAATCCTAATACATTCAGCCTCCTAGGCTGTTTTTTGTGGAGAGAGCCCTCTTTGACTTGGTAGGGCTAGCTACCAATTTAAAAGGTTGGTCTTTGGTTACCTCTATTGGGATTCCTTCTTCAGCATTGGGAATTTGGCGGAGTGATAACATACTGGCGATGATGCTGGGGAGGCGAAAAGACAAATATTCCCAGGGAAAGAATGACAAAGATCAGATCTTATTGTTTATGGTGAACAATGATCAGGCACAAGAAGGATGTGCATCATTCACCCAGTGACTCCATTGTCGAAGAATACAAAGGTTTAGAATTTTCATGGTGACTCCACTTTTCAAGAACTAGTAGTTTGAAGATATTCTTAGTGGAATAACTCTACTCAAACTGGATTCAATTTCTCGAAGGTATGCTCCTATGAATCGAGCTCATATTCTTGGTTTTCTGAATTGTATTCCTTGTATAGATTGGCAATCAAGACTGTCAAAGTTGAAGGGTTAGGACGGTGAAGATGCTAGTTTGCATTTGGTCAAATTTCATTTTCATATTCACAAACTAAATATTGAGTTTCTTGAAGATTGTCTAATGAAGATGTTTATGGCTACCTTGGAGGAAAAAGAGAGATCATGGTATGAGAGTCTACCATCTGCTAGTTTATATTCTCTAAAGGACTTTCATTCAGTTTTCTTTCAACATTATCAACGATCTAATTCTTCCTTGTCAATGATTGATAGTTTTTGTGAGATCTATGATAATTTCATTGAGTTTCTTGAAAATTTGTATGGGGACGAAGAGTGTCTAGATGATGAGATCATAGAATCCTTATATGATTTTTCCTCCCAACAAGAATCAATAGTCTCCTCCTTGGATGAAAAATACTAGGACGTAGAAAGAGAAATGCCAATTCCTGATCTTGAAAATGAAAATCATCAAGCCAATAATTACTGCTATAAAAATCAAGTTTTTAATCTGTCTGAAGATGAGATAGATCAGCTCCTGAAAATTCATGTTACAGCCCAAACTAATGCAGGTTTGCAGTGTTCACATAGTCAAGAATGTTTTACTGAAACGTTTTCCATTATGGAAAATGAAAATCTGAATTTAAATGATGACAGTCATGAGACTGATGAAACTATAAAGGAAGTTTTTGAGAGAGCCAAATTTTTTTGATGATTTCCTACAAGATAAGATAACAGTCAATATTTTCTTTTATGAAGATGATAGGGCTATCATGTTTAAAAATCTTGAAGAATATTTTCTATTCAAGGATGATTTATACTATGAATTTGAAGAGTATGAGTCTGAGATAGATAGTATTCCAGAGATAGAATCAAAGTTTTCCATGCATGAGGAATTTAAAGCCAATACTTAGACAACAAAAATTCATACTTCCCTATGCTCTCTTATGGATCAACAACCAAGTGTTCTTTCAGATCGGAATGAAGATTGTTCTTGTGTTTTTTCTGGATCTCAAGAAAAGGTAACATTTCATATTTTTGAAGATCCTTTTACTGATTTGCTGCAATTAGTAGGGAATATATATTTTATTATTTTCATGTGCCAGAAGCACATGTTCAGTAGACACTTGGAGTGGCCTAGTTTTTGTTTTTTCTACCTGCTTGAGGAAAATGAGAGTAGAATTTCAGTAAGTAGCCATCTTCTGGATTGCTTACACTGGAAGGATCACTTCACATGATTGTACATATGTCTTTAGCAGACAAGTGGTTGTCATCAGGATTTGAAGTCATCAAGTTTTGATGGTCTGCTGACATCAATACGTTTAGTAAGTTTTTTTTTTATTTCAGTCAGTATTGACCATATTGGCCCAATGGATAAGGCATTGATCTAAAAAATCCAGTGTTTAGTGGTTCTTAACACCTCTTTCAGATTTATCATCCCCAATAAGGCCAATGTTAGTGTAAGTATTTGCATCCTGCCATATGTGATCAAAATCCTCTTTTCAAATCATTTTAGGAGTCCCACTCAGAAATGTTTTATCATTCCACTAGGTCATGCAAAAAATTAGTCATAGATGGTAGCCCCAAGTCTAAAAATAATCACTCTTCAGAAAATTTGATTACTTGCTGGCATATATCTATACCTTGTTGACTGTACATCATCCATATAATCAATATCAGTCATGTCATATTGAAATTCAGTCTTTCAAGGTCTCATTAGGTCTATTGGGGGTTTTCAAGGTCTCAATAAAAGCTCCATTCCATTGCATAAGGTCAGCAAGTGAAAGAGTCAACAAAATAAACATCTCTTTACCATGTAAGGAGATGATTTGAAAAGATGTTATTATCCTTTCAAATTTGTGATATTTATCCTGTATTGTAATTCTTATTCCAAAAAGATGTAATTTTCAATTTTCATGTTGTAATTTTATGTCATTTATATGTAATAAGTACAAGGTTCCCAAGCTACCAACTCAGAGTTCCCCATGCCAAAATAAAATAAAATATCAAAGTGCAAAGAGTTCCTAGTCCATAAAAATGATTAATTTTCAAAGGAAATAAATCAAAGTGAAAGGGTTTAAATTGTGAATTTTAAAGGTGAATTTGAACATAGCAAAGAGGGTCCCAAGAAGTAATTCATTCAATCCATCAAGTAAAAAGGTCATTAAAACATCAAAGAGGAACTCATTTGATCTATAAGCCATCAATATCACCCTCACCTACACTCCATATACCTCCCCTAACCTTTTCCCAAGCACATTCCTCTCATTTCCCTCACTTTCCTACAAACCCTAGCCTATTGCTACAATTTTGACATCTTCCTAGGTTAGGGCTATGTTTTTCCCTTTTGGACCCCTTACCCTCACTCAATCCTTGAAATTAAACTTTCCCATACTTCCTAACATCCTATCTACCTCCAAAAATTTTCCTAAGAATTTAGAAGCCCCCTATCCCCTTTATTTCCCTTCATTCTTATAAATTTCCCAAATCCCCTGTTTTGCCTACACTAAACCGCAATTTCCTCTCCCATTGAGCTAGTGTTTGCTATGGAATCAGAGACATGTGAGAATAGGGGGCATAAAGGAATTAATTTAAAAATTTATGAGGCCATTCTAACTCATAAACATCATGTCTCCATCATTTTTCAAGAAGTCATTCCAAGGGACAAATCTCTTGCCACACATAGGGCCAGTTTTTCTTCAAACTGTGTTTTTGACCAAACATAGATGAATTTGACAAAAGTGAGAGAGGTTTTTGTCCATAATATTCCAAGGAAGAAACAAATCCTTGAGGTTTTACACAGGTGTCATGTTTTTGGATAAATGTCAAAAATATTGTTTTTACAAGAGGTTTTCTGCACTTCTGGAGCGACCTTGGTAAAATCAATATTTCTCCTAGATGGAGTGTCCAAATGACTTTCATGATGATTAAAATGATAACTAGATAGAAATATATTTTGAATGAGTTATCATGATCTCAATTGGGAGTTGATTAAGGCACCCAAAAATTTTCCTGCAAGAGCACACTTCATTTTTTCACCCTCATTTTTCACTTTTTCACAAGTCTTGGGAGAATTGATTTTTGAGGGGCTATACTTGATCATTTTAAGTTCTTGATAGGTCAGTTTCGTAGCCAATAGAAATATATTTCCAAAGAGCTATCATGAGCTCAATTTTGACTTCGAGAAGGCACTCAAAAGCTAATTCAAAATCGGCGTTGCACACCTTGAATATGGAGGGAGCACCTGACCAGTTGTGGGAGAAACACTTTTTGAGGGGTAAAATCAAAACCATTCTTCAAACCAAACATATATCTGGAAAGTAGACAGGATAATATTTCCAATGAGCTTTCTTGAGCTCAATTAGGACACAGGGAACCCATCCAAAATTCAAATCCAACATGGAGGGTGCACCTGGCATTGGGAGGACACACCTGGCACTGTGAGGACGCACCTGGCACAAAAATGGCGGACTTGAACAATGTCTAATATTTTTCGATTTTCACTGCATTTTTTAATTTCATTTTGGGAAATGATAATTTTACCTATGTAATTGATGAAGGTAAATGTAAATATCATGTGGATAAACTACCTAGGGATAAATTCATTGTGTAAATGTTATAATCAAATCAATTAAATCAGTTTCATTGTAATTAGGGAAGAGTCACTTGGACCTCCTTACACTCCAGCTATCAGTTCAGATTTTTGTGTATCTCTTCCTAAACTCCAGGATTCGACCCCTTAGGATGAGAGAAAGTGGCATTGATGTCTATATTATTCCCTTCTTCACTATTGGAATTAGTTTGGATGCTAGCTCATTGATCAAGGACTATTGTACTTATTTTGGCCAGTTAATAAAGAAGAGTTGCAACTATTTTTTGGGATACATGTGGTATGTTGTTTATAATTGTTTTTCCTTCAGTTTCATATGTTATAATGTGTTGTATTCATGTCTATTACATATCTATTGTATGATCTCTTTCAAGTTGATAGGCAGAATACATGCTTTCTCATGCTTTTTTTAGGGAAAGTTATCATAATTTGTCCATTTTCCTTTGTTTAGGAAGAATACATATCTCATGTTCTTCCTAGCTCCTCATAAGCCTTAAAACCATCACATCACAATAATTTTAAAGTGTTAAGCCTTATGCCTACCTTGCCCCATTAAATATCTGCAACCCTATCTCATTTTCTCTGACATAACTCACTTGGCCATACTTTCATCCAATAGATTGACCAAAATCAATTATCAAAATCCCTGAACTCACACCTAGCCTAAAATCCTAATCCATTCAGCCTCCTAGGTTGTGTTTTGTGGAGAGAGCCCTCTCCGACTTGGTAGGGCTAACTACCAAGTTAAAAGGTTGGTATGTGGTTACCTTTGTTGGGATTCCTTCTTCAGCCTTAGGAATCTGGCAGAGTGATAACAATTCTAGAAAAAAATGAATACCAAGATACACATTATTTATGGCTAAATTATTAGCAAAAATATCATATAAGTCTATTTCGTTATTCAGCGTTATTGCGAACAACATATATAAATTATTTAATACTAAAATATTAATAATAAAATCCTTTAGTGTGAAGTGTGGAGATCCACATGTTGGACAATTTACATTTTTTGATTGTGGGATTTGGTATGTTGGCATTGATGTGAACTAGACTAGCATTGCGTTAGAGACTTTGCAGCTATCTTCTAGGTAGAAAATGTGCTTCAGGACTGCATCTTACCTTCTCCACTAGAAAGTGTTCTGAGTAATATTTCAAATGGTATGTGGAAGTCCAGAACTGGTCATCGAGATCAAAATATATTGGTAGTAGAAATGAATTCCTTAGAAGCGGGCCGAATTCGAAACAAGTGAAGAAAGCGAAATCGAAATATCGAAGGTCGGATTCTTATGAGATTTATCACATCAAAATTATGGAATTTCGTAACTCCTTTGTAATTATTTTAAGAAAATTTCTGATATGATACTTGAGCAGGCAGAAAATTGCAACCCAATATTGAAAGGGCTGCATATCATAGGTCAGAGCCTTTGGACCTCAAAATTTTATTTAAAAGGGAACCAAAATTTCATGGAAACAAGGAAGCAGGACCGACACCTCGAAAGGATTGTCATATCAGAACCTCAGAGCGGTATAATATCTGGGAAGAAGTAGAACTGCATATATTAGAATCTCCTAAGTTCTTAATAATTGATTTCCTTTGAAACCAACGAGGTTTGCATGAAATAATATTTACAAAGGATTTCATTTCCAAACCAAAGGACCAAGGGACCCTTTCTCCCTCCTCTAGTAGGACACATGGAAGCAAGTGATTTGCCCTGAGAAGTTGACAAGGCAGTTGACGTTAGCATGACATGGTTGTATAGAGGACATGTGGTAGCCATATTTGACAATATTAGGTGGCCTAATGGGGAAATCTAGGCGAAATGTGTCACCATTATGAAGGCACCACATGGATATGATGACAACATCATGATGTCATCTCAGAGTACAAAATATCAGAGGTTGTATTTTTTGTAAATTTTGTCTAATTGTCTAATAGGAAAGTTTTGATCCAATGAAAGGGGCTCTGATGTATAATTGACACATGGTCATGGAAGACTCAAGGAACCAAGGGCATAGATAAGGCCTAGCACCTAAGTGGGGTGGAAGTATATTGGAGGTAAAATATTTTGGAACTCCTTTGGTAACTTCATTTTGGACCAATAGTTATGATATGATGAGAGATTTGATGGTGTTGGCATTTGGTTTTTGACGTCTAGAGAACCAATATCACAACTTTATAACACAGAGAGATAGGCCCTTGACAGGAATTTGAATTCCTTAGAACCTAAGCGCTAAGTCATCAATCACAACACCGGTTCCTAAGGAGGAAATGCAGTAAGGGGGATAAACAAAAAGGAGCTAAAGGCAACTCAAAATTTCATGATTTCGTAACATTTCCTTTAATATAGTTACGATAAGAGGTGGCTCTGAAATAACACAGTGGTGAAATTTTAAGAGATGTTTTGGCCTCGATACTGCAGTACAAAGGATTATTGATGGTAGGATGGGTCGGTAGCTAAAGAATAAATGAGTGCATAGGGTTTGGTTTCTAGAATAAATAACGACTATCAAATAATTTTGGGTCAAGGAAAAAAGGACCATGAGATTGATTCAAAGACAGGAGAGCCTAAAGGATAGGAGATTTATTCACATGAATGGAGAGCCATGTTGTGTATATAGAAGAATGCCTTGTCAGAGTGTGTAGGTTGACTGAGATTTAATTCTTAGCATGAAGAAGCACACCGAGAACCATTCTCAAAATTCTTTATACTACATCCACAATTTGTGAGTAAACAAAGTCCATTCTTAAAATTCATGTTGCAGTGGTAGAATTCATCAAAAGAGACGTAATATAAGAAAGGATATCCATGCCAGGAGTACACTCTCATCCAAAGTGATGGATGCCAAAGAAAACATTGATCTCAATGCAGCAGTAAAACAAAATCTAGTATTGCATAAGATCAATGTGGTTGAAGTTGTGTTGTTTCTAGTGAGAAGTAGGGAGAGGTTGTGTGTGCCGATGTTGCAGTGAAAAGGGATAGAGTGATCTGGTGTTGTTGTGTGAGGCCGAGAGATCATTAGGGGAATTTTGAGGTCTAAAATCGGCCTCCTCAAGAAATTATAAAATAATAGTGAAAACAATAAAATAATATTAGATCAAATCATCAAATTTTAGAGGGAAAAAATAAAAAACAATTTTTTCAACTCGTATTTTCAACTTATCTCCTTATGGGTTTACTCAAATTTCGAGTGAAAACACTCGTTGGATGTATAATTTGATTCCTCATTGAAGAAGTACCGATGTTGCATACTTTCAGTGTACCCTACTACATAAAAAATGAGAAATACATGAAACATGTGATTGCAATAATGTTTTTCCATGTAGAGGGGTCCATCGAAAGTATGTAACATGGGTACTACTTGGAGGAGGAATTAAATTTTTCATCCAATGAGTACTCCCAACCAATTTTTGAGTAAAACCATAGGGAGTTAAGTTGAAAATACATGTTGAAAAATTTGTTTTATTATTTTATTATTTTATTATTTTTTAATCATTTTACTTTTTTACTCCAAAAATGGTGAATCATCCCCCATGATTGACATCATCATCTTAAATCCTATTGGTTCTTATAAATTTTATTTTGGTTGTACATTTTTCTTAGGAGGCCCATTTTAGACCTCAAAATTTCCCTAATGCATGTGGATCAATAGAGGTTTGAGAGAAAAATTATGATATTGTAGTGAACTAGATTCATATCTCTCTCTCTCTCTCTCTCTCTGTATATATATATATATATTCCCTTGTTTTTAGTTTGAAATTTGTATGAAATGTAGAACAATAGCTAGAGCAAGTGGTGGACTGCATTTATAAGAGGTTGTTGTTGTTAGTCATCAATAATTTTTGCCTTTTTATAGATTACTAAAGGCTTATCCAAGATTTCTAGAAACAAAATTCATGAATATTGTGAGTTCTAGAAATCTCACTGCCTTCATTATCCTTAGGATAATTTTTCACTATTTCACTACTCTATCAAGTCATGGGCAACCTATCACTCCCAGAAGACCCATCATGGGCTCATGCCACTCATTTTTGTCCCATTTTCACACCCATGACCTCAGTACTCTGTTCTCCCTACCTATAACCCTTCCACTTCCACCTCAGATTGCCAAGTGGCCTAACCTTTTCCCCTATTCAAAAAGTGTCCCAAGCATTGGTGGTCTCAAGCTACCTCTCTAGGCTCTTTAGATAAATCAAAATCAGTATTTTTGGGTCTGCAATGCATAAAGTTTGTCATAAGCTTTGTTTTACACCTAAAGACCCCAAGTCAAGTTTTCAGCCATAGACTAGCCCAAAGAGCCTCCCAATAGGTCATTTAGGGTTTTCATATGCTATAGGATTTTTTTGGTGTTCTGAATCACTGCTTTACATGTGCCAAGCAGATGAAATCAAATGGAAAGGAGGGTCAGCATTTGATTGTCAAAAATAGATAAAAAAATCCCTCAAGAAAGGCCTCCTTAGTCAAGACAACATTCTGCAAAGGTATAACTATGCATCTTAAACATTTCTGTAGGAATTATTGAGATGGATTTCATGCAGAAGATGAGGTAAGGTAAGAGGCTAGGTCCTCACTAAAGAACATCTATAGCAAAGAAAAGGATGCAGGCCTACGTTTAAAGAGAATCAGGGTTTTTTAGGACTGATTGGCTAAAAAGTGTTGCCAAGCAAGAAACCAATGCAAAATACCACAAGGCCAGAGGCACATCAACACAACCAAGCACAAACTAAATATTTTTTAGAAGTTATAAATGAGGAGGGGAAAAAGGTGAGGTGAACTGAACATAAATGAATAAACTTGAAAGGGCTATAGAGAAATTAGAAGAAAACACTAATTATTCTTCTCTGACAACCCTAAAACCTAAATTTTGGGGAGATAGGAAAAATAAGTGAAATGAAGACTATGGGCCTCCAACATGACAAAAAAAAGTTGAAGAAGATATCAGAAGGTGGGCTCCATGGTTTTCCAAGGCAATGATGCTTCACTGCATCAAAAGGAAAGAATGTAAAGAGTATCAAGGTGAGGGAGGTCAAGTTTTGAAATGCAGACAATTGCCTTCAAAGAGTCAAAGGAATGAAAGTATAGTGTTGGGTTACAAGGTAAAAAACTGACATAAGCATGAATTCACTATTGAGTAACTAAAGTTGTCAAAATCCAAATAATGACAAAGGAGACCAAAGCAATTGTGTCATGGCACTTGCAACAAATCAGAAGTGGCCAAGAGGAGACACAACATGTATAATTTATAATCTCTGTCACAATGGATACATTACTGTCAAAATCAGTAAGAGGGTAAGAAAAACATGTTTTTAGATTCACTAACACTCAGGAATGTCAGAAAAGGGATAAAAACATGTTTTCAATTTATTAGTGCAAGCAGAAACAAGTTCTTGACAGTGACAAGACCCTCAAAGGTTAAAAAGATACCTCTCTCGTCCCTCCAACAAGCCATCACCAAAGGGATAAGAATTGCCTTGAAAAGTTTTAAAAAAACCTGCAAAAGATTAAAAAGGATATCAGTCAAAAGGATGAAGTAACAAAAACTTAGCAAAGTGGGTTTTTTCATTTCAAATTATTTTTCAAAAGTATAAAGGCATCTCTAATGGTCATTTTCCCAGCTCACTTGTCATTTGTAAAAGAGAAAAAAAAACCTTCTGGAAGAATTTCTGAGTTTTCTGAGAAAATCTGGGCCAAGTCACTAGCCCTTCGTGAATACCCTGGCGCTGCGCTCACAGACCCTAGTGCTATGCTAATAGGGTTTTCCGACGTTAAAATTTACTTGACGCTGCGCAAATAAGAGGTGGCGCTGTGCAGATAGGGTTGCGCTATGCACAGGAAAGCACGACATGCCCAAGACATGACACCCACTTTTTTGGCACGACCCGTTCGGCACTGCACCCACAGGCTGGCCCGACAGCCCGTTTACCCTATTGGCGCTACGCACGGAATACACGACAACCCATTTCCCCTACCGGTGCTACGCTCAAACGGAGGCACAACCCGCCCAGTGCTGCGCCCACAGGCTGACCCGACAGTGTGGGCAGGGCACTGCGCTAATGCAAAAGTCCTCCAAACTTGCAAAAAAATTTCCCAAAGGCTCATGGGCATCCTCAATTTTGCCTTCAAAGGCCTCCAGAGGAGCTAAATCTGGTAGGTGCCCTATTTCTCCTCCTCTCATGTGTTTTTAGTAATTTGATGGTTAAATGAAAGACTAAACCCTAATAGTTGCAAGCCCTTGGTCTTCAAGATAATTCATCCTCTTTTTTCACCCCCAAACAATTTTCAGTTAAGGGGAGTGAATTAGGGTAGTTACACTTCATGTTCATGTAAAAGCCCTCATCTAGCTCAAGGAAACTTAATCATAAACCTCACCTCTACATCACTCATTTGCAAAGAGTTGCCTACCATCATTTTCTTTTCACTCCTCTTGCCCAAGTTTTCCCACCATCAGCCCTAATGACCATGTCAAGGGTAGAAGATAGTAGCAGCAGTGACAAAGGTCAAGGGCCTATGAGGCCAAATCACAAGGGAGGAAAAGTGAACAGATTTGAACCCTAAAGCACAGTAGATATCACCTTATCTCCTATGATCCTCTCATATTTCTAGAATGTGCGATGCTTCCAATTTTGTGAGATATTCAAATAAGTGAAGAGCCACCCAGATCTTATAAATCGTTTTATCCTTAACCTACACAACAAACAATCAAGCTTTGCAGGGGTGGATTTTGAACTATCAGTAGATACCATCTCTAAAGCTACACGCATACCTACTGTTGGTGAGAAATGGTTTAAGAAAGCCAAACTGGACAAGAACTATTATGAGCCATTTGTCAAGACTAGGTACAGAGAAGGCTGCAAGTCTATTTTTCCTTTCTCACACCTCAAACAGAGATTTTCACCCTTGATGAAAGTTATTATGAAGTACTTCACCTGTGAGGGGAGATACTCTAGACTCTATTCCTACCATGTTAGACTCCTCATGCATTTCACAAGGGTCAAGATGCTCAACTTGCCCTACTACCTCTATAGAAGTATGGAAAAAATGTCTTCTGTCCGGAGAAGGAGTCCTTCCCAACAAATTCATAGCTTATTTCACCATTCCTTGATCAATATGGTAGTATTACATAAGTTGGAACAACAGGTTATACCTTGGGAGGTATTCATAGCACATGAAGTCTTCACAAGCCCACAGAGCCCTCATCAACCTAGCTTGCCGTCATCATCTACCCAAGTGCCCTCATCTCAAGCAAACCTCCCCTCCTCCCCTTCTCTTGATGCATCAAATGAAGAAGAGGCAGATGATGAGGAAGAAGAAGAAAATAATGAGGAGGAAGACATAAATGATGAAGAAAGGACAAAAATTAATGAAGAAGAAGAGGAAGGAAAAGATGATGAAGAAAGGGGTAGTTACCATAATGGTGATGAAGGTGAAAATAGTGAGCATGACAGTGAGCAAAATAGTGACAAAATGGAAGAAGATGATGAATAAGATGAGGAGATTGAAAGTGGAAATGAAATGAGCGTTGATGGAGGGGATATTAGCAGTAAAACAAAGGATACAGAGACAGATAATGAAGAGGAAAATGATGAGGCAGAGACAGAAAATGATGATGAATATATAACAGATAATGAAGACATGAAAGAGGATGAAAATGATAAAGATAAATATAGTGAGGACAAGACAAAAAATGAAGGCAACAGTGACAAAAATGAATCAAGCCTCAGTGATGAAAAGGATAGCAAAGAAGAAAATAGTCATGACAGTCATGAAAGCTATCATGACAGCCATGACAAACATTATCCCCTTAGTGATAACGAAAATGGTGACAGTGCAAGATATAAGGAAGAAAGTAGTCCTGGTGATGAACAAAATGAAAGTGAGGAAAGTGTAGATGGTGATAATCCTAAGGAGGATCACAGCCATGACAAAGACACCAGCAAGACTACAATCAAACCTTTTTCACTCACATATCAAAGAGGGACAAAACTAGTGTTTTCTGCCTCCAAAAGGCAAGGGACCATGCCATCTACCTCAGCTCAGCCACTAGACAAAGGCAAACAAAAGGTAAAAGAAGAAGAAGAAGATCATGAGGTGGAAAGGGAGTTTGAAATCATCCAGGTGGACAGTGATGAGGAGGAGGAGGCAAGGATCTCAAAGCTTATCATCCAAAACAAAAATGCACTCATTGAAGACCTCCAAGCCAATTTTAATAGGTCCAAAAGTGTAAATGATGCCCTTGACTTGGAAAATAGGCAGCTAGGAGCATGCATTTCTATCTATGAAGCTAGAGCCATTAAAGCCCGGAAAGAAGCCCAAAAGCCACAGGTGAAAATAGAATATTTCAAGGGCACTTATGAAGGGAGTGAGGATGAGGAAGGTCAATCTAGGAGGAGGCCTACAACCACAGGATTGAAGAAGGCATTGGAAAAATGAAAAGAACAAGAAGCAGCCCTAGCAGAACAACTTCCCCTTGATCAGTTTTTAGCCATGGAGATAGCACAGGATTGGGAGCCTTGGTTGGAAAGAGCCAACATACATTTGGAGGCTAAATTAGAGAAGGCCAACAAGAATCTTGACCTCCAAAGAAGGATGACTAAACATTATGCTCGGAGAAACCAAATTGCAAGAGCCAAACCAAAAAGGGCCCAAGTCAAGATCTAGGCAAATAAAAGAAGTAAAAGGAAAAAATAAAATTGGAATTTTGGCATCAGCTTCTCTACAGGTCTCTCAAACCCCTTGAACGATACATCCACCAATTTTGAAGGAATTTGGACAAGTTTTTGTTTTTTGAGAATTTGAAGGCATATACGCACAACGCCACTGGCACTACGATTTTCCCTCAAGAATCATCAGAGGGAAAAATATACATTTTGGGATTTCTCATGACTAGCACACTATTCTCACCAAATTTCAGAGCAATTGGAGCATTTTTTACCCCTCAAAAGGTCAAAAAACACCTCATTTTTCACCATTTTGCTTCCTTTTCAGGCCTAGCGCTGCACTCAGTGCAATCTTGTGGATTTGAATTTTTTAAATGGTTACAGGTGCTCAATCATAAAACCAAAGGAATATCTATAAAGGGGACTCAACAAGCTTTCCAAAAGGCCATCACGGAGAAAAATCCGGCATTGGAAAGACCCCCAAAACTTGGCTGCAACAGGACCTATTTTCTGCCTAAGTTGGCGTTGCGTTTATGGAAAACACTATGTGTTTTTGGCCAAAAGTCAACAAAACAAACTCATTTCTTGAAAAATCATATTTTAGTGTTTTTTGAGGAAAATCACTCTAGAATTAGATGCTAGAAGTTATTTTGGCATTTATTTCATGGGATATTTTGTGCCTTGGGCCTTGCATGGTCTCTTGGGCATTAATGACATTTATGTGTGATTTTGACATTTTCCAACCCTATCTAGGTTTTTTTCCCTCTCTTGGTAAGATAAATAGAGCATGAAGGTTTCATTTTAAATGTTGACATTTGATGAGTTTTGAGAGCAATACATGGTTTTCTTGAGTTTGAAGAAGAAATTAGTCTTGTGGAGTTTTTGAATGGCTTGCTTGGATTGATGATGAAGGAGGATAGCTTGCAGAATCCCTAAGCTTGGTTATTGGTGAAGTGCTTCTCTTTTATGTTATTGTTTTCTCATGTTTTCATTATGTTTCCATCCTTCTATGCTGCAGTATAATAGAAGAGTATAGGCTAAGAAATGTTCCTTGAGGCACCTTAGTCCTTCCTGTTTCTATTGTCTTTATGTTTTCCTCTGCTGGGTTTATTTAAGGAATTATTAGCTGCTCCTTAGATCTATCTATGCTTTTTTATTCCATGAATGGTTCAATATGGTAGTTTTCAAATATGTTTTATGGTTAGCCCTGCCTATTTGATGCTATTTAAACTCTGTTTTGGAATCTCTCTTTGAAGTATTACTTGTTAGGTTTTAGCCAAAGAGGCCATGTTTTTATCATGCCCTTTGTCCATGCTTGAGAAGTTGCCTTAAATTTCTTTGTAGCTTGATCATTGATGTTTAGGCATTCCCTCTTCATTGATTAAATTTATTTGTTATCTTGAATGTTTTCTAACCTTGAAGGTGAAATCACTAGAAGTTAAATGAGTTTCTCGCCTTCTATATTTCATTGGCATTGTCCATCTTGAATGCTTGTTTGCTTAAAGTGTAATCTAAGAGCTATTGGTTTGCCCTATCTTATGATTATGTCCCTATGTTAATCAGTATTTGATACTCTCTTGTCTAAAAGTATTTGTTTAAGGATTCTTTACTGCCCTTACACACCTACTATGCTCACCAACTTAATGTTCATTTCATTTCACACACACCTTTAAAGATCCATTTGACTATGCTAGATTTGCCCTGCTATGCATCCTGTTTCATTGTCGAGATATCCATGAATTTCATTGACTCCATTGCCCAATGATTTGAAGACCTCTCACTCCACCTATTCTACCTGGTCATCTTGCCCAACCAAAACAAACAACAAACCCTACACTGAACAAATAGCATAATCAACCATCTAAAGAAAACAAGTTCACATCCTTTGCATACAATAAAGAGAGCCCTCTCTGAGTCCAGGAAGTCTAGGTCCTAGGACTTCAAAGACTGGTTCGATGTTACCCTGTGCATTTGGTCTACCAATCTGCTAAATCATGGGACCCTAACAAGTGCCTCTTGGAAAGTAGGTTCTTTCTATCTTAAGGGGGTTGGTGCCTCCTATGAGTGGGTTCTCACAAATGAATTGATGTAATTAAGTAGGTGTTTAATTTACATCATAAAAAATAAACAAATTGATGGTTTTGTCCCTTTAGGTTTCCACATAAAAATACCTGTGCCAAATGTGCATGTTTCTTATGTGATGGATTGTATGTACATGTAAATGACTTATATTTTTGTTCATTTTTATTGTGTATGAATTCTCTCATAAGTAACCGATAGTAGAGGAAAGAACTAAATACTTATTCTTAAATTTTTTTAGGAACCTCATTATTACTGATTCAGCTCCACTCTGATCAGTAATTCCTTATTCCAACAATTAGTATTAGAGCCAAATTCCTTCAGAAAAATTCTAACCACTGGAAGGTAGATCCCTAAGGAATTATGTCTAGGCTATAGAGTCAATATGATTACTCAAGAAAGATACCAGTATTTAATGGGACAATCTATGCCTCTAGAAAGTTAGGATGGAAGCCTATATTATGTTTTTAGGAGTATATGTTTGGATCTCTATCCCAATATATTATTATTTCCCTGATTTCCCTCCCACTGATGCATACGATAAATTTTTTTATGGAAATAATGGTTGAGTCAAGAATTCCACTCTCTTTCGCATTAGTGAATATGAACTTGTAAATGTTATGCAATTTAATTGTGCTAAGGATGTGTGGGTGAAGCTCAATCAGAGTCATGAAGGAGATGATAAATTAAAGCAAGCCAAACTTCAAACCTTCAGAATGAGATTTGAAATATTAAAAATGAGTGAAGAAGAAAGCATAGTAGAATACTTCCAAAAAGTAGATGATGTAACCAATATGATTAGAGGACTTGGTGAAGAAGTCAAGGAAGATATGATTGTTCAAAATTTCTTAAGATCTATACCCATGATATTTAATGCCAAATTATTCGATTGAAGAAATGGATGATTTAAGAAACTCAAGATGGATCAGTTGCTTGGTACTCTCACAGCCTATGTGATGAGAGTAGGAAGAGAGAAGTTTGAAACCAAGGAAGCAATGTTCAAAGTTTCCAAGACGTCCAAGGAGAAAAATTATCATCAAGATTTATCTAGCTGTGAATCTGATAAGGAGTTGGCTCAATTTTCTAGGAAACTCTAGCATGGCTCGGGAAAATATAAAGGGAACTTTCCCTTTAAATGCTTTGACTATGGAAGAGTTGGACATTTTTCGTCAAATTTACCTTAAAAATAAGGGACATAAAAGTAATATGATCAAAAATTTTGAAACAAATATCAAAAACATCAGAAGAATAAGTTATATAAGAAAAACGAGCTCTACTCCAAAGAGGATAGTCTAACACAAAATTCAGACAACGAAAACTCTTAAAAAGACAATTCAGATAAATATCTACTCATGGAATTTGGAGCATATTCCAAGAAACAAAATATTACTGACTCTGAAGAGGAAGAGGAATAAGTAGGAGTAGTGGAATTTTAAGGAGAATGAGTTTGTTCTCTTGATGAGTTAAAGAAGGAAAGGAGAAAGAACAAGAAGCTAAAAGAACAAATACACGTGTTGAAGAAGGTATATAAAACTCCAACAATGAAGAGTTTGTTTATCAAAAATAAGAACTTGAATAAGCCATTAAATGAAAAGATATTTTAGCCTTTCTACTAGAATAAAAACAGGGAACATGTGAGAAACTAGAGGAAGGGAGCAAGCATTTAAAACAAAATTTTCTCAAGGTAAAGAAGGAAACAATCTCGAAAACATGTAAAGATAAAAAATTTTCATTGAAAGTAAAATTAGAAGAATCTAAATGAAAGAAATACATTCTTCAATATTTGATCCATGAATGGGAAGATAATTTTCAGAGTCTCGAGGTAGAGGTCATCTCTATGAGAAAGAATCTTTAGAAAATGAAGACCGAGAAAGTCATAAATGAAAAATTTGCAGAAAGAAAGTTAGATCAAATTATAAACATGCAAAGGTCTAAAAAAAAAAATAGGATTGGGATACTCTAGAGCACAAGAATCCTCTATGGGAAATATGAACTTCAGGTCTGCAGGAATTGAGGAACCTCTGAGCGATGAAAAGGTGTATCAAGAAAGAAACACTAAAGAAAAAAATGTAACAAGACATATAGGATCCCATCACTGGAATAACAACTCCATATACCCCAAGGAACCACACCAATGGAGAATGAATCAATCAACCAGACAATAGAGATAACTTCATGTAAAAAATCATGAAATTTCCAACTTCACATACTCTCATTTATTTTATGCTGATTGTTATAAATAGTGTCACATATTTGGACATTAGTTTTTTTATTCTAGAAGGATCAAATTTGAAAGGGATGGAAATTTCAGATATAATAAGTAAATTACAATTTTATATCTCAAAACTCTACTCTCAGAAATTGAAATTCCTTCTCTCCCTAATGACTGAAATTCAAATTTTCAAATGTAATAATGTTCGACACGTGGAAAGTGAGTGTAGAAGCAAGTTAGAATATCCATCTGAGTCTCAGCACACCTGGCAACTAGATTTTCGAAAGGATACAGAGAATTGGAAACTAAAATACGGAAAGAGAATTGAATGTGGACTTGCTATATTAGCACATAATCAAGAAAATAAATGGTATGTGGATAGTGGTTGCTCCAAGAATATGACTAGGGATAAGAGAAAATTTCTAGTACTAAAAGAAAAGGAACGAGGGAAAATGTCACTTTTGACAACAATGCCCCAACAAGAATTAAGGTTAAGGGCATAATCAGTCTTGATGAAAAGACTAAAACCCAAAATTTATTGTATGTAGAAGGTATCAAGAAAAAATTTCTTATTGTAAGTCAGATGTGTGATAATGGCTTTAACGTGTCCTTTCGATCCAAGGACGGTGAGATCTGAAATGAAGAAAATAGAAAGCTGGTGGGAAAAACAATAAAATCTCATAATAATGTATATGTGTTTGATGACTCCTGAGTAAGTTTTTACTTGAGTAAGTTGAGTGAAGTCCGGTTATGGCAAAGGAGACTTGGTCATATGAATTTTGATACTCTGATAAGAGTAAAAATTCTGAGAGATGTGAGAGGTTTTCCAAGACTGTCAAGGCCTGATAATCCAATCTACAAGTCATGTCAATTTGGTAAGCATATTAGGACTCCTTTCAAGGCAGAAGATTTTTGTTCATCTAGATGACTGGATCTAATTCACACATATATATGGAGCCCAAATAGAGAAAAAATTACATGAGGACAAAGGTATCTTATGTTTCTTATAGATGACTTTACCAGGGCCATTGGTATCGTGCTCTTAAAGGAAAAGTTAGAAGCGTTTAAACATTTCAAAAAATTTAAATTTCAAGTAGAAAATGAGAAATATCTAAAGATAAAATGCTTAAGATCAGACAAAGGAGGAGAATACACTTCAAGAGTGTTTCGATAATTATGTGAAGAGCATGGCATAAGGAGGCAATATTTTGTGGCTAGAACTCCACAACAAAATGGAGTAGTTAAGAGAAAGAACATAACAATCTAGGAAAAAAATAGAGCTATTATGGATGAAGCAGATGTACCTCACATCTTCTGGGGAGAAGCAAAAATGTACCTATCAAACAAAACACAACTCATGCCTAATAGTGATAAAACTACCAATGAGTTGTGCAAGGAAGGGCCTACATCAATTAAACACTACAAGGTGTTTGGGATCAAATTATTTATCAAAAGGAGTGATAAAAATATCGAAAAGTTTGATTCTCGTGCTAATGAGGGTATATTACTCAGGTACTCTACTCAAAGTAAAGGATACAAGTGTTACAACAACTGGGAAAAGAGGGTTAAGGATTTCATTTTTGTAGTAGTAGATGAAATAGATTAACAACTTGAGTCCTCTGAAGGAAACATGAACTCAGTCAGAGAAGAGAGTTCATACATTAGGCCCTTAGATCATGTTGAAACAGATTCAGTAATTAAGATTTGGAAAGGAGCACAAATCCAAGGCCCAATATTCCTTCCAGGTATGTATAGAAAGAACATCCCGGGAGTCAAATTCTTGGAGATCAAATACTTGGTGTTCATACCAGGAGGAGATTTGTTGGCATTCAAAGTTGTGAAAATTTTTCTCTGTTATCTCAGGTTGAGCCTAAAAATATCAGCCAGGAAAGTGAGGATAAATTTTGGGTGAGATCTATCAACAAAGAACTTGAAAAAAATGAGAAGAATGACACTTGGGAGCTTGTTCCTAGACCCACAGAGAATAATGTCATAGGAAAAAAATGACTTTTCAAGATCATCCTTTGCCATTGATTCCAAAGGGGGAGAATATTATTGGTGCATCAGAGATGAAAAACAATGAAGAATACCATTCCTGGTTTAAGGGGGAGATTATGTTGTTTCCATCAATGCCAAAGGGCGAGATTGTTGGAAAATTAACATTATCTGATTATGGAATTCGGTATGTTGGCATTGATGTCATCCAAAATAGCATTGAGGTAGAGAGTTTGCGGACGTGTTTCAAGTAGAAAATTGGCTTCAGGACTACATCATACCTCCTCCACTGGAAAGTGCTTTGAATAATATTTCCAATGATATGTGGATGTCTACAAATGGCCATCGAGATCAAAATTTATTGACAATCAAAGTGAAGTCCTTAGAATCAGGCTTATTTCAAAACCATAACAATAGGTGAGATTGAAATATTAGAGATCGGATTCTCGGGAGATTTTTACCGTTGACATATTGGAATTTCATAACTCCTTTATAATTCTTTTGAGAAATTTTTTAATCTGATACCTGAGTAGGAAGAACATCAGGACCCAATATTGAAAGGGTTGAATATTGGAGGTCGGAGCCTTGGGACCTCGGTCGTTTATTTAAAAGCGACCCAAAATGGCATGGAAATAGGGAAGCATGCCCAAAATCTCAGAAGTATGGTCATATAAGAACCTCAGAGCTGTATAATATCAGGGAGCAAGAAGAAATTCAAAGATTAGAATCTCGTAAGTTCAAAATAATTGATTTCCTTTGAAAGTGCCAAGGGTTGCAGGAAATAATATTTGCAAAGGATTTTATATCCAAACAAAAAGACCGAGGGACCCTTTCTCTCTCCTCTAGTAGGACACATGGCAGCAGGCGACTGGCCCTAAGAAGCTGACAAGGTAGATGACATCAACATGATGTGGTAGTATGGAGGACAAGTGGAAACCATATTCAGCAATATTGGGTGTCCTGATGAGGAAAATATAGGTGACATGCGTCACCACTATTATGGTGCCACACGGAGATGATGATGAGAGCATGACGTCATCTCGGAGGTCAACATGTCAGAGGTTAGATTTTTCATAACTCTTGTCTAATTGTCTTATAGGAAATTTATGATCTAATGAAAGGGACTCTGATGTGTGATTGTCACATGGTCATGGGAGAATCAAGGAACTAAGGGTGTAGAGAAGGCCTAACACCTAAGTGTTGTGGGAGTATATCAGAGGTGAAAGATTTCAAAACTCCTTCAAGAAATGCATTTTGGAGAAAAGTTATGATATGATGGGAGCTTTGATTGTGTTGGTGTTTGGTTGTAGATACCCAGAGAACCAAGTGTGCATAGCTATAACATAGGTAGATAGGCCCCCAACAGGATTCTAAAGGCCTTATAACCTAAGCATTAAGCCACCAATCACAACACCTGATCCTATGGAGGAAATGTGATAACGATGCTAAGAAAAAAGGAGCTAAAGACAACTCAAAATTTCATGATTTCGTAAAATTTCCTTTAATAAAGTTACACTAAGTGGTTTCTCTGAAATAACATTGTGGTTTAACATTAAGAGATGTTTATGCCCCAATGCTACAATACAAAGGAGTGTTGATGGTTGAATGGGTCGGCAACTAAAGAATAAATGAATGCATAAGGAGTTGGTCGTTGGAATAAATATCAACTTTCAAAGAACATTAGGTCAAGGAAGAAAGTATCACGAGATTTATTCATAGATAGGAGCACCTCAGGGATAGGAGATTTATTCACAGGAATGGAGAGACATGTTGTGTGTATGGAAGAATGCCTTGTCAGAGTGTGTAGGTTGACTTAGATTTAATTGTCAGCATGAGAAATACACAGAGGCCCATTCACAGAATTAATTGTATTGCAACCACAGTTTGTGAGTAAATAAAGTCCATTCTTCACATTAATGTTGCAGTAGAAAAAATTGTGAAAAGAGACACAATAGCATAATGGACAACCATGGTAGAAGTACACTCTCGGGAAGAGTGATGGATGATAGAGACAACATTGATCTCAATACAACAATGAAACAAAACTCAAGATTGCAGAAGAGAAATGTGGGTGAAGTTGTATTGTTGCGAGTGAGATGTGTGGAGAGGTTGTGTGTTCCTATGCTATAGTGAAAAGGGACAGAGTGAACCAGCGTTTTTGTGTGAAGCCAAGAGAGTTTGTGGGTCAGTAGAGAGCCTAGAGCATAAGTATGATACTACTGTGAACGAGATCTCTCTCTCTATATATATATGTGTGTGTGTGTGTGTGTGTGTATCCTACCCTGTTTTCAGTTTGTAAATTGTATGAAAATAAAACAGTGGTTAGAGAAGGTGGTGGCATGCATTCATAAGAGGTTAGTGCCTCTTGGAAAGTAGGTGCCTTCTATCTTAAGTGGGTCTATGGCTCCTGTGAGTAGGATATCACAAACAAATTGATGTCATTAAGTAGGTACTTAATTTACATCAGAACAAAAAACAGGTTGGTGGTTTTTTCCCTTTGGGTTTCCATGTAAAAATACCTTTTGAAAAGTGTGTATACTGCTTATGTGATGGATTTTATGTACATTTAAATGCCTTATATTTTTTTTCATTTGTGTTGTGTATGAATTCTCTCACAAGTAAGTGACAGTAAAGAAAATAACTAAAGACTTATTCTTAAAGATTTTTAAGAAAATCACTATTACTAATTCACCCCCCCTCTCACTAATTCCTTATTCTAACACCACATAATGAAATCTTCCTTCACACAATGGAATTCCTCTGAACATGTGCCTAATTTGAAACATATTTAGAAATTCGAAGATATGCATTATTTACAATTAAAATATTATCAATAACACAAGGATAAAGTATGCATGATTTAATACTAATATATTACTTACAATTATAAAGTATACCTATCAACTTAGTAGTTCCTATGATAATATTTTTCCCCTGCATTTATTTCAAGTGGGAGAGTGATAGGTGATGGCATAAGTGTGGTGTTCTACACAATAGTATTCCTTCACAGCTTATCATATGTTG
Source organism: Pinus albicaulis (assembly GCA_034641835.2). Lineage (NCBI taxonomy): Eukaryota > Viridiplantae > Streptophyta > Pinopsida > Pinales > Pinaceae > Pinus > Pinus albicaulis. The sequence goes on from CM076582.1 coordinate 928,220,982, forward strand.
CTATTTTGAAATATATACACAAATACAAAAATATTCATTATTTAAAATTAAAATAATATCAATAATATAGGCATAAACAATATTATTATGAATGGAAAATATGGATTGTGTTTTAGTATTAAAATATTAGTAAAAATCCGCATGATAAACCTTGTCTTCACTTCCACACATCTGCCTAATTTCAAGATCATAACCATACACAAAGCTTATGCTCAATGAAATGTAGTTTTGTACAGAAATTTGTTCGCATACAACACAACTTTTACTCAATTAAATATTGATACCTATAAAAGACCGATATCTTGGAAGGGATCGTCAAGAAAAAACTAAATACAGAGATATGCATTGTTTACAACTAAAATATTATCAAAAATATTTGCAATAGAAGCTTTTAGTGCCATGTGTAAAGATCCGTAAAAAGAAATATTTTTACGGGAATGTAGAGGGAACTTTAATTAGTTTAAGTATCAAAAAATTTTGAATTAATATTCTTATGTTTCATTGAGCATAGCTTTTACTCTATGTAGGAAGAGGTATATATGGGAGAATGAGGGTGCATAGAGAACTTTATTTGGCAAGAACAAATTTTTTGTTAAAATATTTCCGCACAATATGCTAATTGATGAAGAATAAGTATGATGTTCTCTATTTACGTTGCATAATTGCACAAAATTTTTGCAACACAATGATGCATAATGTGTAAAGATGAATATTACTTTTAAAAATTTCCATATCATGTATCATATATCGTATGAATGTTTACGGAGAATCTTGTACTGTGCTCAAAATGGGGTATGTGTGGGAGAACAAAGGTGCATAAGGAACTTTATTCGGCAAGGAAAAAATTAATGTCCAAATATTTCCTTGTGCAGAGAACGGAGTATGTGCAGGAGATAAATTGCATATAACTCTAATTTTATAGAGCTATGAATCTTTGCGAAGGAGTGCAGGGGTGGCAGATTTTAACAATAATATTGTATACATAAATTGCTTACTAAAATATTAGCAATATTTTATGTCAATATTCATTCTGCACATTGTCAGAATCCTTTGTAAATGAAACATGATGACAATATATACCACAAAAGAAAGGGAGCATTAGTATTGATAGTGTATTGTGTTATGTGTGTGTGGATGCTATGCAAAGAACAAATGGATGTGAAAAATGACGGATGTGCAGAATTTGTGTCGAATGAGGAAAGTGCAGAGGGATATTTTAATTGTAATGCATACTTAACAGTTGGTTGAAAGGCGTTATTGAGTACGAAAGTAGCTATCTGCGAAAGTGTCTAGAGATTTCACTGTGCGGAAAGAATCGTGTTCCTTTTCATAAACGAGAATGTTAACTAAACTATCTTGTGGGGTAAAATGAAATGAAATCATTCAATCTGAAGTGCAGAGATCCACACAATATAGACTTGAAAGCATCCTTCATATACTGCATTAATTAAAACTAAAATTTAATCAATAATATAAGCATAGACAATGTTATTGGAATAGAAAACATGGATTATGTTTTTATACTAAAATACTAGCAATGAAAGCCTGCAATGTGGAGTACGAAGATCTGCATAATGAAAGTCTGAAAGATTCCTCTGCACAATGAACTTTCTACGCACTTCTGCACATCCCATAAAAAAATATTTTGCTCAATGAAATGTGGTTTTCTACATAATCAATTAACTAACAATAGTATACATTATTTACAATTAAAATATTATCAATAATATAAGCATAACCATTGTTTTTATGAATAACAAATATGGATTATGTTTCAATTCTAAAATATCAACAATGAAATCCTTCAATATAGAGTACATAGATCTCACAATGAAAAATTGAAAGCTTCTTCCACACAATGAACTTTCTTTACACTTATGCACGTCTCATAAACAAAATTTATGTTCCATGAAACATGATTTTCTACGTAACTTTGTTTGCATTACATACAATCTTTACTTTATTGACTATCGATATCTATAAAGACGTGAAGGGCTCTTTGAGTAGGAATACAAATATATAAATTATTTATAACTAGAATATTACCAATAAGTTTAGTGCAAAGTGACAAGATCCACACAAAAAACATTTGTGCACAAGAGTTTAAACAAAAAAAATTATTCAAAATATTTAGAAATACTAAAATAAATATTATTTACAATTAAAATATTAAAATATTACCAATAATATCGGCCAACTCAAATATTAACAATAAAAGCGTTTAATACAAACATATCTATCAATTAATATCAATTAAATGGGCACGTTACGTGTGGAAGTGGTTAGAGCTTTCACTGTACAAGAAAGTCTTCGCACACTGGACTTCACGCGCACTTCCTCACAAAATTATTCGGAAATACGAAGATAGACGTTATTTATACTTATTTGGAAATGTGAAGAAATATTATTATTTTTATAATTAATAATAGTAATAATTTAAAATAAAATTACAATTTAGTTAATTTTATGATTTTTTAAAGATATATCATAAAATAAGCTTTTTGATAATTATTATAAATTCATCTCTATTTACATGTAAGGAACCATTAATTTATATTAATACATGAATTATAAAAAAAAAATTGAAAACTATTTAATGATAATAAATTAACATTAAAAATATACACATTACTCAAAGCTTTTAAATTTGCTAAATAGAAATTAGATTTGATCACTACCATCAATATCAATATTAATAAAATCAATATCAACATTAATAAATTAAAGTGCAATTAAAATACCATGCTATTAGATAATTAATTGTTAAAAGAGCTCCCAAATTTGTGTCAAAATTTGACTAAAAGCTTAACCAATCTCGTTTAGAAAATGACTTCCAAAATTTTCACAAAATCCTTGTATTAAATTCAAAGACGTATAAACAGAATCTCCTAATTTACCCTTCACGTAATCATGTTTTTCAGAGTCCGATCCAATTAGGACATGGAAACTCTAACGATTATAAGCTTACTCATAGTTACATTAAAAATGAAAACAAAACCAGTCTTATCCAATGAAACAGCTTGATTACAAATTAAAAATAAAGACAACACCACTCTTATCCAATGAAACAGCTTGATAACAAATTTGCAGACTTATTTTCATGTCTTTTATTTAATGAAACAACTCAGTTGCAAACTTGTAAGGCTCGTCTGAAACAATATTAGACCATAACTATAGTAGACGAGGGAGGAATTAAATGTTTGCCTTTGCGTCCTTTAAAGTTGTTTTCTATTAAAATTAATAACATATTTTTTATGAGCGTATAATGTTTTGTTATTTAAATTTCTAAATATAAAATTATAATATTTCTAAATATTTAAATAATATAATTTTGATAATTTAAAATTATCATTTTTATAAATTGAAATAATATAATTTTGATAATTTAAAATTATCATTTTTATAAATTGTGATTAAAATTTGAATAAAATATAAATAAATTAACAGCCAAACACACTAGTACTATGTGTAATTCTATCTATAATATTTTTTTTAAATATAAATAAAATATTTTTTAGATAAAAAAATAATGTATGTTATAATAAATAAATAAATAAAATTAATATATTATATATGTTTGATTAGTTGTCTATAAATAATTAGAAGTAAAAAGATTGTGTTAGTAAGATGTTTAAACTTTAAAATTTTCAAAAATATTAAATAAACTATATTGATGTACTTTAATGTTGTATATAATATAATATTCAATGTGAGTTCAAGTATTTTAGCACAAATTAATATTGATGTATACTTAAAGATATATTAATAACTGAAAATATATTTTAATGTGAGCTGACAAAATGTTTCTATGCACATGTTTTGTAAAATATTTTGATGTCAACTATGTATATACTATATATTGTTTCAATAAATTTTTATGGTTAAAATACTTGCAGTTTGGTCTTTTTTTTTAGGTATGTCTTTTTTGTTGAAATTTAACAAAGATTTTTTGGACTTGGAAGTATAATTTATGTGATGATGATGATGATGATGGTTAACATCCACTCATACCAAACTTACTTTGGTCTATCAGACCTAAAGAAATGAATTATTTAGTTTGTTTTAAAATTGTACTCCTATGCTCAAAGAGCTTGGAGAGAAGCAACCCAAGCTCACTATAATTTTGACATGTTAAAAGGCTAAGAAGGTCGGTATTGCAACAAAGATTATGAAACTGAGATCTAATGTGGGTGTACGCAAGGTACTCTAAGAGGAAGTGATTTTCATCCTCAATGTTCATATTCTCACAAAGATGGTAGATCCTTTCCACCAATGGTGTTTTAGGAACTGCCCAACAACCTGTTTCACTATGGATCTCATGAGAATTCGTTCTTACCTTGGCTATATTAATTTTTTTCTTTGATCTAGTTAAAACAGAGAGATTCTTTTGATATTCTAGAGCAGGGTTGATGACCTCCTTATAATATCTTAATTTTCTTTTAGCCTCTAAATATTTCTCACACCACATTTTCTCTTTAAACTTAAAAGTGACAATATTTTGAATGTTATTAATATTTTGCAATGCAACATTTTCATTGATCTCCCAATGGTTTAACCAGACCCTGGTATCTTTATACCAACCTCCTTTGAGCATTAGTTGGTTTTGACTAGAATTTAAAGCTAGCTTAGGAAGTCCATGGTCTCCCATGTTATTGATGTTGTGCTTGTACAACAGGATCCTAGTCATAGCCAGGCTCTTGATAGGGGAAAGACCCACTTCTATAAGGAAAATAGGATATGGTGTATTGCTTTTAATTTTGAGGTTATACGTTATAAAACACTTCTGGATTTGATCAATATTTCTCCAAGATTCTCTAGAGATGTTGCAACCCCAAACCTCACATCCATACAAGATAATAGGGGTGACTAAATTTTCAAAGAGGAGCTTCTTTTTATCCCACATCACAAGGTTTTCTACTTTACAACTATTTTCAAGACAAAAATAAACTTTCCACCCACTATTAATCCTTTTCTCAGTGCTATAGTTCCAGTTGAGCTTGTGATGAATATCAATTCCTAGGTACTTGTAAGAAGACACTTCCTCCAAGGTGCTATTTTCATACACAAAATTAGCGAAGTTTCCTTCTTGGGTTTGATAATCATAACTTTTGTTTTGTCAGTGTTAACAATCATACCCATGGTAGAGAATAAATCCTTAAGAATTATTAGATCATATGGGTACTTTCCAAAAGAACAATATCATCATCATAGAGAAGAAGGATGATGACTATTCCAACTAATATCGTGTCAGCACAAACTGCCTCCTCTAAACAACCTTCTAGCTTGCCGATGTAAATGCCAAATAGGGCGGGGGAGAGGGGGCAACCTTGTTTAACTATGATATTACACTTAATATCTTTCGACCACCCCTCATTGCTCTTAAAATTGGAAATTACACTATTTTATAACCTTAGAGTGGAATCTCTCAACTCGGAAGGAACCTTTAGCTCTTCTAATATATTCCATAGGTTATTTCTAGGTATTGTATCAAAAGTCTATCTAAATTCCACAAAGAAACAAAATATATTGGATTTATCATTACGATATTCCTCCAAAATGATCCTAAGCATAACGAGGTGGTTCACTGTTGAGTGTTGTCTTCTAAAACCCGCTTGGCATTTTTCCCGCTTACCTTCACTTTCAAGCCATATGCTCATATTCTTTTCCAAAATAATACCATATATCTTGGCTAAGAGAGGGCTAATCATAATTGTTCGATAATAAGAGGGGTTATTTGTATCCCCACTTTTAAAAATAGGAATAATGAGGCTCTGGGTCCATGGTTTAAGAAACCCTTGCTTGATTGCTTGATTGAAAAGCTTTTGGATGTGAGGGATGAGGACAAGACCTCCAATTTTTAAGATTTTTTCCTGGTACCCTTCAATGTCCTTAGCTTTTCCATTTGCCAGGCGCTTAACCCCAAAATATATGTCTTCTAATGATAAAACTTCTTCCGTTGTCAGCAGGGTTTCAAAGTTATCTATGACATTTGGAGATTCATAACTCTTTTTAAGATATAAATTCTAGTCGTAAAGAAATTCTATTATTATCTTTAGTTTTTCTAGTTACAATCTACCTCCAGAATTTTGTAGGAGCTACCTTATTGAGGTGTAAGAGATTTTCTTGTCTTTTATGAATATATTGCATTTTTTTCCTTTTAGTTAGGTTTTTGTATATTTTTATCTTGCCAATTTTAAGAAACTCATCAACAACTTCCTTAATTTCTCTCCTCGCACTTTTACAATCTTTATCATACTAAGGGTTGGTTTTGCTATTTATTTTATTACTTGAAACTTCAATTAAGAACTTGTTAATAGAATATGAGAGGGTTGTAGTAAAATTATGATAGAGGTCTTCTATGTTTTCTATACTAGATAAAGGAAGAAAATTATTTTTTAATTCATTTAGAAAAAGCTCATTTTTATTTCTATCAAAGACTAAGTTTTTTTGGCTATAAGGATTATCTTCTATGGGATCTCTATGTATGACAAAATTGAGAGTAACAATTAAAGGTCTATGATCAGAGTGTTTGTGATCGTTTAAGATGTCAAAATTTATTATTTCATTGTATAAAAGGATATCAGAAATAACATAGCCTACCACGCTGCTAACAAGCCCATTGATACTTGTCATATGGCTAGAATTGGGCCACTTCTTTAGACCGTTGCAAATTATGAGATCTTGAGCATTGAGCTTGACTATTTCAGACCCAAACAAATTTTCTCCTAAATCTTAAAAAAATACAATTTAAACAATGAGAAATTAAACATTGTATTTTTCTTTACACCTAGAAAATTTTTATACATCTCTACTTATAACAAATCCATATAAAACTTTACTAATTCTAAATAAAAATAAAAAAATTATACATAATATCTACTTTATAAAATCTCTGTGAAATAAAAAAATATATCACATTGCTCACTCTCCACCTATCATAACCCACCATTATTTCCTTACTTCTTTCTAAATGTAAGAGCTAAACATTATCCATTACATCAACTTTGTGAGATCACAAATATGTCACAATACTCTCCACATATCATAACTCATATATCCATAGGATCCATTGTACACACGATTCTGTTTTATTAAATACATCGTTACTGTTTCACTTGACTAAGTGTTGATCTATTGTACACACGATTACACACGATTATGCTCAATTGTCCACTCACTTTACTCCAGATTGATTGAATATGTACATCATTATATTTCATTGTACTCTCGAGATTGATTGAATCTGTACTCTCGAGTTGAGTTACAGTTATTAATATATAATATGGAGTTACAATTACTGGAATTTAAACTGTTGAACATCCAGATTATATACACCATCTCATATGTCAACATTTTCAAAATATATGATAATGTTTTGCCTCGTTGTCTTTCTCATCCTTTTAAGTTACTGAATGTTTGAGAGTTGTTGGATCACGTTGTCCTTTGCTTCGCGAAATGTATATCTATTGTTTATACATTTATTCAAATGGACCATTCATTCTTACTTGAGTCTTATCAAGTTGTTTGATTGTTGTGGATATTAGAGATATTTTGAAATTATATTGTGAGGTTAAAGGTCAATTATTTTACCTTGCAATCGAATTTTGAAAAACCCTATTTGATAATAAATAGAGTAAATCAGACCATGGCTATTGTCTGTCAGATCTCAGGTAAAAGGAGCTGCATGAGAACTCAGAGAATACTCTGGTGTTTTGTGATGTTTGATTTTGAGAGAGCGTCAAGTGCAGAGTGTTAGATTTTGATTGATTGATTCCTTTAATTTGTCGTTCCTTTCGTCTTTTCTGATTGATCACAGTGGAAAATTGGATTCTGCAGTACGTAGATGTCCATCTTACATCCCTCATCTAATTTATTCTCCACAGAAAATATTTTTTATTTTTATTTATTTATTTATTTTATGTTAGGTTAAGAAAAAGTCATGAGTATTTTAATTTCTTTATTATATATATGATTTTTTTTTTGAAATAGTGAAAAAATCTATCATAATTTAGTGGTCAAAACAGCAGTCAGAACAGAACAGTTATCTCTCACTGCTATTATCAACTAATGCAAGGTGATAAAATGAAAACCATCCCACTTGAAATGACTTACTAGTGGTCCATTAGGGGAAAAGCTTTCACTCCCACTAGATACTTATTGGTTTTAGCAGTCCACCTGAGTGCTTAAGTCCTAGGAAGACACTCTTAATCAAGTAGAAATAGTTTTAGGGCATATTCCAAACCCACTCCATTTATACTTAGATTAATTATTTTTCCTCACCCTAAATATAGGGAGGCCATTGAAATTGAAAAAAAAGATCTAAGAAGCTTAATAGGCCTAAGCGACTCTTAGCACTCACTGCATCGGGTAAGTCATTCATCTATAACTATAATTGACTCTTAGCACTCATTGCATCCAATTATGCTCACAGGGGCGAAGAAGTGGGATTGATGGTGAAGAAGTGGGATTGAAACTAGTGAGATGAATCACATAGCGTCAATCATCACTTGTGGGACTTGTACCCAGTAACCAGGACTTCCCCAGAGGTCACCCATCTGAGATTGCCTCTGGCTCAAGTGCGCTTAACTATGAAGTTTTCCCCCATAATCAAGCCCACTTAGCTTGCTACCCCATGTGCAAAACCTTAGCAAGTATTGTGCCTCATGAACCATTCAAGAAGAGAGCTCCCTTCGCTCATTGTATTTAAATATTGAGGAGTTTTAGAAGTGCATTATATTATATATTATTTTTTAGAATTCAAGTAGTATATATATATATATATATATATATATATATATATATATATATATATATATTGGATTCATTATTTGGTCCTTTTAATTTTCCTTTCACCAAAAGTTTTTAATTTTGGAATACTTCTTTAAATATTGAATTAATCTGAACCTATTTTTTTATTTTTCTTATATCTTAACTAATAATAATAAGATAATTTCTAATTTTTATCTTTTTTTTTTAAATTATTTTTTTAATGTGCTTTTTCATTTTTAGTTTTTAACTTTAATAAGTGTTATTTTCTCTTTAATGTTAATTTTGGATATAACATTATTTAGTTTTTGATCATTTGGAAGTTAATCATTGCATGTCGATTGTATTTATATGTTCATTTGATGAAGCTATCTACCTATGTCTCAATAATGAACCATAATATATGATTCAAAAAGCTTCAACATAAAAATACTTATGTGATTTCTCCAAAAAAAAAAAAATATTTTATGTAAAATCATAAATCACAAAAACATATATTCTAAAAATCATTCTATTTTTTAATATTCCTAAAATTATAAATCATATATATTCATTAATATAAACTATTTTTTCACATTCAATAGATTATATAAATAATATTAAAATATATTAAATAAATTAAATATATCTTATTTAATAACCATTTTTAATAAATATTCAATTTAATAATAACTTTACTAATCTTTTTGTTCTTTTCTTTCTATTTCAGCTAGCTCCCAAATAAAATATTCCTAGTTCCCAAATACAGTATCCTTGCTTCTATATTTATGGAGACTCTCAATGTCATAAATTGGCTACGGACTCAACGAGCATTAAAAATTATTCACTTCTTCCTCTTTTCCAAAAGAAATCTAAAATACAATCACTCTTCTCTCTTTTAACTATTGAACACATGAAACACGATTTTTTATTAAAGCTATTCCGCTTTGGGTCTTTAGGAATGTAAATCAAATGTAAGTAATGGTAAATTAAAACTATTCCGTTTTGGGTCTTCATGAATGTAAATCAAATGTAAGTAATGATAAAAATTTGTTAAAAGATAAACAATGTTCCAACTGGAACCATTTTTTTTTTATGATAAAATGGAAAATTTATAACAAAATTTATAGCAATTGATGATTTTTTTTTTTCAAAATACTCTCACATCTAACAAAAAAATCTATCAAAAGCTATTCATCCAATAAATATAAACAACAAAAAGTAATTTTATTTATATCTAATAAATCAAAATTATATAGATTTTTTCCCAAAAAACTTCATTTTAAAAATACCAAAAATTATTACTAATAAATATTATATTACAATATTTTAAATTTAACATAATACATATAAAATTCATATATCAAGAAGGTCAAATGTTAACCATTAAGATACTTTACCTTCCTTTACCCTCTTAACACCATTAAGATACTTTACCCTCCCTTACCCTCTTAACACAGGAAGTGATAAGTCAAATAGATTGATTTTATTTATATTTTCAAGGTACCTTCAATTTAAAAAGTTAAGCTATGTTAAATAATAAAGACTAAAAATACACTAATTTTTCCTTTTGCAATTCAATCATTTTATTACTCAAATTAATAATGAGCTGACCTAATCTTCTAAGAGTCCCTTCACTAAAAAGACAATGTCAAGATACCGATGTTAACATATTTCCGTAATTGTCTTGATTTATCTAAAAGCATCACATTCCAAAGTGAAATTATTTTCCGATTCCATTGCCCCATAAGTGCACATTGCACACCTTTTTTTCCCAAGCTTCTTTAGGTCTTTTCCACCAACCTGTTTAGCACCAAAGTTTATGTGAATTAGCTCTTAATTGAGCAATAAGAATCTTTTCTCTCTGTGGAATGATAGCTCCAATGTACTCCTTTTGTTAGAGATCACAAGTGGGGTTGAATTCCTGAACATAGTACTTCTTCTTTCTACCCAACTCTTTTCCCCATATACACTTACGAAACTTCTCCATAAAAAAATTCTTTAACTCCTTGATACTTGTGGGACAGATATTGAGGTAAATATTCCATTTTTGCATCCATGCATCTTAAAATAAAGAAGTAGTTAATTATAAATTTGGAAATTAAAAGTATCTTTCGGTTGAGTAGTTTAAAAAATAAAATTAATATGTTGAAATATAAGCTAGTTATCACGTTGGATGAATTCAAAAGGCTTTATTCTACTTGTTATAAGTTTTGGAGTTGATCCAGGAGGATCGTACAGGTCCAAGTACAAGTGGTTTAAGTACAAAAGGCTCAAAATTCGAAGTGGCATAAATGTGGAAAACTCGGTGTCAAGTTGAAGATCTCATCGTCCTGATTGCAACGACGTGAATAGTTCGTCAAACCGAGTTCGTATGAGATATTTAGAGTTGGTCAAAGTTTTTGGGTTGACTTGATGATGTGGCAGGTTAAGGAGGAAGCCATTTGGAAGTTTCCCGGCGATCGGATTTCAGCCAGTTCCAGCCAAACTCTGGGAGAATTTGTGGGGTCGTTAAAAAGACTCCTTCGGTGAAAAATCGTTGAAATTAAAAATGTATTTTTTTATTGAAAAAGAAAAAAAATATAAAAAAATAGGGGTGGGCCATGTCCCCTGCCCCTATCCCAACGGTTAAACAATAAAATATTAAAAAAATATCAGTGGGGTCAGAGGCCATGACCCTGCCGCCGCAACCATCTAATGGATTGTTACAATATATACATATTAGGTGGGGCGCGGGATGTCACCCCCCCCCCCCCCCCCCCCTCCATACTCCTTGTATGCAAGTGGAAACGGAGGGGCAGGCCACCCAATGTGTGTCCGCTCCCCCATACACTATTTTAAAAATGCGATGCAACAAAAAGGAGGGGCGATACTTGATCCCCTGACCCCTCCTCCACCATTCATGGATCTTTATCGATTTTCCAATCGAAGGAATTTGTAAGGTCCACCCAACACTTGATATTTAAACCCTCAATCTGCATATGCGCCCAAGAAAACCAAGAGCGCCATGAAGATCAAGGCAGGAAGTGTAACCCTAAGCCTTTTTAGGGGCAGGTGGAACCATCATTTGAGCTCAACTTTCAAAGGGGCCAAATTTTCCCAGTGTCCAAATTGGAAAAAATTTATATGGATTCTACACCTCGCGGTGACAAGATTCTTATGATGCTATCGATTTCTACAACAGAGTTATCCATTTTCGACCACTTTTCAGCTTGGAGGTATAAGGATGTAATTTTACATTGATGTTTGTACTTTCATTTTATTTGCCACTTAATGAAAGAGGGCCTCCCCGCCGACTGAGCAGGGCCTAGAGACATAGTCCCTCCTAGAAGAATTTTGTTATCAATTTCTTGTCTTATTTGCATGATTTTATGCGATTCTCTCTTCTTATTTCATGTCTTTTGAGTTTCATGGTTAAGATGCAATTTTACATGTAATTATTTATTCCATCTCGAAGCTAAAGATCTTGGATTAAGTGGTATAAGAGAAGGTATTTGTATATGTCAATTGCATGCTTGTATGCTAACTAGAAATAGGCTACGAAGATGCGAAGGGAAACTAAAGTATTTTGATCCTGAATCGGAACATGCGCATCGAAGAATAACCATAGATGACGATGCTAGAAATGAGGAGGAACTAAATTTCTGCAAAACATTCTACACAATGGCAGATCGAGTCGAGAAGTTGTTCTCAAGGCTTGAGAAACTAGAAAGTGCTCTAGAACGACAAGGTTCAATGCATGGAGATGATGAAGGGGATCCACCTCCTTCTCCTTTCGCGAGTGGATGTTCCTCTTCTTCTTCTCACCATCATCATAGGAATTCAGGAAATGCATCTAAGAAACCTTTCTTTAAATTAGATATAGTTTGATATTCCCACGTATAATGGTGAAAGTAATGCAGAAAATATTAACAACTGGATTAGGCAGATTTAAGTCTACTGCATGATTCAACAGATCGAGGAGGACGAGGCAAAGATCCAATTGGCTTCTCTTCGGCTGAACGACACTACTCTTGTCTGGTGGGAGAGAAAATTGCAAGGCAACAAAAATTTGCATAACCTTCTCTCCTCATGGTAAATTTGTTTCTGCATTGAGAAACCAATTTTATCCTTTGGGATATAAGCAAAATGCATTAATGGAATGGAAACACCTAAGGCAAGGTAGAGGTTGAAATGTACAAGACTTCACTGAAGAATTTAGAAAGCAAGCATTGAATTTGAGCATTGCATTAGATTCATCAGAGATTGTAACCAAGTATATTGGTTCTCTGCATAATTACATAAGACATTCATTATAATTGTTTGAGCCTCCTACCATCGATGAGGCCAGTGTGAAGGCCATGCATCTAGAAAGCATGGGAACACATGAACAAAATGACCACCCAAAAAGAACTACAACAACCAAGAGACGGGGAGAAAACCCCTCTTGTACACATTGTGAGAAAGAGGGACATGACGAAGAAAGTTGCTAGAAGCTACACCCTGAATTGAGACCCGAGAGGAATAACAAAAAGGGGAAGCAGAAGGTCGCTACCACCATGTAGCAAAACTGAGATTCTGAATCAGAGGAAGATGAGAAGCTCACAACTGTGGGATTTTCACGAGGTAGACCAATTGACCTGGGGTCTAATTCTGAAAATGAAATGAAGCTTGCAACCTTTAGGATCACAGCAGGAGGACCCATAGACTTGGGTTCTGATTTGGGCAATGAAGCAAAATTTCAACAGACATCATACTAAAGATGAAATGGACACTCACTGCGGCAAGGCTCCAAGAGCTTGAGGAGATTAGCCAACATAGACAAGGAGAGAATGCTAAGCTAAGGAGGCTCCTACGGGAAGCAAAGGAAGAAAAAAAAAATTTACTACACCAGTTACAAGTTAAGGATGTAGCCTTGGAAAATTTGTGACATAACCAATCCGAGGTAAAAATCAACCCTTCAATTTCGTGTACTTTTCATGATGATGATTTCGCTACTTTTGAAGAACATAATATAGGAACGTGTCCAAATTGCTGAAGGAAATGGGATATCAGGGGAAGGGCCTTGGCATCAGTAGACAAGGCATCGTAAACCCCATCAAATTAGAGGAATTTTCTCATCAAATTAAGTAAAATATGGTTTTTTTAGAGGTATTAGCTGCTATGGCCACAATTTGTAACTCACACGTTGCAAATAAATGTGAAAGTAATGATGTGTTTTCCATCGCTTCGAAATTCAACGATGATGTTTTTGGCCTTTTCCTATGAATAGTTGAGGCATTGGTTTTTTATTTTGTAATCATTAACCAATGAGTGTATGCTGTAAACTCTTGGCAAGTGAGGGGTTGTTGAGTCATGTGTGGTTTGTACATGGTTGCAAATGATGTACAAAATTTTCATGCAGGTGATTGAAAGTGTGGTTTGGAAAGGACACAAGAAGTGTGTTGGGGGTGTTAATGCTTTTGGTGCTCCAAAAGATCATCAATGGGGAGGAATGATCCAAGAGGATCGTACAGGTCCAAGTACAAGTGGCTTAAGTATAAAAGGCTAAAAATTCAAAGTGGCAGAAATGTGGCAAACTCAGTTTCAAGTTGAAGATCTCGTAGTCCTTATCAAAATGTTGTGGATGGTTCATCAAATCGAGTTCGTCTGAGAAAGTTAGATCTAGTCAAAGTTTTTGGGTTGAATTGATGATGTGGCAGGTTAAGGAGGGAGCAATTTTGAAGTTTCCCATCGATCGGATTCCGACCTGTTCTAGCCAAACTCCGGGCGAATTTATGGGGTCGTTAAAAATACTCCTTCGGTAAAAAATCGTTGAAATTAAAAATGTATTATTGTTATTCAAAAACCAAAAAAATATATAAAAAAATAGGGGCGGGCCATGACCCCTACCCCTATTCCAATGGTTAAATAATAAAATATTAAAAAAATATCGGTGGGGTCGGCAGCCATAACGGCGTTTCCCCAACCATCCAACAGATTGTTACAATATATACATATTGGGTGGGGTGTAGGCTATCACCCCCGTTGCCCCCCCTCTGTACTCCTTGTACACCAAAGAAAATGGAGGGGTAGGCCACCCGGTGTGGGTTCGCCCCCCTCATTCGCTATTTTAAAAATACGATGTAACAAAAAGAAGGGGCAAGACTTGATCCCCCGACCCTTCCTCCACCATTCATGGATCTTAACCGATATGCTAACCTGCGGACTTTGTAAGGTCCGCCCAACACTTGATATTTAAACCCTCAGTCCGCATATGCGCCGAGGCAGAATAGGAGCGGTATAGAGATCAAGGCAGGCAGTGGAACCCTGAACCTTTTCAGGGGCAGGTGGAACTATTGGTTTGAGGGGTCTTGACCCAGGTTTAGACTTAAGGTTAACCAACAAACCCCTGTACTACTGGCCCTTTCAGAAATGGCTTGCTTGCGCAGGTCAAGGTCTCACCCAAAGTAGTATGGGAGGGTGTTGGAACCAAGTCTCCGCACCTAAAGAGAGAGAGAGATATTTAATGAAGTGGGCACCTTCAGACCTAAACAACCCTACGCTGAGGAAGCCCTAACGAGAACCCTTAACGATATGCATAACAGAATAACTTGAGCAGCCTGTAAATCATACAATAATTAATAACGGGAGCAATATAACTCCGATCAATGCATTCATTGCCTTTCTAATCATCTATTATGGGTACGCACTTAATCTACCATCAACAGTTACTATTATAGAAATAAAATGAAATCAGCACGTAGCGCAACTCATGACATAACACAGAAATATTCCAATATCAGAAAAATGTATTCTCATTTATTAATACTTCAAGTTCCACTTACAAACTATTCTACATACCCATGCACACAGCCAACGGGGTCCGCACACAACAGGAATAGGGTCTCCGCACACACCGCCAGCAGGAGCCTTTACCTAGACAAGTTCACACAAAAGTATCACAGATCCAATGTTCTCATTCATACTTTATCAAAATTACTACTAGACTCGATCTATTCATCTATTTATACTATTTTAGTTTGTGTTATTCTATGTCCCGCAAACCATGGTTTGCGGCCCCTTGGTCTACCCTTTGACCCATTACAATTCATTAAGGGCTTTGACCCGCCCCAAAGTCACTACGCTAGACTAAAATATTACAAAATATTACAGAAATATGTCATAATTGCAGTCAGGGGACCCTACTCCAACAGGCCCCCAACACAATCTTATGACTCATCCTGAGTCACAAAAGCAGTGGGGTCTTCATATTGGTCTATAGTTGTTCGATGGCGGCTACAAATGGTGGAAGGACACCTTCACTCTGCACGGATGCATTTTGCGTGATCTTGAACATATTTTGTGAAGTCAGCCCCTCAGTAGATGCATTGACACTATCCAATGTCGGATTCAACTGCTTAATTGCTACGCCGAGGTCCTGCGAGATCTTCAACGCTTTATCCGCCGAGGGCTTTAGATGATCAATGAGAACTTGTTTCTTTTTGAAAATCACCTCATTATCATTCATTATAGAATGGCTGGTGCAAAGGCATTAGGCATTGGGCTGCAGCCAGAGTTAGCATGGTGACTTCCAGCTACTTGATTTCCAGCTCTTTTTGGCACAGCTCCTGAGTGAACTACTGGAGAAGGGGGTCGCGCTGCACTATTGACCATAGCTCCATAGCAGTGTCCAAAAATTCAATGGCCTTGGAGATATCTGTAAATATACTCCCAGTTGCTTCCTTTACCAGTGCGACTCGTTGGGCTTACACCTTTGGAAGGATTTCGGGCTGCAGCTTGGCCTGTAGCACAACAATATGTTGTTCCAGGTCTTCTTTGACGATCTGTACTTCGGTTCTGGATTCCTTCAATGCAACCACCAAGCTCTCAATATTGGCCCGCAGCGTAGTAAAGGCAAGAATTAATTCAGGCTTGTCTGTTACACTGAAATTTGTCACCATGACATTTTAGTACTCCCTTAGAAGTCTACAACATCAAAGTTCCTAAAATCAAGCCTTGAAATTGAGAGAAAAGCTCATAAAAGTCTTAAAAACACTTGTACCACACTTTCTCTTAACATTGCCTGCGGTGCTGCACCTTTTTGTTCTAAAGCATGCGGATCTAAACACACTTTTTCTTCATTAAGGGTGCGGACCCCTGTAAAAGGTAAAATGAAGGCGGAAAACAACATTTAGAAGCCCAACAGTCAAATATGGAAGCTTCTAGAAGCAATAATCCGGTCGAAGGTTCGCTCCTATCATGTATGTTCATCCTCCATTATGGGAGCCTACCCCTTGAACATTGTTACCGATGAAATAGGTAACCGCACTGTTACCTACTTTTTTTTGGTAGCATAAAAAGCACCCGATTTTGAAAGGTGGTGATGCAGAATCACCTTTTTTTTTTTTTAAGCACATTTTTGACACTTTAATATTTTTATTTATGAAGTATGAATATTTGTCTTAAAATGTTAGTGATTTTCATGTTAATTTTGAAATGTATTGATGCAGCATCAATTTTTTTTTTTTAGAGCGATGATTTTCATGCTAATTTTGAGACGTATTGATGCAGCATCAACCTTTTTTTTTAGAGTGGTGATTTTCATGTTGGTAATAAAACACAAAACTTAGTTAAAAAAATATAGATAAAAACAATAAAAAAAACCGATAAAAATGTTTAAAAAAACAAAATTAACTCGTAAAAATAAAAATTTAAACAAAAAAAAAAAAAAAACAAAAACAAAAAAACAAACAAACAAAAAACAAAAATTTTCGAAAATTATATCAAAAAAATGACAAAAATTTGAAAAAAAACACATAATTTAAAGAAAAAAACAAAAATTAACCAAAAAAAAAAAAAAAAAAAATCAAAAACATTTTTTTCTAAGTTATTAAAAAAATCCATATAATTAAAATAAAAAATTAAAATAGAAAATTTAAAAATAATTTAAATTACAAAATTAAAATTTAGATAAAAAAAATAAAATACAAAAAAGAAAAAATTAAATTTAAAAATTTAAATTAAAAAAATAATAATAATAAGAAAACAAAAATACAAATTTTAAAATTAACAAAAAAAAAAAGAGAATTAAAAAAAAAAGAAAACAAAATTTAAAATTGAAAAAGAAAATTAAAATAAAAGAATTATAATAAAAAAAACTATCATTAAAAAACAAAAACAATGAAAAAAACCACGTGCAAATAATTAAAAAACAAATATCCATAAATTTACTGTTTTTTTTTGTAAATGAAACAATTTATAAATTTTAAAAATGAAAAACCAAATAAACTAAAAGATTAAAAAAATTAAATTAAATTAAATTAAAATTTAATAAATTTAATGAATAAATTTTAAATTTTAAAATTAATTAATCTAAAATATTAAATTTAAAAACAAAATTTAAAAGAAAAAAAAAAAAAAAAATTAAAAAAAAATTAAATTTAAAATAAAAAATTTGAATTAAAAAAAAAAAAAAATTAATTTTTTGAATTAAAAAAAAAATCAAATTAAAAAAAAAAAATATTAAAATTTAAAAAAAATAAAAAATAAAAAGAATTTTTTGATTGTGGTGGCGCCGCTAGTCGGCCTCCCGCCCAGGTGGCAGTGGAGGCCGGCCGCTGGGTGGGGGGGGGAGGCTCCATGCAGCCCCCTGCCCGCCCATCGGTCAGCCTCTGCTGCCACCTGGGCGGGAGGTCGATTCCAAGAATCGCCCTCCCGCGGCAGCAGGCCAATTCCGGTAATTTCCCTCCCGCAGTGGGAGGCCGATTCCGGGAATCACCCTCCCATGGCAAGAGTCTGATTCCAGGAATCGCCCTCTCGCTGCGGGAGGCCGATTCCGGGAATCGCCCTCCCACCGCGGGAGGCCAATTCCGGGAATCGCCCTCCCACCGCGGGAGGCCGAATCCCCCTCCCGCGGCGAGAGGCCGATTCTGGGAATCGCCCTCTCGCCGCGGGAGGCTGATTCTGGGAATCGCCCTCCCACCGCGGGAGGCCGATTCCAGGAATCTCCCTCTCGTGGCGAGAGGCCGATTCCGGGAATCGCCCTCCCACGGTGGGAGACGGATAAAGGATTAAGCCACTCACGTGGAAAACCGATTCCGAAATCGCCGAAGCCGATTCGACCGTCGCCATCTTGCGTCGCGGGAGGGCGGTTGGGAAGCTCGGCCTGAGCATTCCGAGAATCGGCCTCTCCGATTAACTTACCCATACAGAATCGACCTCCCACTGTGGGAGGGCGATTCTCGGAATCGGCCTCCTGCCTAGCGGCCGGCCTCCGCCGTCACCTGGGTGGGAGGCCGATTGGCCGCGCCACCACGATCAAAATTTTTTTTTTTTTAATATTTTTTTTTTAATTCAAAAAATTGATTTTTTTTTTTTTTTTTAAATTTAATTTTTATATTTGAAGTTTAATTTGTTTGTTTGTTTGTTTGTTTGTTTGTTTGTATTTTTTTTTTTTTTTTTAATTCATTTTTTCTAAATTTTGTTAATAATTTTTATTATATTTTGTATTTTGTATTTTCATTTTTATTTTTAAATTTTTTCATATTTTTTTTTATTATTAAATTTTATGTTTAGTTTTTTCATTTAATTTTTTAAAATTTAGTAAATTTAGTATTTTTTTTAATTTATTTGAATTTAATACATTTTTTAAATTTTTTAATTTTTTATTATTATTTTTTTAATTACATAAAATTTTTATATTTTTTTTTATTTCAATTAAAATTGTGTATTTAAAATTAGATTTTTTTTTAAGTTAAACTTAATATTTTCAAATTAATTTGTTTTTTATTTTATTTTTTATTTAATTTTTTTTTCAATTTTTCAATTTTAATTGATTTTTAAAGTTTTTTAACTTTTTATTTTAACTATATATATATATATATATATATATATATATATATATATATATATATATAAATTTAACTTTTTTTTCTTTATATTTAAAATTTAATTTTTATTTCAAAATTTATTTGTTTATTCATTTATTTATTAAAATTTGATATATTTTTTTAATTTAATTGGTTAATTTAATATTAGCATTTTCTTTTAATTTAATAAAATCTAATATATATATTTTTAATTTAAGTTTATATATATATATATATATATATATATATATATATATATATATATATATATATTATTTTTTATAATTTAAATTTAATATATTTTTTAAAATCTATTTGTTTTTTAATATATATAATTTTAAATTTAATATTTTTATTGTATTTATTTTGTCATTTTTTATTTTTAATTAATTTTTCATTTTTTTAATTTTAATTTCAAGCATTATTAATTTGTTTATTTTTTAAGTTTTAAATTTATTAAAATTTAATATATTTCTTTAAATTTAATTTTTTTATTTATTTATTTTTTATTTTTTTATTTTATTTTAATTTAATAAACATTTTCTTTTTCTTTTTTAAATTTAATTTCTATATTTTATTTTTTATAATTTCTTTCTTTTTTTAACTTGTTTTTATTTTTAATTTAATATTTTTATTTTGTTTTTCTTTTTATTTCTTTATTTCTATATATTTTGAAATTTTAATCTTTATTTGTTTATTTTTTAATAGGTTTTTTTTATTGTTTGAATTAAAAATTTTATTTTGTTTTTATTTTTATTTTTTTATTCCGATATATTTTTAAATTTTAAGCTTTAAAATGTTTTTATTTTTTAAATTTATTTTTTTTTCTTAAATTTTAGGTTTTTTTTAATGTTTGAATTTTAAAAATTAAAAAATGTTATTTCTTTTTTGTAAAAATGTAAAAAATATGACAATTTTTTTTTTTTTTTTGTTATTCTAGCGTCAACTGGTTTTGTTTTGAGGGTGTTTTTTCAATCCTTTTTTCAAGAAACAATTTTGTTTTTAGCATAATTTTATAAAATGTTGAAATTTGACCTTAAAAAAAAACCAAGTGCGTTCTGGAATACACTTTTTTTGTTTTTGGGGTGTTTTTTCATGTTTTTTTGAGTCTTTTTGAGCTAGAGTTCCCGTTTTGAGGTCAGGTTACCTATTTCATCGGTAATAGTGTTCTTGGTTTATGGAGCTCAATCCCTTCAAAAGATAATTCTATCCCCTCTTATGTGGAGCTGTAACCTCCTCTCTTTTCCTATAAATTGAAGCCATAGTGTAGCTTCAAAGGGGGGGAGACTTTGAGAATTTTTGAGGAGAAATGTTGTAGAAAGTCAGACTCTCTTAACTGATCATTATGTGAGAATGATTACACACCAATGTGCATGTTAGTTGAGAGAATGCAAAGCTTGTTAGAGAAAATGAAACGCCTGTTTCGAACCCTAGGAAGGCCTGTACGACAATAAGGTGGACACGGTTGTAAGGCTCTTTCTTCATCAAAGATAATATGAATGAATCCCATTTTCTCAATGATTTCTTTAATTAAGTAGCTTGTTTATCATGTTTTGTCAATGAGTTATTTAATTAATTAGCTTGTTTCTTGAATTCCTTGATCATCTTGATAGATATATGATTTGTGAATTAGTTTATACTATGCAGGTGCTATTGATTTTTTCCATGTTTGTGATTGCAGATCTTTGAAGATGACTCTTTCAAGCAACTGGAAAGAAGATCATTACGAACAGCGCTGGACTACAGGTAGATCTTCAAAACCCCTATTGTAGCTAATTCTGAATCAAATATTATCTAGAGAAAATAGTTTTTGTTTGTCTATTTGTTGCTAGTTGTCCGTAGGACACTTGGGAGGTATGTCTTGTCAGCAAGAATGACTTATCCGCCCAACAAAATGGCGACTCCATTGGGGAGTGGATCTTGAGCTTTGATTTCTTTTATTTTAGACTTGTGAAACTATTTTTCTAATTTTGATTGATTGATACTGGCTTGGGTAATTTATTCCCGCAGAATCCCTGAAAAATGCTTTAGAGTTTTTTATTTTTCTTTTAGTTTTCTGGTATCCGCACTTTTCTTTAGAAACAGTGTGGGCATCTCCATTCTTTTCTTGTATAAACAATGCAGGACCACACCTGTTTACATTGAAACCTTCAGACCCTGTGAAAATTTTTAGAAAACCTTAAAATTCTCTTTTCTGGATCAGTTTGTTAGATTCTTAGTGTATACCCAGACCTGTATTTTCTATTAGAAAGCCTTGTGTGAATTTCTTTCAGCAATTTTACAATCTCATCAGTCTCCGTTAAGTTAATTGGGTGTTTTGAATATTCTTTTTTGAAAAATTCTTAATTTGAATTACTTTGGTCATTACTTCGAGGTTTGTCTCAGTCTCTTAACAATTTTGCATCTTTTTGCTTTTGTTTGAGTGTTAATCGCCTTTGAGTGTTTTTATTTTTTGATATTTGGAACTCTCACCCAATTTTCTTTACTTACACTTGATTGGTTCTTAGATTATATTAGAATCATATTGTGTTTGAGAATTCTCTTGCATAGATCACATTTTCATAATTAGAATTCTCATTTTCAGAATATGAATGAAAAATGTGCATAGATTACATTTGCATACGTTTCAAGTGAATTGTGCATAGATTACAACTGCATAGTTTACATTCTGAAAAATCAATCGTAGATTTAGATCAGTTTCTTTAATTTGAATTTACATGTTTTTATGCTTTTTTTTAAAACACAAAATAAAAAAATATGGAATTGATTAGCATTAGCTTTTCTTGATGAAATTAGTGCATTAGAGAATTTGTTATATTTTCTCTTATTGATCAAGTTTTTGCATTGTTGGAAGTGAATGGAAACTCTCTCCTTACTTTAGTTAGGATTCATCGAATTGAAAAGATTAAATTATCATCTTCGATTGCATTCAGTTTTGAGTCGGGTCATAACACCATTGGTTTCGTATCCATTTACCCTTTTAGTAATAACAACCTAAATAACACAACGCTTAATTAAAATTCATCTAGTAATTTTTACATTTTTAGGGCTCTTTTCACCAATCTAGCTCAGGATTAGTGCTTTGGAATAGGTTGTAGTTAACTTTCCAAAGCAACTAAAACAAACAAGTAGTCGATCTTGTGGTAGGAAAATTCCAATAGTAGCATGTATGCTCTGAGAAGCTCCTCCTAAAGGAGTCAAGCATGATATCATATCCAAACCAGTGAGGTAATCAATCTTTCCTCATTAGGAACGATAGAAGATATACACATATTAACAACGGTAAACCTCGGATTGACCATTGTCGAGGAGCCTGGGGTCACTTGTCAGTAAACCTTGGATTATGTCAACGAGCCTTCAAGGGGATTGAGCTTTGTTACTCTGCCCTTGAATGTGTATCGGATCGTAGACTATTCCCCCAGGTATATTTGTTCCTGTTGGTGACCTTAGTGGCCATAAACTTTAGGATTCTTTCCCAAGGTGACAGTGGAGGGAAGATCCCACTGTACCTGGAGCAGACATCGACTAGACTCACTTGGACTCTCCGGAGGTTTATCTTCACTCGAGACGGTATAGTGGAGAAACTTGCACCGGTCTGTTTCATTAAGCAGGTTTTTGGGGTAACTGTTCCAACCGCCATTTCTACATTAAAATTCTACGATGTTGGATTTCATCACCAACTAGTGTTTTTAGTGCGGGAACCTACTGTTTGTGTGTGGTTTGACTCCTAGATTTGATAGTGTGTGTCCATTTGTTTATTTTTAATTTTAGAGACCATAGGTGTGAATTGTGAATTTTAATTGCTTAGGTGTGAATTGTGAATTTTAATTGTTTAGGTGTGAATTGTGAATTGTTAATTTTAGTTTTAAATTGTTAATAAAATTCATTGAAGTTGAATCTGATGGCAACTGTTCTGGAATTTACCAACCAAGGAACCCCTATTAATTAAAATCATAGTACTTTTCCTTTCTTTGGAAATATTGGTCCTCCTTATATGGCTACATTGTCATTACCTGAATTTACAATATATTTACCGATATGGTTATTTTCAACTTCGTTGGCCCCAAATAATCAAATTGTTCCACCTCAACAGAGTTCACCATCTCAACATCACCAACCTCATGTTGACCCTTTACCTTCTTTGCCCAATATTTATTCCTCCCTTTCTTCCTCTTCTCTTGATAAAAGCCTTGATGCTAGTAATTAGGTGACTAAGAAGAAGAAGAAAGGGAAGAAGAAGAATAAGAAGCAAGATAAGGAAGAAGTCAACCAACCAACCATTGCTGTAAGTGTTAGTATTGTTGAGGAAACCTCCAACATGCACCGTAAACCCAAATTCCCTTGCAAGATTTGTAAGGGTGACCACTTCCTTATCAATTGTCTTGGTATTCCACAGGTCTTGGAAGTATGGTCAGAAAAATCTCATCAAATTTCCGTTGATCCATCAACCAGTGATAGTCAAGTTCCTAGGAAAAAAGGTAAAGTTAGGTTTCCTTGTAGGTTATGCAAAGGGAGTCATCAAACTCACATTTGCCCTCACATGGATGAAGGCTCAAAATTGTTGGAAAACCTTATTGTTACAGAGCAAGAACTTCCAACTGGTTACCGTAAACTTTCTCCCAACCTACTGTCAACTGACAGAGTGATTGATCTAATTCCAAGTACAGTCAATCCCACTCTTCCATTGGAGAGTGAAACTCATATCACTCAGGTTGATGATCCTTTTGTTGATCAAGTGGTCAAATCGATTTCACATTCGGTCGATCCCATTCTCCCTGTAGCGAGTGAACTTCATACTACTCAGGTTCTTCTTGTTACATTAGATTATTTTACACAAGGGGGAATTTCACCTGTTCCTATTGAACCCCCTCCAAGTACTGAGGTCTTTTCCTTTGATTGGAATAGACTGACAGAACCTCGTCTTCCTTCCTCCATCCCTTTCCAAATCATTATGAAGGCTTGCGGTACGAATGTGCATCACACACATGTAGATGAAGGTGCTTCTGTTAGTATTTTATCCTCAACTACTTGGAAAGCTTTGAGTTCCCCTCAGCTTGTGCCTATTACGCAGAATTTGAAAGCTTTTAACAGAACCATTAGTGAACCTTTAGGGGTCCTTCCTAAGTTTTCTATTACCTTGGAAGGTAAAATTGTCTGTATTGATCTTATGGTAGTTCGGGGCCCCTTGGATTTCAATTTACTCCTTGGGCGAGACTATGTCTATGCAATGAAAGATGTCGTATCGAAACTCTTTCTCGTGATGTCTTTCCCTCACAATGGAAACATTGTGACTGTTGACCAACTTTCATTCACTAGTCTTGATTCGACTACCAATAATTCAACACCCCTAACAGTTCCTTCTACTAAAGTGGTATCTACCCCACCATGGGTTAATTATGTGGCAACCAGTCCCCTGTTTTCAGTTACCGATGCAAGCAAGCCTCTCACTATTTGCTCGACTTCCTTTGACTTAGATCCGGTAATTGACATGGAAAACTCTATGGGATTATTTGAACGTGATGTCCTTATCCCTTTTGAGTCCCTTGACATGTGTTCCTTTCAGAGAACTGTTCTTCCATATGATGAAGACCTCTTAGAAGCCATGATTGAGATGCGTCCCTTGACATGTGTTTCTTCTATTTGGAAGCCATGATCAAGAAGTCTTGCGAGGATAGTTCCTTTTACTGTGTCAACCTCATTACAAAATGAATCAGCTGGTGAGGAGAGTTCCTTTTATTGTAACCTCGCTAGAAAATGAAACAGAGAGGTGAGGAGAGTTCCTTTTACTGTGTCAACCTCGCTAAAAAATGAAACAGAGATGTGAGGAGAGTTCCTTTTACTGTGTCAACCTCGCTAAAAAATGAAACAGAGATATGAGGAGAGTTCATTTTATTGTGTCAACCTCGCTAAAAAATGAAACAGAGATATGAGGAGAGTTCCTCGTTAAAAAATGAAACAAGTTTGATGAGGATAGTTCCTTTTACTGTGTCAACCTCGTTAAAAAAAGAATCAGTAGGTCAAGAGGAAATTTCCTTTTATTGTGTCAACCTCGTTAAAAAATGAATCAGTGGCCCATGAGGACAGTTCTTTTACTGTGTCAACTTCGTTAAAAAATGAAACAGACCCATGAGGACAGTTCTTTTCCTGTGTCAACCTCATTGAAAAATGAATCAGTAGGTTATATAGGTAGATTGTAGAGAGTAGATATGAGGACAGTTATTTTACTGTGTCAACCTCATTAAAAAATGAAATAGACCCATGAGGACAATTCTTTTCTTATGTCAACCTCATTAAAAAATGAATCAATAGGTTATATAGGTAGATTAGAAATAGTAGTTTATGAGGATAGTTCCTTTTACTGTGTCAACCTCGTTAAAAAATGAAACAAATCCTCTCCTATTCAAGTTGAGTTTTTCATCCGATTTCGTAAATGAACCTTCATTCCATCCAGCTTTTAGTAATCATTAATCTACTTAGTTGAATGAAATGAAGCTTGGGGGGCATGCACTCTAGCAAGTTACACTTGGGGGGCATTCAAAATTATCTCAAGCATGATTTTTCCTTTGTTTCAAGCTTGTGTAAAAATGAAACAAACCCTTTCTCAAGCATAGTTTTCCTACGTTTCAAGCTTGTGTAAAAATGAAACTACTTTCAAGCATGATTTTTCCTTTGTTTCAAGCTTGTGTAAAAATAAAACAAACCTATCTGAAGCATAGTTTTTCTCTGTTTCAAGCTTTTCTAAAAATGAAACCTATCTTGAGTCGATTTCAGTCATAATTTTCAAGACTCGTTAAACTCATGAAAATCTCGAGATTATTTTTTGATCTTTCATTCTCGAAAAACACATGAAAATGTCGAGTTCTTTCTGTCTTTTCCTGCTCGTTAATTAAATTGAAAGTCGGCCATATGAGTACATTTTTATCACTTTTTCGAACTCGTTAAAATTTACAGAAAAAACGAAACTATTGAGTATACTTTTATCACTTTTTCGGAAAATTATGAAAAAGCGAAACCTTGGAGTTCTCTTTTAAGCTCTTTTCAGACTCTCTAAAGATGAAAAGATTGCCAAGTACTTGACTATTCAAACTCGTTAAAGGAAATGAACAGTCGTCCCTTCAGTATAAGTTTACCCCTTTTCCAGACTGAAATGGACTATTTACGGAAAATGTATACGTTGACTAATCATGGTCAATAGATTTCTCTCCCGCATTATTTTATCCTTTTTCAAACCTGAGAGACTAAAATCATGAAAAAATACACCCATGGATTTTTCTTAATTTTTTTCTTCTGACTCCCTAAAAATGAAAAACATCGAGTTTCTCCTATACTGGACTCGTTAAAATTTAACAGTAAAGGACCTATCGATTACAAATAGGAATGGACCACTCCTTCTTAGGGTTCGATTTTAAACTAAGTTGGACTCATCCGAAGGATGAGCTTATAAACAAGAAAATGTTATCCTCCTCAAGCTTGTCAAAAATAAAGAGGTACTTGCTAGAAATCGTTGGGGAAAAAGAGAGAAAACGAATCCATTTGTTACACTTTGATTTAAAAGCAGTATACCACTCTTGAACATGACACTTTTGTCACACTTCTATCTGGGTTGGGAAAATCCTTTGTCTATCAGTTAATCAAACCACATTGAAGGTCTTCAACCAGTTTTTGGGTATTAGCTTAGGGAAATTTTTACCAAACCATCTGCAGTGTCGTTATGTGTTCAAGAGGACAGTCAAACAAACCATTCATCTGCAAACATTTGTCTCCATTCACATTGACCATCCCTGAGTCAGTCCTTCCAAAAAAATTCTTCAAAATTTGATCTATGGTTTCGTGTCATGAGCTTGCTTATGACAGATTACTTTTTATCGACGACAGCTCATCATCTAGGAAGTTGATCTAGAATCCGTCAGTACCTTGGAATTTGCATGCCTTAATGGCAGGTTTCTCGCCTTCGACGATAGGTTGCATCATTGAACTTTGATTGAATGATTTCGTGAAATGTTCGACTTCAGATCATTTATTCACATTTCATGGATTGTACTGAGTACTTTGAGAGCCATTGTCATTATTGGTGGTTTCTCTCACACTTGTTAACAGTTCACATCATTGACTGGTAATCAAGTGGGTTCTACCATGTTCGACTTCAAGACATTTAATCGCATGGATAGAACCATACTAGTTTGGGAAGCAGAAATCAAGACCCTGGATCTAGTTTCCACCATCCAAGCTACGAGAAGTTTTATTATTCATTATGCAGTAGGCTATTCATTACAGATGGATGCATCCATGCTGTATCTACAATATTGATGTAATATTAAAATCATTTCTATATCAGAACAAGTTTAGTTAGTTTTTTATCTGAGTATGGAAATGCCTACCTCAATGATGATGATATATATATATATCTATATATATATATATATATATATATATATATATATATATATATATATATATATATATATATGTATGTATGTATGTTTTGCATTGAATGTTTTTACAGGATTCCGACTGGGGTGTCCACAGGCTAATCCTTGAAATGATAAAGCACATCACTCTTCGAATGCTCTCAGACTTCGCACTTTAGGGGGGGATTTGTTACACTGAAATTCATCACCATGACGTTTTAGTACTCCATTAGAAGTCTACAACATCAAAGTTCCTAAAATCAAGCCTTGAAATTGAGAGAAAAACTCATAAAAGTCTTAAAAATACTTGTATCGCACTTTCTCTTAACATTCCCTATAGTGTCGCACCTTTTTGTTCTAAAGCATGCGGAGCTAAACGTACTTTTTCTTCATTAAGGGTGTGGACCCCTGTAAAAGGTAAAATGAAGGCAGAAAGTAACATTTAGAAGCCTAGCAGTCAAATATGGAAGCTTTTAGAAGCAATTATCCGGTCGAAGGTTCGCTCCTATCATATATGTTCATTCCTCCATTATGGGAGCCTACCCCTTGGTTTATGGAGCTCAATCCCTTCAAAAGAGCATTCTATCCCCTATTTGTGGAGTTGTAACCTCCTCTCTTTTCCTATAAATTGAAGCCATAGTGTAGCTTCAAAGGGGGGAGACTTTGAGAATTTTTGAGGAGAAAGGTTGTAGAAACTCAGACTCTCTTAACTAATCATTATGTGGGAATGATTACACACCCATGTGCATTTTAGATGAGCGAGTGCAAAGCTTGTCAGAGTAAAGGAAACACTTGTTCTGGACCCTAGGAAGGCCTGTACAACATCAAGGCGGACACGGTTGTAAGGTTCTTTCTTCATCAAAGATAATACAAATGAATCCCGTTTTCTCAATGAGTTCTTTAATTAAGTAGCTTGTTTATCATGTTTTTTCAATGAGTTATTTAATTAATTAGCTTGTTTCTTGAATTCCTTGATCATCTTGATAGATATATGATTCGTGAATTATTTTATACTATGCAGGTGCTATTGATTTTTTCCATGTTTGTGATTGCAGATCTTTGAAGACGACTTTTTCAAGCAACTAGAAAGAAGATCATTACGAACAACACTGGACTACAGGTAGGTCTTCAAAACCCCTGTTGTAGCTAATTCTGAATCGAATATTATCTAGAGAAAATAGTTTTTTTTTGTCTGTTTGTTGCTAGCTGTCCGTAGGACACTTGGGAGGTCTGTCTTGTCAGCAAGAATGACTTATCCACCCAAAAATGTCTCCACATAACCGGCCAGTGAGGTGCTCCAAATTTGCTTGTTGTGTGACTGCTGTGAGCTAGGTTGTCTGTGCTTGGGCAGATTTAGCAGCCTTGGTAGAAATTTTCTGCTCGGACTCACTCAGTTATTGTTGCACACGCTCTTCCCTGTTATGGAGCTTAGAGGAGATGAAAAAGTTGAGAGCGTGTAGCTTCCCACTCGTTATTTTTGCAATGTTGAGGCCAACCTCTGCACATGCTCGAACTTGTGTGCACAGGGCTAGTGGTTCTATGGTCAAGGTTGAACCTGGGAAGGGGAAAAGCCATCTTTTAGTTGCTGCAATGATGGCAGTGGCTAGGAGGCTCGCTTGAATTGGCCTCACCTGGTTCACGATCTCTTGTAGCGTGTGTGCCTTCAACTATAGTACATTTAGCCCAGATTACAAGGCCTCCACCATGGTCTTCTAATGGTCTTCAAGGGCATTCCATCTATCTTCGGATGTGATGGCGACTGCATTTGCGATTTTCTCTAGATCCCCCTCAATCAATGTAACTTCTGATTCTCCCTTGGACTTATCTCCATTTCATTTCTTTTGCTAACCTTTGGGAGGCTTTCCAGTGCACTTTGTTCCTTGTGGGGGATCCGCGCCCTCCCCACCAACTCCTCCAGTCTCAACATCATGCAACTCATACTTTTCCCCCTTGGTGGTGTCCTTGGGGTTGTCGCATGTGGTTGTATTCTCAGTGGAGCGCAACTCAGTTTCCTTCGTTGTGCTTAGCAGGACAGTATCCTTTGGTGCTGCATCTTTTTTGGACATGCCCGCTATGACTAAAGTAGTGGACTTGAGGCCGATCTTCCATGTAAGCGACCAGGTTGAAATGACTTGGTCGACCTCCGCCTCGGTGACCATATACGGGAGGTTATACCACATGGGATCTTTGTGTGCCTGGATATGCACATTATGCATGGTGACATGAAAGTCAGCAATGCACTTATACTTCTCATACACATCAGGTGACAAGCGCGACCTGGAATTTATTGTTGCCGCCAGCGCATCATCAAATAACACCTAGAATAATTTTTTCTCCTTGATGCGCTGCAAATTATTGGAGTCCCATAGGCTCATGAAGCGTGATCCTTCGCATACGTCAGGCTCTATCTCATGGAGCACCGCATCCTCAAGCGTATCCCACGCGATGAGGGCGATCAATAGCAACAACCAAGAGTAGCAGAAAGGCTTACCTTGGTCCTACGCCTCGCACACTTTATCTAAGAATTCTTCACATAGGTCCTATGACCAATTGTA
This sequence comes from Pinus albicaulis, assembly GCA_034641835.2. Classification (NCBI taxonomy): domain Eukaryota; kingdom Viridiplantae; phylum Streptophyta; class Pinopsida; order Pinales; family Pinaceae; genus Pinus; species Pinus albicaulis. Next base: position 928,251,519 of record CM076582.1, read on the forward strand.
GCAAACCCCCTTATTGCACCACCCTGCTAAATGAATGACATATGTAGGAAAAATTGATGGCCTACACTTGCACATCAGCTTACACCCAAGAAGAAGAGTGCCCATGCGCACTCCTAGGTCAATGATGCTTTCCACCAATAATCCTCGCTTGTCGCCGTCCACCTTATACTTCTCTCTGACATCGTCAGACACCTTCTGCTCGTTCTTCTTCCCAAATCCCTTCATGGGACGGGGCCCCTTCATGGGTAGGCTAGTGGTCCTATGAATTAGTACATCGTCAATAGGGATGCGGCCTTGGATCCACAAGTGTCCATCATGGATTAGCACAAGGAGATATCGAATGACCAGTCTAGTGATAGAGTATCGCCCAAAGTAGGGGATGCGTAGAAAATTCAAGATTCCTGAGGCCTGCATCCCACGCGCCCATGGCATTGGCTCCACCTTGGGCACATCATTATACAGAACCTGTTCAAGATACAATTATGGGGCTATATCTGGAAAGGTGTCTTCATTAGCTAGATTGTGGTCATCAAATTTAATGGTCGGGATGCTGCCAAACATTTCCCAGATGAGAGGGACCTCCTGTGCAACTAGCGGCATTTGGAGATACTCGTGAATGACATCGACGTTTTTGGGCATGCACGTCGTTAGCTTTCATGGCTTAATATACGTTAGTACCCATGAGAGCGGGGCTACCATCAAGGCTTCCTCGTGGGCTATCATGGGGTGCTTTTAAGGGTTGGGCGAGCACCCCTGGGGCACTTGCCTGGGAGAGTGCACGATCCTGGGGGAGGTGTGTGGCTTTTTTGAAGCCCACTTAGTGGTTTTCCCCTTCCCCTTGTCCTTGCATTCATATTTTCCTTTACCCTTCATCTTTCCTTTCCCTTTGTCCAGCGTGGACACGACCTCTTCGACTTCGGGTGTTACTTCAAAAAGGTCTTCAGACCCTAGCTCAGCGGAGGCCGTAATGGGCAACGACTCGATGGGGTTAGAGACATTCATCTTTTCTCGAAATATAAATTCAGGTTTGCTGCTATCAGAAGGGGTAGCTCAGCCAAACATACAGATTTCACGGTGGCAAGAAACACAAAATTCACAGCAAGGCACATGGAATATGGTCTTCAGATAGAAAAAGAACCGATTATGACCTGCGCCCCTTCTTTTATAGGCCACCATGGGTAAAAAAATGGTTGGATTATCATTAATTATGACTTACCATCGAGAAAATGGTAAGAAACCCTCCAAGATCGCTACATTAAATGCCAAATACCCACTCCATCCAACGCTAAAATAGTTTTTTCACCCAGTTTTACTGTTCCAACGACTGCCTCAGTTGCACCTTCTTGTACCTTCTTACCTACATGCTACTACTACGCTCTCATCGCACCCACTTGCACCTTCTCCTCATAGCACATGAATCTCATTCAATGTCGATACTTCGACCATATAGTCATTTGATAGAAATCGGGTTGTCCTTGTAGGGTTTCAGACGACTTCCATTAACATACCCAGGAAGGTTGTCTCCACGCAGCGTGGCCAAGCACACCGCACCACCATTTGTAATATCTTTTACTATATATGGACCCAACTAGTGCTTTCATAACTTCCCTAGTGGCACACAAATTGACTGTCATAGAGAAGCACTAATTCTTCTTCCTTAAACACTTTTGGTTAGATGTACTGGTCATGCCAACCTTTTTCTCAAGCCTTCTGCACTTTCTGGTGAAAATTAGCAATAAACCGATCTTCTTCCAAGGCAACCAGCTATGCCAAGTGTTCCTTCATGTTGTCAAGTTCCACCATATTTGTAAAATACGGAATGCACAGGTTGGGGACAATATATTCCATGGGCACGATGGCCTCCTTCCCATAGACCATTCTGAAAGGAGTCTTCCCGGTCAGCTTCTTGCATGTAGTCTGATAGGCCCATAGCACTGAAGGGATGCGCATGTCCCAATCATTTCGATCAGCATTACAGACCTTAGTTAGTGCATTCTCCAAGATTTTGTTGAAAGCCTCTACTACGCCATTAGCTTGTGGATTATATGGGGTTATTTTCACATGGTGGATCTGAAATTCTTCTGTCAATGCTTCAATAGTTTCATTAACAAAATGCGTACCTCTATCACTCATTCATATCTTTGGGTAGCCAAACCTGGTCAGAATATGATCAAAGATTAAATGTGCAGCATTATCTATAGTACAATCCTTGACAGTCATAGCCTCCACCCACCTAGTTACATAATCAGTGGCAGTAAGGATGTAATGTGTGCTAGTCTTCTTTCTCGAGGGATTGATTGGTCCCACGAAGTCTATAGCCCATTTATCAAATGCATTCAAGTCCATTTGTGGCTATAGGGGAATTTCATCTCTACGCGAGGGCTTCCCGGTTCAATGACATGTGTCGCAGGCTTGGAAGTACACTTGTGCATCATTATGCAATGTGGGCCACCATAATCATGCACGCAACACCTTCTGCGCAGTGGCTTTCCCTGCATAGTGGTCTCCTGCCACCCCTTCATGAGCCTCAGCTAGGATATCTTACGTCTCATGTTCTAACACATACCTCCTCAATAATTCATCTGCACCCAACTTATATAATTTTCCTACAATTATAGTGAAATCAGCTTCTCGGGCCACCAATTATTCCTTATACTGCACCAAATATTCTGTAGGGGCTATCCCAGTTGTCAAGAAGTGAATAATGTCCGCAAAGTTCTCATCAACCGCCTTGATAGTGAATAGTTGCACATCAGGTAATCCTTCGTCCAAACTAGTTGGCTCTTCCCCATTCTCAATTCGAGACAAGTGATCAGGTACTGCAATTGGTCTATCGGGCTTCACAATAATACCAAAGTCATATCCCTAAAACAATAACAACCATCTAAAAATATTCCCCCCAAACACAGGCTTGTTGACTAGGTATTTGAAAGTTGAATGATCAGTGAACATTTTAAAGTGTCCTCCCAATATATAGTACCTGTATTTCTGCAGGGCATACACCATTGCCAATCCTTCTCGTTTGGTAGTAGAATAGTTGCGCTCTATGCTAGTGAGATTCCTGCTAGCGAAAGCAACCAGGTGATCAATGTCTCCTTCTCCTGGATGTGCTATGACAACCCCAAGATCTATTCCTGATGCATTCACATGTAAATGAAAGACCTTCCCCCAATCTGGAAATATTATAATAGGTGCAGTGACCATCTTTTCTTTCAGAAGCTCAAAAATCTTCTGACACTCCTCATCCCAGAAAAAGGACACATCCTTCTTTAGCATCTTTTCCATTGGCATATTGATCAAGGCGTACCCCTTAATAAACTTCTTGTAGTAACCTATGTGCCCTAAAATGAAACTTCCTATAGTAACATGTGTGCTCAAAAATGGTGCACAATTGTTTCTCATTGGTGGGGATTGCTAGATTAATGATAATCGTAGTCTTGGTTGGGTTAACCATCAATCCCTATTGACATACGATGTGCCCCAACAAAAATATGAAGTGTATGCAGAATATGCACTTCTTTAGGTTCAATGAAATCTGGTGTTTTTTGCAGCTATCCAACATCATGCGTAGGTTTAACACATGCTTATTTACCAATCTGAATACTGTCCAAACATCAAAATAGACCTCCAAAAACTTATGGATGAATTCTTTTAATAATGTGATAACTACGCGTGAGAAAATGTCAAGGGAATTATTTAGTCCAAATGGCATGACACTGTACTGGAAGGAGCCCCATTCGCTTGCAAAGGTTGTCTTGTTGTGGTCTTCAAGTGAAATTATGATCTGATGGTACCCTAAAAACCCATCAGTGAATGAATATGCTTCTTGACCTCCCACATTATCCAAGATTTTATCATAGAATGGCATAGGAAAGGGATCATGCACGCAGGCATCATTCAGCTTGCACCGATAGATGTAGATCCTTATCTCCCCCTTGGTTTTCATTTCCTGGACTACCATTGGGCTTACCCAATTAGACTACTCTACTGGCTAAATGATACCTGCGGCCACCATATTATCTATTTCCTCCTTAAATTTCTTCTTATACTTAGGGTTCAGTCGGTAGGGCCACTGCTTGACAGGACGTGCATCTGCCTTCAAGGTGATCTTCATAACACCAAAATATCCTATAATCCCTTTGAGTTTAGAGAAATTCGTAGGGAATAGGTCCTAATATTTAGTTAGCAGCTCTGCAATCTTTCCAACAATACCATCATCCCAGTAATCCCCAATTTTGGCTAACTTGGGATGCTCTTTCGTCCCAATGTTTACTTCCTTCAAATTTAATTGTTTGGTAACGTCTATTGTCTGCAATAGGGGTACTGCAACTGTGCGCTCTCCTTCTGGTTCTGGGATAGTGATGTTCCTGGGATCCTTGTCACAGTATTCTACTGACAAATTTCTATAATTGACAATATCTTGCATCTGCACATCCCAAGCTGGCGCAACACATTCCTTTTGAGGAAAAGATTCATCAAAGACAAAATCATCTATATCTTTCAGGGCTTCATCCAATTTCTCTATCCCTCCAAATAAGTCGAATGCTGCCACAAAATCCTCTGTAATTGTTTCCCAATGACGAGTATGTTGGCAAAGCTCTACATCTAAATACTAGGTGGTGGGGATTGGACCTAATGCATGAATAAACATATGGACCCATATGTTCTAGGTCCTCTCATTCCATGCTTCCATCCACATAGCCAAGTGCTTGTGCAGATCCCCACAACCAAAAAAGAGTTCCATGGGGGGGTTGACTGAGGGTTCAAAATGTAGGATCATCATCTTCCAACATTCTTCCCACTCCTGGAAAGTCCCCTTGTGTGTTTTCCACCATGACACAGGGGTGGCACGCATGGCCAAATCAAGTGCCCAGAATTTCCTTTCCTCATGGACATCCTTTTTCTAGTGCTTTAAGAAATTCCTTAACACTACCAGAACCATCAAATTAAGGCAGTTATCTTACCTCTGAGGAGATGCATTGGAAGCTCTTTGTAATATTGAGGTAGCGTAGTACAGATACGTCATGCAACTGCTTCTGCCAATTTTCCATCTCGCCATCTGAATCTGACAAACATTAGATATCTTTTTCCCAATTTAACATGCCATCTATCGTAGGATTGACACAATCATCATCCCGCAGTTACTTTGTAGATATGGTCAATTTCATCTCCTCGCACACTAGTTCTATATATATTTCACCTTCAGCTGGATCTAGACGGACTATGACCCGCGTACTATCGTTTTCAAAGATCATGCTCCTCCTCTTCAAGTTGATGATACATCCAATGTAAATAGCCCAATTCATTCCTAATAGTATAGGGTAAGGGTCTGCATCATCCACAATCTCGACTACTTCAAATTCTGCATATACTTCAACTCCCGCAATGTCTACCACAACCTTAGGTAACCTTCCTAGTGGAATGATATTTTGCTGGTTCGACATCCGTAATTGAATAGTGGGCCACTCCAATTTGGGCTCTCCCATCCTTTTCCAAGTTTGTTTGGCCAAGACAATGGAATCAGATCCCAGATGCAAGATTACTTGATCCATCTCGTAGTCTCCAATCTGCGCAGTCATATGCATCTCCTGACTGGTCCTCTTCTTGTTCTTATAAAAAAAAATTACAACCTTAATCTCCCTTTGAGGGACTTCCTTTTCTGTGCAACGATCTATCAATGCTTAGAGATTCTCTACCACCTTCTGGTTGCGCAATAAATTCATACATGCTTGAAGGAAGGGCTTAACTGCTTCATTGGCCTTTGGGTCCATGGAAGCTTTTGATGTTGATGCTTCTATCATAGAAAACTCCTTTCTGGCCTCTATGAAAATTTCCTTTTCTTTGTTCAGATCTAGACCTTATTTTTTTTCAGTTTCCTTTCTGATCCGTTACTCTGTAGTAGTTTCCTCCACAGGTCCTCCTGTGGGCATACCACTATGCGTTATTTCATTTACGCTAGGGCCATCATCGCGTGGCTCGGATTTTACCATTTGCACATTCTACGCAGGTGTCTGCTTCTTTTCCTACATCTTAGCCAATGGAATGGGACATTCTTCTATCACATGGTAAAATTTCCTACAGTACCAGTAGGAATTTCACTCAGGGTTAGGGAAATCGCGTACATAGTGTCCCAGATCTCCACAGTTATAGCAGATCAATTAGCCTCTTCCTCAGCCTACGCCTCCTCTGGCTCTCCCCCCTCCCCTTCCTCTTGCCAAGGATCCTCCTCGTCCAGAGGGAGATGATGGTGAAGAGGTCTCAGCCTTCACTCTGTACATGTTCACATTTTCTATAATCAAATCATACGTCCAACGATGGTTCTCATCATGACCAACCGAAGAGAAGAACCTGCAATATTATTGCTTCAATTCTGACACATAGGCTCCCAACCTTGGGCAATGGTCAGTATCATGCTAGCCAGCTACCCAGAAATAAATGCACCACAGGATGGGATTGCAGGGCCCTCCAACCTCCCTAGGGCACAGTGGATTTGGTCCTTCGGCACGTAGATAATCCGTAAACATAGGGCACTAATCCTTGGTTTGGCCTACTCCTTTGCAATGAATAGACCAGATATCTATGCTAGACTATTTACCCCGGTCTCTCTGTAAATTATAAATTTCTAAGAGCATCGCCTCTAATTATCTCTGGATCTGTAGTGCCCAAATTTCGGTGTCGTCCCTCGGCACAACTTCTAGCTTCATAGAAATTTCCAGGGTTTCTTCCTGCGGATCAATCTTCTGTTGACCCATAGGTCAGTGCAAATTTGGTAATATCATGGCGATGAACCATTCCTTATGCTGCTTTTCATCATAAACAAATCCTCCATCACTGATGACTTCCTTCAGCCGTTGATCGGCTTCCCAGACTGACTCCTTTTCTCCTTACTTGAAGTCATTTAACTCCACTACTAACTATGCGTAGGACTTTGAATTTTTGAATTACTGATTAAATTACTTTTTGATATCATAGATAGTAGGGAGAGAAAAATTTTGAGCGCCATTTTGTTTCATATATCCCACAAACGAGTCTAGTGCTTGACCCTCAAAATCCATGGCTAGTTGTGCTCTTTTTACAGCATCAGTACTAATGTTTTTTGCATCCCATACTGCATCAGCCACAAACCATAGCCAATCCATATCCTCATCCCCCACACCCTTAAAGGTGGGTAAATTCATGTGCACAACCATATCATCGGCGGGTGGGGGTGGCAGTGGTGTAGGAGATGTTTAAGTTTTACACGAATTCGAGTACGACGTAGCCGGAGGGCTACCTGCAGCATGCGTAGCCTCGGTTTGTAGATTCGACGAGTCTCTCAGAGGGTTGCACGTAGCTCTTTATCCCTTGTGATTGATCCTGTAATACTTCCCAATTTGGGTGGTTCTTTTAATCTGTTTGTATTTCATTCACTCGGTGTGGCTGCACATAACACATTTTTCGCTCAAAAGCATCTTAATCAGCAAAGGCAACATTTGTAGGAACTTACCTCTCAAACCCTTGAAAAATATTCTCTCAGCTTTACAGTATGATAAAAACTAATCTACCACAAATTCTGTCACAAATCCACCCAAGATACTATCAAACCAATGATCTACGGTCCAGGTGATTTTGTTATCAGTTCTTTCCAACTATCTGATTAATTCAGGGGTCCACTACGTAACCCTATCGTTCTTCCAACAAGTCTGGAATTTCACGAATCTTGACAACCACTCCTGTAACTCGTGTTAAAAGGTCACGAAGAAGATCTCGTGCACCTTTGTGAATATGTACTTATTCTTCCACTTTTCAACAGACAACTTCTTACTCCTGTTTCTTTTAGGGCAAACTCTTGGATCTGTTTTTTGAACCACTCTTCCATTTTAGATTTTTTCGAATGCCAAAAACCCTGACAGTCCTGGCAACAGAACCATTTTTGGGTTTGAGGGGTCTTGACCCAGGTCCAGACTTAAGTTTAACCAACAAAACCCTGTACTACTAGACCTTTCGGTAATGACCTACTTACGCAGGTCAAGGTCTCACCCGAAGTAGTATGGGAGGGTGTTGGAACTAGGTTTTTGCACCCTGAGAGAGAGATATTTAATGAAGTGGGTATGTTCAGACCTAAACAGGCCTGCGATGAGGAATCCCTAATCATAACCCTTAACGATATGTGTAACATAATAACTTTTGCAGCCCATAAATCATACAATAATTACTAACAAGAGAATTATAACTCAAATCTATGCATTCATTGGCTCTCTAATCATCTATTATGGGTACACACTTAATCTACCATGAACAATTACTATTATAGAAATAACAGGAAATCAACACGTAGCGCAACTCACAACAGAACATAGAAATATTCCAATATCAACAAGATGCCTTCTCATTTATTAATACTTCAGGTTCCACTTACAAACTCTACTACATACCCATGCACACAGCCAGTGGGGTCCGCAAACAACAGGAGTAGGGCCTCCATGTACACAACCAGTAGGAGCCCTTACCCAGAAAAGTCTGCACAAAAGTATCACAGATCTAGTATTTCATTCAGACTTTATCAAAACTTACTTCTATAATCAATCTATTCATCTATTTATACTATTTTAGCCTGCGTTATTCTATGGTCCGCAAACCGTGGTTTGCAGCCCCTTGGTCTACCCTTTGACCCATTACAATTTATTAGGGGCTTTGACCAACCCCAAAGCCCCTGCGCAAGACTAAAATATTATAAAATATTACAAAAATATGTCAGAATTGCAGTCAGAGGACCCATGATTTGAGCTCAAATTTTAGAGGAGCCTAATTTTCCCAGTGTCCAAATTGGACAAATTTTATATGGATTCTACACCTCTCGGTGACAGGATTCTGATGGTGCTATATGTTTCTGCAACAGAAGTCTCCAATTTTTTACCACAGTTCGGCTTGGAGTTATAAGGATGTAGTTTTACATTGATGCTTGTACTTTTATTTTATTTTCCACTTAATCAAAGAGGGCTTCCCCACTGATTCAGCAGGGCCTGGAGATGTAGTCCCTCCTGGACGAACTCCATTATCAAGTTCTTGTCTTATTTGCATGATTTTATGTGCTTCTCTCTTCTTATTTCATGCCTTTTAAGTTTCATGGTTAAGATGCAATTTTACTTGTAATTCTTTATTCCATCTCAAAGCTAAAGATATTGGATCAAGAGTTTTTTATGGTATTTAGTTGAATTTGCTCAAAATTTAATAGGGATTTGTTAGAATCACAAGTTTTATTTTTGAACTACCATCCTAATTCCCTAGGGTTTTAGGATGCTAAATCCATTTATGCATTTAACAACACATTTTAAACAACAAAAACTCGTAATTTAACGAACAAATGTTTCACAGCCAAAATCGCCAAGACATAGAATAGTTAAACAACCTGAATAGTTAGACAATGAATTCCAAAAACAGTGTGTGATGACAAATTCTGTCATCTTTGTGACACTAAGAGGGTTGGAATTTTAAAATATATGTAAAAATGAAACCTTTTTAACCTCCCAAGTAATCAAACTATGATCATCTAGGAAGTTTTCTATTATTTTTTTTCAACACAAAAATGAGATTACAAAAAATTATAATTCATCCATTACCTTTGTCATGGTCCCATAATTCAATTCTGATTTTAATGAATGCTAATTGTCTCCATTATAAGTGATTATTTGATTCATTTTACATTTACAAGCCTTAGTTTGATATTTATTTAAAATTGGTAAATTATTATACATTGTATATATTTTCTTTTAGAGGTATTGTTGTGTTATATATGTAATTATTGAGTTCATAGTTTATTTAGGTGATACCTTGAATTTTAGTGAAATTTTTACTTGTAATACTTCAGGTTTGAATCTTAACATATACCAAATCAAATTATGTAAATATTGTAAATATGCTAATATAGACTCCTAGTGCAAACCTTTAGGTTAGGACCTCATTATGAATGGTTAGGCATATATATGATATAAACATATGTATATGGACCATGTGGTAGTCCTAAGTTATATAAAATTAAGTATGATATATAATATAAAATTGTTTAGCTACTTGGATCACAATGGGATGATGATTGCATAAGAGGGGAGTGAAGGCATTTAGAAAAATAAATTGTTTGTTATTAAACAATTGAAGAATGTGTGTAAGGGGTTGGTGGGAAAATTATTTTCACATAGAAATGGGGACTCCATTTTTTTAAGAATTTGTTTTCTTTTTCTTGTAAACCAATTATTAAATGCAACAAAATTTTGGTGGAAAATTTATTTTTATATACAGATGAGGAATATGGGAAAAAACAAGGAAATACCAAGAAACAACCTTAAAACTCATTTTTTTAATCATCTGCATTCTTTAACTTATCAATCAATCATTGAATCCATGTAAGTGTTTGGTGGGAAAAATATTCTCACATATAAATGACACATATGAGAGTATAAACCAAGAAATTGTTTTCTTGATGATCCGCCCATAGGGCAAGAGGAATACTATGGCCATGACCTCCAGATAGGGCTCCTTCGCACAACAACAAAAAATGGACAAGGTTGTGGAGGAGTACGGGGACATCTTCACCTCACCCACAGGGGTGCCTTTGCATTATCAGGTGAAGCATCCCATTGATTTGACCCTAGGTGTGTCACTTCCCAATGGACCGATCTATCGGTGCTATGTTATGGAGAACGATGAAATCAAGAGGTAGATTCAGGAGCTGTCGCACAAAGGTCACATCCAACCGAGTTCATCACCCTATGGGAGCCAAATAGTGTTGGTACAGAAGAAGGATGGGACTTGGAGACTCTGTATTGACTATCAAGCACTGAACAAGATCATTTTCTGGAATAGGTATGCGATCCCACATATTGATGACCTTCTGGACCAACTCAAAGGGGAGAAATATTTCAGCAATATCGACTTGAAGTCAAAGTATCACCAGGTACTAATTGAACCCTTCGATGTGTGGAAAACTGCCTTCAAAGCCAAGGAGGGCCTTTTCAAATAGTTGGTCATGTCTTTCAGGTTGATGAATGCTCCCACAACCTTCATGAGGTTTATGGATGACATCTTGCGGCCATTTACCAAATCATTTGTAGTAGTGTATTTGGATGACAGTCTAGTCTTCACCAGACTTGGGAGGAGCACCTCCACCACATCTGACAGGTCCTCCAAACATTGCGGCAATAGAAATTGTGTGCCAATTTGGAGAATTTCACTTTTGGCATGACTCATGTTCAATATTTGGGATATTTTATTGATGAACGGGGGGTGCAGTGGATCCAACCAAGATCCAAGTCATTCAGGATTAGCCAACCCAAACCACTCTAACATAAATTCATAACTTTCTCGGTCTTGCTAATTTCTACCGCAAGTTAGTGTTGGGATTCTCTCTTATCACTTGGCCCTTGAGTCAAGTCACCAAGGGCGGAGCGAAACAAAAATTATTTTGGTCGGAATCTCAATAGAAGGTGTTCGTAGAATTGAAACATCGCCTTTGCTTTGCTCCAGTGCTGACATTACTAGATTTGAAAAAACCATTTGAGATCAATACAAATGCCTCTAACTATGCTATTGGGGTAGTCCTTACTCAATAGGGGCATCCAGTGGCATATCATAGTGATACATTGTCCAACACGGTCTACAAGTATCCCACTTATAAAAAATAAATGTATTCCATTGTGCAGGCTTGTCGACAATGGAATCATTACATTTTGGGGAAAGAAACAGTCATCCACACAAACCATTAACCCTTATAGTTCATATAGACACAAGGGAATTTGAAAAATGATTGCCATCAAAAGTGGTCCACATATATGCAACAGTTTCATTTTAAAATCAATTACAATAAGGGCAGCATGAATAATGTTGTAGACTACCTCAGTCGACCACTGATCATGGCGCTAACCACCATTCTCAAATATTGTGGGTACAAGACTTCTGATTGGCCGCTTCTCTATAAGAGTGATACAGAATTTGGACACACATACAAGACACTCTTGGAGGGTACACAAGTTCCAAATTTTCACCTCCAAGATGCACTTCTATGTCACCTAGGACACCTTTGTTTTCCTTCAAGCGAGCATGCCAAGATGATTTTGGAAGCACACTGCAGTCGAGTCGCTGGGAATTTAGGGGTCGATAAAACAATGGTAATACTGCAGAAGTATTTCTATTGGATGAACCTTCGATAGGATACCGGGAAGTACATCAGATCCTACACTTTTTGCACCATTTACAAACCAACAATCAAGAAGCAAGGCTTATATACTCCACTACCTACCCCTACTATACCTTGGAAATCCATCTCCATGGATTACATGTCAGGCCTTAGATTCTCGAAGATGACCATTATGGTGGCCTACAAGAAGAATATCGCCACAGAATCCACTACTAAACTCTTCTTTGAACGAGTGCGACTGCACTTTGGGATACTAGAGTCTATCATCTCAGATCGGGACAACAAGTTCCTCAGCACATTTTGGTCCAACCTTTGGTCAACGCAGGGCACCAAGCTCACCAATTCAACAACTTTCCATCCCCAAATTGATGGCCAGATAGAGGTCATCAAAAGGATGATTGTACACATTATGCGCATGTACAATTCAAATCATACCCGCACATGGGATGAGAGCCTCCCCTATTTACAACATGGTTATAATCGGGCTCTCCAAAACTCAACCTGTCACAACCCCTTTCATGTGGGCTTGGGATTCCAGCCACTATGTCCCATCGATGTAGCCATGCCATTTGCGGATACTCAGGATGATTTGGCTCATGTCTAGTCTGAAGCTGACAAAGAGAACAACTTCATCGAGTGCATTCAACACATCCTCCAACAGGTTCATGACATATTGGACATATTTAATGCTAAGTACAAGCAACGACATGATAAAAATTGGGTGCCACACAAATTCCAAGTGGGTGAAAAAGTGTGGCTACATTTGCAGAAGGAGTGCCTCACTGGATCTCAGCGCAAGCTTCACCTGCTCCTATATGGGCTGTACACCATCACCAAGGCTATAGGGACCAATGCCTTCAAGCTCAGTATTCTACCATTCCTTGGTCTGCACCCAGTATTCAATGTGGACTACCTTTGGCCCTACTTACCACCTCTAGTACTGGACACCTCTAACATTGTAGAACAACTCACACCAATAGAGTTAAACTCAAACTGCATGGAACAGGCCACCATAAATTTTATCATGGACATGCAAATCAAGAGCACTCACTAGCAAAAGATCCAACTATATCGGGTTGTCAAAGTTGGCCAACTCCTGCACCATGGTAAGTGGTTCACCATGGACCAAGTTTAGCAAAAGTTTCCTCATCTCATGCAGGAACTCAAGGAAATGGGGACCATGTTGAAATTTGCAACAAGAAACAGTGAAATTGGAATCCAGAAAAAAAATCCAAAAAACGACATCCAGAAATGGATACCATGGAGGCTTTTGATTTAATTACTTCTTAATTAAATTAGAAGAAATATGTGTCAATTTTATTTATCCCTTAAATAAATTGGACAATAAATTGTAATCTTATCTCATAATCACTTGTAATAGTTAATTGAGTGTGATCGACTCAGTTAGCTCATGAAATAAGCGTTGAGGGTGGTTGGTGAGGCATGTAGAGTGATTCTATTTGTTTTAGAGTCCAAGTTGCAGTTAGTGTATTAGTTTAATGCATGAGAAATCAATCAACTCAATTAAGTGAGTTAAAATAAGTTTAAGTAGTTGTAACTGATTGTTGCACTAGTGAGAGGTCAAGTGAATTAAACCATATTTAATTCACATGCAGTGATCTATCAAGTGACTGATGATTTACTATTAATAATTGCATGCATGTCAGTTCTGATGAAGACCTAGTTGAGACAAAGGTTAAAGGGAAGTTATCTATCAGTTGTATTTATAGCAAATTGCCCAGGCACGGTTATATACACCATCGGATTCCCACGATGTATTGCACAATCAAGGAAGGATAATTATCCTATTTAATAGGGATTAATTTCCTATGGATTGCATAAGAAAGGCAGGCTGACCACAGGATGATAATTGGCTAAGTACTAGCCCAATTTTGTCTGGATCAGTGTGAGACAGTAAGATAGTGCAACAGACTCTTGTGAGAAGAGTGCATCGTATTGTTTCATGATTCCTTGGTTCATTATACAATAGAGATAGAGGTGTTTTGATCAGGTTTCTTTCCCCAGAAAAATATCCTGTGTTGTGCATTGATTTTCTTTCTCTTACTTGGTGTGATTATGCGATCGTGTTTAATTTCCGCAAATTAATTGTAGAAGGATTCATCATCTTGCTCTAGTATATTGCATGATTAGATTGAATCCATTGGTGTACATATTTTTTGTATAATTTCTACATGGTATCACAGCATGAGGAATGAAAATAGTGGAGAGGAAATTGAGTTTTTGTTGAACAATATTCAAACTTGCAAAATATTCTTTAGAGCGACAGGCGGATCAATATGGCTTTCAATAGATTAAGATTGGAATATGCACTTGAGGGAAGTTCTAATTATATCATACAGATAGACAGAATGGAAGCAGTTCTGGCGGACAACGGGTTGAAATAATCCATTTATAATGATATTCCCAAGCTCACATCAGCAAACGTTTCTCTTCTTGATGCTTGGAAAAAGAAGGTAGCAAGGGTGAGGAGGACCTTATTAGAGGGAGTTCAAGATAACATTGTCTCAAGCCTCCATGGAAAGGTCACTCCATATGATATATGGAAGGCCTTGATGTATCTGTTTCAGAAAAAAAGTGACCAGAGGAAGTTGGCGGTGAAGGACAAGCTCAGGAAAATAAAGAAGGAGGAGGGCGAGATAGTACCAACATGCTTGGCGAAATTCACTTAATGTCGAGATGAGCTTGTAAGTGTTGGTGTGAGCGTATCAGAAGATGAATTTGTGAGCCTAGCACTTATGTGCCTTCCCAAGAGTTGGCATAGTTACTAGGACTCGGTGAATGGGAGGGAGAAGTTACCATATTGGGAGCGACTTTGGTCAGATTTGGTACAAGAATAATTTAGGAAGCATACCAAGGATGGATCCTCATCCAAGAATAATGATGAGGAATATTGTGCCTTGGATGGTAAGGCAAAGAAGGCCAAGGGAAAGAAATCCCAAGGTGAATTGGGAAAGAAATACTTGTCCAAGATCAGTTGTTTTCACTTTTACAAGAATGGGCACTATGCTACAAATTTTTCGTAGAAGAAGGCAAGAAAGAAGGATCATGCAGTTGCAACAGGTGAAGCATTGGCTTCACTGTTCGAACTTGATTTTACTCTCATTGCATGCATGGCCTGCATTGTAATTGGTTGCATGTGATATTTAGACAATGGTGCCTCGTTCCATATGATGTGGAATATAGATATCTTTAGTGACTTGGAGGAGAAGGATCTCCAACATAACATAGAGTTTGGAGATGGAAAGAGGTATAGCATGACTGGGATACGTAAAGCTTCCTTTTAGAGGGAGTCTGACTCCCCTCTCAGACTAGCAGATGTTTTGTATGTTCCAATCTTAAGGAGAAATCTTGTCTCTGTAACGGTATTGGAAGATTGTGGTTATGAGGTGATGTTTAGAAAAGGAAACATATTTCTTAAACATGCAGCCACGGGACAAGTGAAGTAGAACGGCTTCAAAGTCAAGAACATGTATGCTCTTGAGGCTTAGGATGCATGCAAGGCTTTAAGGAGAAAATCAGTGGTTAATTACTTGGTAGTTGAGAAGGAGAAATTATCTCTCAACATGTAGCCGTAGAAGCAGTCTCAGAAGATTGTGGAGTAGCCACAATTAGAGAAGAAGAGAGGAGACCGAGTGGAAGATTCCACTCAAGAAGAGACCTCCAGGATGGGAAATTTAGAGCCAGAAGGGCAGAGGGAGTACGTGCATCTATACCTTTAGGTGTGAGGTGGGGCGATGTGCAGAATTAATCCCAAGAAGAAATTGGGCAGGATTCATTGAGATGGTGTGTCTCATGGATCGAACCTAGCTATGGGGAGCCCATAATATAGTGGTATCAAGAATGTTACTTTTGGAAAACTAGGTCCAAAATCCATTTTTCACTACTCATAAGACGATGGTCATATTTTTTTTGGATTCCTCTTTCATAGAGGTGCAATATTGATCTAAATATCATCTTGATCAGATGAACAAAACATTGATTTTGAATTTATTTTTCACATGTGCAAGGTCAGCCAGATTTATCCCACATGCTTAAGAGATGTGTCACACACCCTCATCGATGAATATAAATAGGATAGAATTGGCAGTCATTTTCTCATCATCTCATCACACATTCTCTCATTGTGATTTTACTGGTTCAATAGCCTTTAGAGGCCCTTTTCCCCTCACACGTGTGGAGCGAAGCTATTGTTTTCTACGTTGATCTGTTTAGGACATTATGTTTTCTGCGCTGATCTGTTTAGGGCTTTTCTACTGCAACATTAACCAGCATTGACCATGGTCAACCCTTGGTCATTTGACCTCAATATTCTGCATAAATTTTGATTTTAGGAGGCCGTACAACTAGGCACTAAAATCGAGGAATTTCAGGATGTTTGACTGAAGCCCTAGTTTGTTGCGTTGACTTTTCTGAAGCTGCCTGCGTTGAGTTTTCTGCGCTGTCCTTGGTTTGACTTGCGTTGAATTATGATGAGCTGTCTTTGATGGTTGTGGGTGTGACACATGAAAGTGTTGGCTGACCGAGAAATACTTTGCTGGTTGAAGCATCCTGTTGACTGTTGTAACCCAACAATATCTCATATCTTTGCTGGACAAAATGAATTGTAAATTTGATCTCTATTTGGTTTTTCTTCTATTGATCTATTTTTGTGTTCTATCAACATTTTAATTTCTTGTTTATGTGATTATTATTTGTTTCGGGCCTAAGAAAGATTGAAGTAAAAGTGCATCAAGCATAGAACACCATTGCTATCTATATTTAACATGGTATCAGAGCTGAGGTGAAGACAAAATACAAGAGTTTAAGCTGGTGTTAGAAGCTATGTTTGGAGGAATAAATCCTATCAAGGACAAATGGCCTCCTCAACCTACAAGGGTTTCAAGGATGATGATAAATTGACTAATAAGTCTGATTATTATGCATGGAATATGTCCTTGGCTTTGGCGCTAGAAGATCAAGATGTCATGGACTATGTAGAGGGGAATATTCACGAGCCTCCATCAAATGCAACTACTGCCACGAAGACGAAGTATAGAAAATTGGAAATCAAATAAAGTATGATTATCCGGGATTCTATTCATAAGTACTTGGTTGGTTACTTTTCTGAGCTGAAGACATCTAAGGAGATGTATGATAAGCTGGTGAGCATGTTCAGGGCTAGCATTGCTAATCAAATCCTCTTCTTCAAGAATCAATTGAATAATATCAAAAATTTTAAGGATGAATCTATTCAATCCTATTTTATGAGGCTCACTAAAATCAAGAATAACCTCCTAGCTATTGAGGAAGCAATATCTGATCGAGAGATGGTTCTTATTGCACTTGGAGGTCTCCCTCGTGATTGGCATGTATTCAATACCACTATTCTCAATAATAATGTGATTCCTAATTTTGATGAAATATTGACGAGATGCACTCAAGAGGAAACAAGAATGATGGAGTATGCCTCTAATGGTAATGGAAGTGAGCCTACTGCCTTCGCCGCTCATGCAAAGAAGAAGAACCATGGTGGCTCGAGAAATCAAAACCATGGTAGAGCGAGGCCCAAAGGAAGGAAGGGAAGATGTTACACTTGTAACATGTCTGGTCACTATGCAAGAGAGTGCCCTAATGGAAGGGACTCTCCCAAGGATGATGACAACAACAACTCGAGAAGGAATGGGAGGAACAACATGTTCCAAGGAAAAAGGAAGGCTCCCTCTGATCATAATGGAAATGGGAAACCTTTCAAGAGGTCAAGAAATTCCAGGTACGATGTGTTAGCCACCTATAAAATTTGTCATAAAAAATGGTGGCTAAAATATTTTTTGAAGCCTTTAAGAAACAATTCATGACCAAATTGTTAGTTCTTAAAGTCTTATGATAATATTTATCCTTTCAATTGATCTTCACTGTTGTTTCCCTCAAAATCCTAAAAAACCTTATACTCACCCTCATTTGGTTTTAACTCCCCTTGTTTCCTCTACTGGAACCCTCAAATTGCCTCAAAAACTCTGTTTTTTAGGCCTAAAAACCCCTTTCTGCATATAAAGTTTCCTACGCCCCTGAGGGCTTAACTCCTATAACCCCTTTCCTCATAAGACCTTAAGCCCCATAACCGGGCACTTAAAGGGCTTAAAATCCTTTTCCAAACCTTACTTTTCTTTGTTATATCATAAAACCTGACTTTTCATTGTGTTTTAATAAAACCCGACAGTTCGAATTTGCAACTACTGTCGACCGTCGATCTAAACCGATCAACGGTCATCTGCTCATTCGCATCACAAGTTTGCATTGGGTCCTCCCTTTTCTTCATGTCCTCCAAAATTTTCCAATGTGATCCCTCAGAGCAAACCTCAACCGTCGATCAGCCTTCCGATCCGATGGTCACTACACCATCGCATCGCAAAATTTCCTTTGTTCCTTCCCTTGCCCTCCTCCAATGCCGATCTTCCCGATTAAATCTTAGCTGTCGAATCCACAAGAATCGACGGCTAAGATCTCGTCGCACTCTGCCCATAATTCTTTTCCTTTGCCCCTCCGATTTATTCTGAACCGTCGATCTGACTCCCAGATCTGACAGAAAATGCTCTGTTGCATCGCGCAATTTCTTAAGTGCCTTCTTCTTTCCTCCTCTGATATATAATCGCCCTAATTGAATCTTATTCATAAGAATCCAACCGTCGAGATGTAATTCGATAGGCCCAACTCCTTTGGGACCTACCTCCCGCCTCGTAAAAATCCTGTCCACTCATAAGCTACACCTGGACCCCATTATCTCCTCGCCCCGCAACCTACCCCATCGCAATTTTTCTGCACCGTCGGATCTGGGCCCTTCGATCCAATGGTTGATAATGATTTTCGAAAATTTTTTGTGACTACACGTTAACGTCCACAAAAAGGTCTGAAACTGCTAGTATTGAAAAGGACACGCGTCGGCCAACGAATCGTATCACATTTTTTTTGTGAAAACCACAAACCACTTCCATTGTCACGCAAAAACCACTCCAATTTTCCGCATTTCCACCTTTCTCCACTTCATTTTCTTTTCAGCTTTTAATCCTGACCGTTGGTTTTTCTCATCTGACGGCTCTGATTAATCTTCACCACCAAGTCATTTGCCCTTCCCCTTTGCTCCCCAACGCTTTGTCTCTTGATCCTAGCCATCCATCGTTTAAAACCAATGGCCCATATTACATTTTAACCCCCAAGTCATTTCCTCCATTTATCCTCCGAAGATCTCCTGGCATGATCTCCACCGTTCATATTTTTCATCTGACGGCCCGGACTTAACCCTACTACCATTCACCCAGCCGCCTCCCAATTGACCCCATCAATTAATCTTGACTGTTGGTTGTTTTGATCCAATGGCCACGATTTGATCTCGCACCCGAGATTTCCAAAGCAGCCTTTTAACCTATCTTTCACGGATTTTCTTAATTTTTGTTTGTTTTTGCAAGTTATTAAGGTTTTATCTGCAGTTTTAAAAAAGAAATAAAGGCCAGGGATGACGATCCCTAGGCCATCTATTCATGGAGAAAGTGAACCTGCAGGGTTCAGATTATGATTTTATTTTTTCTTCAGGAGCATTGGTGATCTCATGAAACCTTCTGCGCGCTTGAAAAACAACAGAAACACAGTGAATATCAAACATCCAAAGAGTATCAGTGTTAAAGGAAGGGATCAAAGCAGAAATGAAGATTAACGATTTTAAACAGAATTTAAAGGGATTAAGGTGCCAATTCGAGAATCAAAGGCCTAATCCACAGTTGTTAAAGGATAAAGACCGGAAATAAATATCAAGGCTTGATTAGGCCTAAAACACAGAGTAAAGTAGATTAAAAGTGTTTTAGGAATAAACAAAGAGATATTTCAGTGCAAAGGGCCTCCACTGCCACATCAGAGGCTAATTGAATCCTCTCCAGCTACCAAAGTGCCACCTGCATCTCTCCATAAATCAGAAGAAGGAAGATTTATTACCTCAGTCAGTGATATTTTGTTTAAAGCAGCCAGAGTTATTGCTAACTCATGTCAAGAATTTTTTAAGTCAACAAAATCTGACCAACATGTTTGAGACTTAATGAGAATCAATTAATACATGGAAAATATCATAAAACTTCTCCATTGAGCCCCTCAAAGGCCGAGAAGCATTAACTTGTATTAATTGAACTTAGAGATATTTTCTTTCATCCCACCTCCTCATTTATTCTATAAATACTTTTGTAGAAGATGAGATAAAGGTTGGTTATTGGATTTTTGATGTAATAGTTGTTGTATCAAATCATTGTTGAATGTAAATAAACTCTGAAACTCTGAAGTTTTGTTAAGTTATTGAAGAAGTTAGGTTGAGAAGAGAAGTTTTTGCTGTAATGAAACATTGGACTTGAAGTGTGTAACTGGATTTCCAATCAATATACAAGCTGGTTTTTGGGATCCTGGTCTATATCACTAGTGAAGTACCTATTACTATTATTTTTTTCCTTTCATGTATGCCATTTTGTTCATCTTTTTCTGATAAAGAACAAAAAATATAGATCTAGGATCTACTATTAAAAGTACCATACTCTCATTGATAAGCTTTATCTTTATGTTTTCTTCCAATTGTGTGTTTAAGAATGACTTAAGTTAAGTGTAGACATTATGAAGGAATGTTGGTTAGTCCATGTCTTGATGTGCAAAACTTGAAAGGAAGTTCTTGAATGATATTTTCAGTACATGCTTAGTAGAGTTGAACTAGAAAATTTTATGATTTGCCTTGTCTTCTAGTTTTTCTTCAAAGGTTATTTGAAGGTTTCCCTAAGAGTATGCTGAAAGCAGGCCTAGATTTTAATGCATTTGACTTGATCTTTAGCTGCAATTTGTTTTCTTATCTGTTTTCATCCCTTCTGAAAGTAGTCATGTGGATTACTGGATTGTTTGTCTGATAAGTTAGCTTTAATACAAGCTTGTCTAAAGAAGTTTGTGGTTAGCCTTGTCTTTGGTTGGTTTTAAACAGTTGCTTAAAAAGGCTTTTATTGTTTGGAAAGTTAACAAATCCTCGTTGAAATTGTTGGTTTTTTCCACCTTCACAACACTTTACTATTCCATTCCATCATTTAATCTAAAGGATCTTTTGATATAGATGACTTGCCCCTTGGATGACTCTTGTAATTGTTGCGCAATTAAACCCTTTTATGACTCCATTGCCCAATGGTTTTAAGCTGTTTCATGCTAATCCTATTGGTTGAATACTTCTCAATATACTCGCATCTTCACCTTTTGAAATATTTCATTTTGTGATATTCCATCCAATCAAAGATCATGTCCTTGCCCAACCAAAAACAAACAAACACCCTTGTTCTTCATAACTAGCCTAATATCACACTAAAATCCTTTTAAAGATAAATCAATCTTTGCACTTATAGAGAGATCCCTCTCTAGATTCAGGAGGGCTAGATCCTAGAATCCCAAAGTGGTTCATATGTAGGATTTGCAGTTTGTATTTTCCAATCTTGCAAATTACAGAGTCCTAACATTCTAGCGACTCCGCTGGGGAGTTCTGAGTAAATCCTTGAAACACAACACTCAGCATTCAGTGCAGTATAAGTAGCTTTCTTCAAGCACTACCAAGCATGTTGGTAATCATGATAGGAATTATTTGAATAAGTGACAAACTAAGTAACCCTTAGGATTCTCATAGAGCTTATCAAACCTTGAAGGAATCAGCTAGCTAAGCCATAAGAGTAAACTCTATTTGTCTCATCACCCTATCTAAGTGTTGAAACAGATTTAGGACACTCTCATAACCTATAAGACTGAAAAAAAAAAAGAAAAAAAAGAAAAAAAAAAGAAAACATTTCAGATTGGTATTGAAATAAATCAATGGTGGTGGACCATAAAACATTTTACCTTCTAAAGCTAAAAATTTCCACCTAGTGACTCCAAAATCATAAACAGACCTGAAGACTCCACTGGGAAACCCATTAATCTCATAACACCGTATAAACTCAGTAAAGAAACTTTAAATATTAAAATTTTCTTGCCAAATATCAGTTAGCCTCCTAAAGATTGTCATATTTGGTTAAACTTTTCTTGTTAGTAGGTCTAACACACAAACATTGTGGCTTCAAAAAGAATTCATAATAGGAGCCATCCTGACCCAAATCCTCCTAAGATAGTTGATAATCCTGAAATAATTCTTAGGAAATTTTCTAAAGTCCAAAATCCAACTATTGTCAGACCAATTGTTAGAGCTAATTCCTTCCCTAAAAACCTTGCAGCTCTACAAGATTCACAAGTTGACTTAAGAAATCCATTCAGAACTAGGTCACTTGATGATATAGATCAGATAGACCTTGAGCCTTCACTTTCATCCCAAGATAGAGGTGAACATCCTGGTAGCAGAGAAACTACTCCACCTGATTTACATTTCCTTCATAATTTTGGTTTCTCTCATCCTAGATCTGCTCAACAGTCTCTTGCTAGTCCACCCACTTTTGTTACCCATACATCCACTGTTCAAACCACACCATTTTATCAACCACCTCCCTTCTTACATCCTCCATTTGTAAACCCCCCATTTTTCCCACAACCTCCTATCATGGCGACATGGTATGCCCCGCTAGTCCTTCCCTTACCTTTAGTCAATCTTCCACAGGACTATCAGTCCAAGATACCATTGTATGATGCCAGTGGTGCTACTGCTGCTTCACAACATGTGGACAAGCTGAATGAATATTTTGATAGAAATGAGATTAATGATGAAACTGTCAAACTTAGATTATTTGCTCAAAGTCTAGGGGGAGAAGCAAGAAAATGGTTCAAAGGCTTAACCCCTAATAGTATCAATGACCTTCAATCCCTCCATCAATTATTCCTAAACAAGTGGGAAGTTAAGAAAAACCCTCTCCAAATACTTGCAGATTATAATAACCTCAAAAGAAACACTGGGGAAAGTGTCCAAAATTATTGCACTAGATTCAATAGTGTGTATAATGCCCTCCCCCCAGATTTGAAACCTCCACAAGGCTTAGCCTTGAACAAATTTCCTGAAGGATTTGATCTTGAAATGGCTTATCAACTTAGAGAAAGAGACCCTCTGACTCTAGAAGATATGCAGAAAGGAACCTTGGCTGTGGAAGTTAATCTAATGGAGAAAAGCGCAAGAATGAGGAATGAGAAGAAAGTATCATTTAGGGAGGAATCTGCACCTTCCAAATCTAACTCAAAGATGGAAAGAATGATGGAAAAGATGATGAAAAATATGAGCATACTTGAGAAAACACAAGCTAGCCAAAGCCAATCAGCTCCCCAAAACAGAAATCAATCTCAAAATCAATATCAGAATTTCAGGAGAAACCAACCTCAAAAAAGATCAAGAGACTCTGATCAGGAAATTATTCCTCCTTTTCATCAAAAATATGTAAGTGAGGTTGAAGAAACAATTGAACAAACTGAGGAATATGACATAAACATGTTGGGGGTAGACAATGATTCTTTTAATGTTCCTTACAATAGAAAGCAAGGTTTATATACACCCTATGATGATGGAAGAATGGAAGATGAAAGTTATTATCAAGAGATGGAAAATGTCATCATAGAAACTCCAAAAGAATATGACCTTAGAAGTAAAAGGAATCAGGAAACTCCCAAAATTAAAACCTCTGAAAACTCTGCAAAAAACAGCCCTGTGAACAAACCCAAAAACATTAAACAAAAGGACAAAACAGTGGTTGTAAATTCCGATAAAGACAAAGATAAAGGCACTCAAATTAATGAAAAACAGAGTGCAGACCTTAGCAACGTTAGCACCTCATCTAGTGCTCCTATTAAAACAATTTTGACCAATGTAAATAGAGAAAATTAGCAAGCTGATCTTGCTGATAAAGTGGTGATTAATAAGGCTGAAACAAACATTGTAAAAACTAAGATGCCTTTTAGTTTGGAACAGGAAATTGCCAAGATCAAAATCTCTGTTCCCCTCACTGAATTATTCACCCAAGATGTATATAGATCACAAATTTTGAAAGCCTTCAACATAGAAGAAAATAATGATGCTGTCAACCTCAATGATGATCAACCAGAGCTTTTATCTGGTCCCAAGATTGAAGGTAGATACCAAGAAGGGCCAGTTCCTCCTTTTTATGTTAGTTTGAAAATTCATGACAAAATTTTACACAATGCCATGCATGATTCAGGGGCCTCTCACAAATTAATGCCAAAAGTAGTAATGGAGAGTCTAGGCCTTGAATTCACTAGACCATACAAAGATCTATACTCCTTTGACTCCAGTAGAGTGAAATTTTTAGGTTTAATCAAAGACCTCTATGTTAACTTAGCTCAAATTCCAGCCAAGTGTTTAGTGATGGATATTGTAGTGGCTGATGTACCCCCCAAGTATGGTATGCTATTATCAAGATCTTGGAGATCTAAGTTACAAGGAACAATGCAAATGGATATGACATATGCCATCATCCCTGTCTTTAATCAAACTAGAAGACTTTATAGAGAATCTCATATGCAATACATGGTTAGTAGCCAAGAGAGACCAGCGAATTCTCCTCTTTATTCAGTGCATACAAGCCTTGACTCATTTATTCTTTTCAATCATGAAATATTTGATGAGCAGGAAACTTTAACTGATCTAGTGGCCACTTCTCACTGTAATATAGTGGCAGAGGCAGAAAAGGAGGAAGACATGACAGAAAGGTCAAATTTTTTTATCAAATTGGAAAACCACTGCAAACTAATCACATGTCCAGAGCTACCAAACAGTCATCCTTTAGTTGTCAATATTGAGAGTCAAGAGAAGAATCCTCAACATGATGAATAACATGAGGAACTAAACCAATTCCAACATGGTGCTGATTTACAAGAACAATCTGAAAGCACCTAAAATAAAGAGGATACTAGTCAAACTAGTAATTCTGAAAACAGTCATCTTTGGAGTATGAATTTTGATGGGTCTTGCACTAAGAATAATGCTGGAGCAGGCATTTGGATACATAACACTAAGAACAATCATACTGAATGGAATTCCTACAGATTAAATTTTCCATGTTCAAATAACATAGCTGAGTATGGAGCCCTCCTTTTAGGCCTACACTTATTGAAGAAATTAGGGGCCAAAAGGATAAAATTTCATGGGGATTCAGAGTTGATTGTTAGGCAAGTGAATGGGGAATATAGTGCCAAACATCCCAGACTTAGAGCCTATAGAAATGATGTCGTTGACTTATTAAAAGCATTTGATGAATCCCAACTTATTTTTGTCCCAAGAAATCAGAATATCGCTGCCAATGGTTTAGCCTTTGCTGCTAGAACTTGTCTAACACCTTATGAAACCAAACAATGCACCACCCAAATAAAATTTAGACTAGCTGTCTCCGATAATAAAAAATATTGGCAAGTGTTTGATGGAGATAAAAAAATAGAAGACTTCTTACAGTCCAGAAATGAATTTGAGCTACCAAGTTCAGATTCAGAGTATGAACTAGACTGTCGTATGGAAGAAAACCCTCTTGATGAGGAAGAAAAGTCTCCAGAGATTGCTGAGATAAATATGTTAGCTAATACAATTGAACACACAATAGAAGTTAGTGCAGATTTAGAAAAAGAAGACTTAGAAACACTGCAATCCAATACACAAAGCTTGCTAAAAGGACTGGTCCCATTAGAAGAGTTGTTTGATTTCAATGATGTTGCCAAGAAACCAAAACTGGAGCATGTTGAAACTGAAGTAGAAGAGTGTAACATAGGCAGTGAAGAAAAGACAAAAATGATTAAACTGTCTAAAATCTTACCAACTCACATAAAACTGAAATATATTGAGCTGTTTAAGGAATTTTCTGATGTATTTGCATGGAGTTATGAGGATCTAAAATCCTCTGACACAGAGATAATTTAGCATAAGATACCCCTCAAGGAAAACCAGAAGCCCTATAGACAAAAATTGCGCAGAATAAACCCTGTCCAATTACCCCTGATTAAGAAAGAAATTAAGAAAATGTTTGATGTTGGAATTATAGTTCCTATTAGATATTCAGATTGAGTATCTAATCTTGTGTCAGTTAGGAAAAATACAGGAGAAATAAGGCTTTGTATTGATTTTAGGAACTTAAACAGAGCCTCATTGAAGGAAAACTACCCTTTACCCAAGACGGATCACATTTTACAAAGGGTAGTTGGTTCTAAAAGAATTTCTTTGCTAGATGGCTTCTCAGGTTATAACCAAATTTTAGTGCATCCTGATGATCAAATAAAAACAGCCTTTACCACACCTTGGGGTACTTTCATGTATGTTAAAATTCCCTTTGGTTTAATGAATGCTGGCGCCACATTTTAGAGAGCCATGGATATTGCATTCTTTGAAGAATTAGGCTACTTCATCATTATTTACCTTGATGATATCACTGATTTTTCCAAAACAAATGAAGAAAAACTAAAACACTTGAGAAAAGTCTTTGAGAAATGTAGAAAATATGGGTTATCTTTAAATCCAAATAAAAACATATTTGGTCTCCAAGAAGGCAAACTACTTGGGCACATCATATCAGAAGAGGGGATAAAGATAGACCCAAAGAGGATTGATGGTATATTACAAATCAGCCATCCAAGAAACATCAAGGAGCTTCAATCTTTCATTGGGAAGATTAATTTCTTGAGAAGGTTCATTCCAAATCTAGCTGAACTCCTTAGAAACATAACAAACATGCTGAAGAAGGAAGAAGGAGTTAAATGGACCTTAGAAGCAAATAAATCTTTTGAATTGGTAAAACAAGCATTAACCAAAGCACAAGTTCTCATTAGTCTTGACTTTTCAAAATATTTTTTCATTTTTTCATTTGCATCAGAACACACAGTGGCTGCTGTCCTATTACAGAAAAATTTGAAGGGACAATAGCAGTGAATTGCATTCTTTAGTAAGGCATTGAGAGATGCACCTCTGAAGTACAATATCATGGAAAAGCAAGCCTTTTCTGTGGTCAAAGCCTTAAAGGACTTCAGAGTTTACATTTTACACTCCCACGTAATTGCATTTGTGCCAAATTCAGTTGTGAAAGATATTTTAACCCAGGACCCAGATGGAAAAAGAGGAAAGTGGATTGCTGTGATACTTGAATATGATTCAGAGATCAAGCCCACTAAGCTCATTAAAGGCCAAGGACTAGCAAGATTAATGGATGAGTCTAATTTTGAAGCTCTTGATATAAACATGATAAATGCATTAGATTGACAGGAGGTGTTGTCAACTCCCATTATTGAAGATCATTTTCTGTTCTCATCTTTGTATGCCGATATTTCATATGTTTTTCTCAATTTGAATACACCTCTTGGTTTTTCTAAAACAAAGGCAAGATTTTTAAAGTTAAAAGCTGTTAATTACTGCATTTTGGATAAATGTCTATATTGGAAAAATGCTAGCGGATTATTGCTTAAATGTTTGCCTGAGAATGATGTAGATAAGATCAAGCATGAATTTCATGAAGGAGAATGTGGAGGCCACCTCTATTGGAAGACAACTGCCAATAAAATCCTTAGAGTTGGTTAGTATTGGCCCACCCTCTTTCAAGATGTCCATAAAATGATTATTGCCTGTCATAAATGCCAACTTTTTGAAGGCAAAAGAAAATTTCTTCCCTTACCCTTGCATCCAATCACTGTTGAAGCTTCTTTTCAACAGTGGGGTGTAGACTTGATTGGGGAAATCCATCCAGCCTCATCTTCCCAACATATATGGATCCTCACTACAACAGAATTTTTTACCAAATGGATAGAAGCCATCCCTTCTAGGAAATCCACTGATCATGCCATCATAAAATTCCTTGACAATCATATCCTATCTAGATTTGGCTGCTCTAGGAAGATTATCACTGACAATGCTGCTGCATTTGGATCCAAAAATATGGTTGAATTTTGTCACAAATATCAGATTACATTGGGTCATTCTACTGCTTATTACCATCAAGGTAATGGGCCGGCAAAATCCTCAACTAAGAGTTTGGTAAATATAATCAAGAAGTTGCTGGAAGATAATAAGAAATCATGCCACACAAAGCTAGTGCATGCTCTTTGGGATGAAAGATTAAAACTCAAGAAATCAATTGGAATGTCACCCTACCAACTTGTCTATGGAGCAGATGCAATTTTTCTGACCAGCCTAGGAGTGCCGGTCATGAAGCTGATCCAAGAAATATAGTCTGAGGATGATGATATGACCCGAAGAATCAATCAGACTATACATCTTCAACAAGCCGGAGAGGAAGTCTACAACATAGAATTACAAAGGCAAGAAAGCATCAAGAAGTTGTTTGATAGAATGACAAAAGCCAGTAATTTCAACATTGGTGACAAATTTTTAAAGTGGGATTCCAAGAGAGAAGATAAGGGAAAACATGGGAAATTTGGTAACTTATGTATGAGCCCTTATATCATTCACTCTTCTGCTGGTAACAATGCTTATTTCTTTCAGGAAGTCAATGGAACTGAACTCTTTGGAGGTCCTGTCAATGGCAGGATGCTCAAACATTATTTTTCTTGACTGAACTAGTTTGAAGCTTTTTTATTTTTTCTCATTGTAAAAATCACATCCATCATTGCATTCAAAGTTAGAAAAAATCAAAAATACAAAAACAATAGAAAAAGAAAAGAGGGCAGAAATGGAAACAAGAAAGGTACAGCCCCATACCAAAAAAGAGAAACAAAGTCTAAAAGTGTGCAAGCTCAAATGCAACTCCTGAAAAATACACTTCTAGTTAGTCATACAGCCTAATCATGACTAATTAGTTTTCAATTTAATACTGATAGGTTAGTGAATTAAACTTGTCAAACAACTTAATCTTGGCTTATCAATAAGGAAGATTAGGATAGAAAAATAAAGGTTCAAACAAGCTCAAAATCTGAACCCGTGAGTTTCAAAAGAAGAATGGCTCTAATCCGATCAAATCTTGAGCCAAAGATATAAAACCAACTGGTTCTAATATGCCCAAAACCTGAACCAGATGAGAAAGAAAGACAGCTCAAACAAAATTCAAAATCAGAGCTAAAGAAATAATGAAGGATGTTCTTGATTTTCAGATCTTAAGCCTTCACATTTCTATTTTAAATTTTCTGCAAATTTTAGTCTATGTGTAGCTTGTTTTTACGCCATAGACCAATAGCAAGTTAGACTATTTAATCCTAGCTTGGCTATTTTAAAATTTTTGTTTTAGAATTTAGAGAATAAAATCTATCAGACAGCCTAATCCTAACAGATAGTAGTTAGGTAGAGAAGCTTATGAACTCAACTGTTTAATCTGAGTTCATGGAGAAATAAGGGTAGACTTAGATAGTTTTATGTTTTCAATAAAAGAATAAAATGTTGAAGTTTAAGGTCTGTAATTACAAATGCACCTTCAAAAGGAAAAATGCGAGGAAGTAGGTGTGTAGGTAACTGTTTGGGAAAGAATTTTTCTGCTGATATATCTAATGTTCTACTCATCTTTCAAGCAGCTGATCAGAGAAGAAGAAAAGGTTGTCAAGATGTAAATGCGATATCTAGAGAATGCTTTCTTACCTCGAGATACGCCATCCCAAATTGTTTGTTGTTAACCTGGTGGCTAAAATATTTTTTGAGGCCTTTAAGAAACAATTGAGGACCAAATTGTTAGTTCTCAAAATCTTATGAAGATCTTTATTGTTTCAATTGATCTTCACTGTTGTTTCCCTCAAAATCCTAAAAAACCTTAAACTCTCCCTCATTTGGTTTTAAATCCCCTTGTTTCCTCTACCGAAACCCTCAAATTGCCTCAAAAACTCTGTTTTTTAGGCCTAAAACCCCTTTTATGCATACAAAGTTTCCTAAGCCCTCAAGGGCTTAACTCCTATAACCCCTTTCCTCATAAGACCTTAAGCCCCGCAATCAAGCGCTTAAAGGGCTTAAAATCCTTTTCCAAACCTTAATTTTCTTTTTTATCTCATAAAACCTGACATTTCATTGTGTTTTAATAAAACCTGACAGTTCTAATTCGCAATGAATGTCAACCGTTGATCTAAACCGATCAACGGTCATCCACTCATCGCATCACAAGTCCGCATTGGGTCCTCCCTTTTCTTCATGTCCTCCAAAATTTTTCGATGCGATCCCTCAGAGCAAACCTCAGTTGTCGATCATCCTTCCGATCTGACGGTCACTACACCATCACATTGCAAAATTCCCTTTGTTCCTTCCCTTGCCCTCCTCCGATGCCGATCTTCCCGATTAAATCTTAGTTGTCGAATCCACAAGAACCGACGACTAAGATCTCGTCGCACTCCGCCCATAATTCTTTGCCTTTGCCCCTCCGATTGAGTCTCAACCGTCGATCTGACTCCCAGATCTGACGGACAGCGCTCCGTCGCATCGCGCAAATTCTTAAGTGCCTTCCCCTTTCCTTCGATTTGCGATCACCCCGATTCAAATCTAAACATCCGTTAGAAAGATCCAGTGAACAAGATATAACCTGATAACCCCAAAACTTTGCATTTGGAAAATAACTCCCCCCCCATCGACAGATCTCCGCCGTCCATTCTACAAATCCAACAGTCAAGATC